>CM074282.1:15279989-15777489 GCA_037194245.1 Opsariichthys bidens | reverse complement strand
AGGGTTACATATATAGATGTGTTCAAATGATTAGAGTTAGGGTTAGGGTTGGTTTATATTAGGGTTAGGTTTAGATCTATAGATGTTTTCAAATGATAAGGTTAGTGTTAGGGTTAGATATTTAGATGTGTTCAAATGATAGAGTTAGGGTTAGGGTTAGGTTTAGGGTTAGGGTTAGGGTAGGTTTAGGGTAGGGTTAGGGTTAGGGTTAGGGTTAGGGTCAGGGTTTGGTTAGGGTTAGGGTTAGGGTAGGGTTAGGGGTAGGGTCAGGGTTGGGCTAGGGTAGAGTTAGGGTTAGACATATAGATGTGTTCAAATGATAGGGTTAGGGTTAGGGTTAGATATATAGATATGTTCAAATGATAGGGTTAAGGTTAGGAATACATATATAGATGTATTCAATTGATAGAGTTAGGGTTAGGGTTAGGGTTGGTTTAGATTAGGGTTAGGTTTAGATCTATAGATGTGTTCAAATGATAAGGTTAGTGTTAGGGTTAGATATTTAGATGTGTTCAAATGATAGAGTTAGGGTTAGGTTTAGGGTTAGGGTTAGGGTTAGGTTAGGTTAGGTTTAGGGTAGGGTTAGGGTTAGGGTTAGGGTTAGGGTTAGGGTCAGGGTTTGGTTATGGTTAGGGTTAGGGTTAGGGTAGGGTTAGGGTTGGGTTAGGGTAGGGTTAGGGTTAGACATATAGATGTGTTCAAATGATAGGGTTAAGGTTAGGGTTACATATATAGATGTGTTCAAATGATAGAGTTAGGGTTAGGGTTGGTTTAGATTAGGGTTAGGGTTAGATCTATAGATGTGTTCAAATGATAAGGTTAGTGTTAGGGTTAGATATTTATATGTGTTCAAATGATAGAGTTAGGGTTAGGGTTAGGGTAGGGTTAGGGTTAGTGTTAGGGTTAGGATTAGGGTTAGGGTTAGGGTTAGGGTTAGGGTAGGGTTAGGTTTATGGTTAGGGTTATGGTTAGGGGTAGGGTTAGGGTTAGGGTTAGGGTTAGAGTGAGGGTTAGGGTTATGGTTAGGATTAGGATTAGGTTTAGGGTTAGGGTGATGTTTAGGGTTAGGGTTGGGTTAGGGCTAGGGTAGGGTTAGGGTTAACCCTCTGAGGTCGGCCGTCACGCCGGCGTGATTTACTCACTTTTTTCTTGTCAGTGTGAAAGAGACTCAAAATGCTCCGTCATTTTTGAACATACAATTAAGAGATATCTACCATTGCAATCTGTGAAATGTCTACATTTACTTGTGCACTCTCATAGTAAAAACAAAATGTTGTGCTTTTTGCAAAATAAACAAAACTAACATGATGCGTGAGCTGAGCTCTCTCTCCGAATGAAGTCCATTCTGATAGTCATAAGAAAATGAACGGTAACTTAGTGAATACTATTCACACAAATATGAAACGCATGTCTAAATAAACGTTGAAATGTCAGGTTTTAAATCATGTAAGTCAAATCTAAAACAAATATTCTCTGTTTATGTAATCTGTTTGAAAACGGAGAGAAATCAGTCATTCGCGAGCCAGCTCATTATCTGTAATGTGACCACGCCCACGGAGAGCGCGCGCTATTCAAACACAAATTCTGAGGCGATTACTGTAACAGAGAGTTAACACCCACATATGCATCGTACACGCCTCCCGGTCAATGCCATAAAAAACATGAAGTTTCTTCATAAGATTCACTGAACGTTCATCGCGTTTTGAGGACGATTGCAACTCAGATGACGAACGGGATTAGGTATTAGATAACCCTGCATTTCGAACAGCGAATTGACTCTGAAGAGGATATAAGTTCGGGGTAAGCTGTTAAGTTTTATATAATTCTTTTTCTGATAATATAGAACGCATTTTCATACTACATTTTGCCTAGTTTAATATTTTTCACTCAGTTTTGGTTATCTATGATGTGTTTCAGAGCGAATATATTTTATATTCTTATATATTCTTTTATATATTTTTATATAGGCCTATCATGCAATAATACGGCCTTCTGCCTAATACAGATGTTTGTGAATGCAGGTGTAAATGTTTGAAATGCACTAAATAGGTGCGATCAATATTGCCCATCAACAGATACTCGCTGTCTGCGGCCAATTAATAGATATTTGATCGGCCTATGGCCCCATCATCAACAGATATACATGCATTGTGCGTCGATATCCATTAATTTACTTTGGACAATGTATGAATGTTGTAGGAATGTTGCAACGGTTGGTCGTCGGGCCTGTGTGCATTGCAAAGCAGTGCATGGAAAAAGGCTGTTAACACCATGGAAATGCCAGGCATGCAATGTTCACTTATGTCATCAGTTGAACAGGTTTTTTAGAGTGGCACAAAGATGTGCGTGCTCTGTTGACCACCTCCCACTGACCATTGGGCTGAAAAGATCATCGGTGTCCCTGTCCCCTCCATCCCAGACATTTTCCTTGCATGATGCTCCCTTTTATTCAGCATGGATGTGATAGAAAAGATTTTTATTCTGAATAAATGCTGTTCTTTTTAACTTATTATTGATCAATAAATCTTGAAAAAAGTACAACTGTTTCCAACATTGATAATAAAGCAGCACATTAGAACGATTTCTGAAGGATCATGTGACACATAAAGTAAATACAATAAAACAGATTAAATTCTGTGAATCTCCTAACATTCTTAGTTCAAGATGCTTCACAGCTTTGGCCTTTGGATGGGCCGGCCGTTAGCCACTGGGGGAGTGTCTTTTGTCTCCCCTGGTGTGAATTGCTAATGTATTTATGGCCATCACCACTCCCACGCATACAGCAGTGGTGACACAAAAACTGATTTACAAAATTTAAATCATTATATTGTTGTTTGTGTTGAAGCATTCAGAATGATTTCCACATCATTGTGTAGTAAAAAATCTAGCCTACAAGCTTGATAACTCAAAAGTCTTGTGAACAACTATTCAGTATGTGTTTTATGGCCTTATTGCAAGGGCATTTTTTCTGCCAAAACTTACTAACCACGCATAATCTTTATTTTTAAAAAGATGCAAACATGTACATCTATTTTGCTCACATATTATTGTAGCAGTTTGTGCTGAATACAGCAAAATTACATGTTGGCCAATAGTATGTTATTAGTAGCTGAAATAAGCACAAATGTCAGAGCATGTAAAACTACTCCAGGACCCCAAATCAGCCTCAGACTCCAGGGGGTTAAGGTAGGGTTAGGGTTAGGATTAGGGTTACGGTTAGGGTTAAGGTTAGGGTTAGGGTTAGGGTCAGGGTTATGGTTAGGGTTAGGGCTAGCGTTAGGGTTGGGTTAGGGTTAGGGTTAGGGTTAGGGCAGGGTTAGGTTTAGGTTTAGGGTTAGGGTTATGGTTTTGGTTAGGGTTAGGGTAGGGTTATGGTTATTTTTAGGATTATGGTTAGGGTTGGTTAGGGTTAGGGTTAGGGTTAGGGTTTGGGTTGGGTTAGGGTAGGGTTAGGGTAGGGTTAGGGTTAGGGTCAGGGTTGGGTTAGGGTAGGGTTAGGGTAGGGTTAGGGTTAGACATATAGATGTGTTCAAATGATAGGGTTAGGGTTAGGGTTAGATATATAGATATGTTCAAATGATAGAGTTAAGGTTAGGGTTAGGGTTAGGGTTGGTTTAGATTAGGGCTAGGGTTAGATCTATAGATTTGTTCAAATGATAAGGTTAGTGTTAGGGTTAGATATTTAGATGTGTTCAAATGATGGAGTTAGGGTTAGGGTTAGGGTAGGGTAGGGTAGGGTTAGGGTTAGTGTTAGGGTTAGGATTAGGGTTAGGGTTAGGTTTAGGGTTATGGTTATGGTTATGTTTATGGTTATGGTTAGGGTTGGGTTAGGGTTAGGTTAGGGTAGGGTTAGGGTTATGGTTAGGGTTATGGTTAGGGTAGGTTAGGGTTAGGGTAGGGTTAGGGATAGAGTTAGGGTTAGGGTTAGATATATAGATGTGTTCAAATGATAGGGTATAGCAGATATAGATACCCAAGTCAGGATAGTCTGAAGGTCTGGTCCGAGTTTGGTGGTTGTAGCTTGAAAGGTCTAGGAGGAGTAGCGTTTAGAAATTTAGTCTAAGAAGAATAATAATAAGCTTAAGTACAATATCAGTAAGTTGGCTCTTTCAAGCCAACTTAATAATAAGTTTAAATAGCATTTCAGTAAGTTGGCTTTTTCAAGCCATCTTAACTAGAATGTACATTTCCTGAAGAAAATGTGAATGGTGCTTGCAGTGGCAAAATTTGGCACTCAGTTGCTAAGGTGTTTCTAGGCAGTTTCTAAGATGTTCTGGGCGGTTGCTAGGCAGTTGCTAAGGTACTTGGGGTGGTTGCTAAGGTGTTGCTAGGTAGTTGCTAAGGTGTTCTAGGTGGTTGATAGGCAGTTCCTATGGTAACTTGGGTGGTTGCTAGGGTGTTGCTAAGCAGTTGCTAAGGTACTTGGGATAGTTGCTAAGGTGTTGCTAGGCCGTTGCTAGGTTGTTCTGGGTGGTTGCTAGGCAGTTGCTATGGTAACCTGGGTGGTTGCTAGGGTGTTGCTAGGCAGTTGCTAAGTTACTTGGGGTGGTTGATAAGATGTTGCTAGGCAGTTGCTATGGTGTTCTGGGTGGTTGCTATGGTGTTACTAGGTGGTTGGTAGTTGTCACAGATACTTACTATGGAGTTTTTTATAGAGTTCTTAGCATGTTCTCAGCCCACTCAGCCAACGACCATGTCTGTACGATGTTCTGATGCAGAGATATAGGCCTTACTAAACAGTTGCTAGAGTACTTTGTGTGGTTGCTAGGGAGTGGCTTGGCAGCTGCCAGTGATGATCCTCCAAAGGCTGCTTGCCAGTATGAATGATATAAACCAACCCTATGATGTTCAGATTTGAAGATATCCCTCTTTGGGTTTGGGTTGCTAGGGTGCTGTAAATGGTTGCTAGGGAATGGCTAGACAGTTAACAGGTTTAAACTAATAGACTGTATGTGTGCCCAAATCAAAAGAGCCATACTCACGTGTCTCTATGATGTTCTGATTCATTTAAATCCATCTCATCTATTTTCAATGGAAGTATTTGAGGTGGTTGCTAGGGTGCTCTAAGTGGTTGCTACAGTGTGGTTATGATGAAGATTTTAGGTCATTACTGATTTGCAGTGCTTTGTTGTGTGTGCGTGAAGCGCTGGCGCCATAATAGCAGTCTTTGATAAAATTATATTTTTTATGCAAAATATCTCGTTTGAAATAGCAGGGGTTTTCAATATTTTAGATGCCATGGACCTCCGAAAAATGTTCATCCATAGGACCCCCATCCTAAAATGTAAAAGGCATCTATATATATTCACGTATAACAACCCAATTAATACCCGGAAAAATGTATAGCCTTATAAATATGTGTAAAATATTATTTGGAAAATATTTCATTTATATTATGTTACTCACTATAATGCTGTATTTACATTTCTCTCTTTTTTCAATTTATTTATTTTTAGAATTTATTTATTTTAATCTTATGGTAATTTTTTTTTTTTTTTTTTTTTTGATCAACTTTTTCCATAGACCTCCTATTCCTTATTCCTATAGTATTATTTATACTGGTAGCACTTTATTTTACAGTCGTGTTCCACATGTGCATACTATATACTTATTAAAGTAATTGGAATAACTGGGTAATAACTAGGTGTTAACCCTGAACCTACTCATAAACCTAACCTTAACCCGTGTAGTTACCTTATATTCCCCAGTACTTTCTTTGGTAAGTGTACTGTAAGTTCACATACTGTAAAATAAAGTGCACCCTTTATACAGTTAAAATTATTATAAATATGGATAAAATATTATTTGAAAAATAAGTTAGACTTCATTTATGTTAGATTATTATTTTTTTCCTACTCACTATAGCACGATTTATGTTTATTTATATTGGTAATGTATGTGCTTAGTTATTTAACTGAATAAATTTAACTAAAATTTTCATTTCTATTTATTTTTTACAGATTTGCTCTAAGTAAATCTAAGTTTAAAAACCCTTGAGATAGCCTATTGTTTGCTCTAGCTAGCTTATATCATCTGGATGTTCAAAAAAGGGTATTGATATTTGTTTCCTGCCCTCTTTTCTGTCCAGGGGCTGTTGGGACAAACCCAAATGGGAGGCTGAATACCCAGTGACGGATGGCCAGCTATGAAGCAAGATTTAGCAACATGGTATAATACCAGGTTGTTGTTGTTGTTTTTTTACACCTGCAGTGTATTCTGTTTTTACTATTGGTTTTGTTCTCACACCTCAAAATGTCTCACGTTCTCACTTAATTCAAATATTCAGATTCTCTCCTAAACTGCTTAAGGCAGGGGTTTACAACCATGTTGTCAGCGAGAGCTGCTTGAAGGGATAAAATAGTCTGAAGGGATATACCTGAAGAATATCTATTTGAGGTCTCGACCAGATGAAATGGATTTTACTACCTTTGAAGCTTTGCTATATCTCGTGTGGTAGATTCATAGTTTAATCTGTCTTGGTGTGCTTCAAACACCTCCACATTAAATGTGCATAACGTGTATTTTTCTGACCTGACCAATACTATCAAGTACCCCTTCATTCTCATATGAGTGCGCCTTATGATTTATCTGCTGTCATCACTCTTGAAAGGTCTTTGCATAAGTTAGTGAGGGAATGGACATAGTATACCTTAGGCAGATAAAAAAACTTGACAGTCACACCATATGAGTATTTTTCAAATTAGCATATTCAAAATTACAGTCTAATTTACTGCAAGGCTACTCGATTAGATGTTTTCTGCCTGGCTCACAGTTCCATATTTTGTATTTTTATTGCTATTAGTGATGTTCTATTCTTTGAGCTGGTTCTCAGGAACTGAATCGAACTTTACTTCCGGGTTGATGACCCAACACAGAGCCAAAATTGACAATGAAATGATCAACTCTGTTTAATTCAATTCATAAAGCAGGACTTTTCAGATTAGATTCAAAAGTAGGTTCTGTGCTATTCCCTGATCTTTGTCTTCCCATATTTTTCACACACCTTTATTTTTAAACTTTTATGATTTCAGTAGCTTTTGAATCTCACCTCTGTTGAATTCCACTTCTATCACTAAATCTGTCAAGTGTTTTTTGTACAAATCACAATGAATACAGAACTAATTAAACAAGAAGCAAATGACAAAGGAAAACTAACGGGTGTGATCAACAACAACGACTGAATGAACACACAGGGCTTAAATACAATGAACACAAACGAGACTGATTAAACACAGCTGATGGGAATGAACTCATGATGAATAACTATACATATGAAACCATAACCATACTATAATGCTGTAGAATTCATGAAAAATCAAAACTCATCAATTCATTTAGATTACTTTCTTCATATTTATGTGGCTTTCTAGTGGTTATTGTAATAAAGGACTGGGTTTCACAATCCTCACTCATTACAGCTGCAATTTAATTTAATTTGATGAAATTATTAAAACTTCAATCAAACTCATAATGTAACTCCTTAAAGGGTGAACACATCATTAAATGTCAATGTTGAGTGTATATCGCCCTCTTCTGGTCTTTCACTGCTTTCTGCACATAGTACATCTCCACAAAATAGATATTCCTGCTCTCTCTCACTGGTGAAGGTTTTTGTACAGATCTGATGTGTTTCCTGTGACTGTGGGCCTCAGAGCACAGTAATACAGAGCAGAGTCTGATACTGCAGCAGAGGAGATGATCAGATCCACATGGGTTTGTTCCCATTTAGTGAGTTTAACAGACAGTCTTGGATCTACATCAGACTTTTTGGTGTTAGTTGCACCATCATAGATGAGCACAAGAAATTCAGGAGCTGATCCGGGATACTGACGGTACCAGTATAGATAATCTGCAGAGGAATAACTGCAGGATAATGAAACAGTTGAACTCTCCTTGACAAAAAGCTCTGTTTTGTTCAGTGTGATGTTTCCAGAAACAGCAGCTGAAAAGAATATGGAAAAGTACATTTTTATTTAGATTTGTTTTAATTAAACTCATTATTAACAATAGATAACACGTATAGCATAATTATACATACATGCCAGACTGTAGAAGAGAATAACTGAATAAATATCCATCATGCAGTGCGCTGTGTTCACTTTAAGATGATTCAGACTGAATTGTTTCTAACTGAAGTGATCAGATTGTGTCAGTCTGTGTAGTCCCTCCACTCTGAGAAACATCACAGCCACAATTTACATTTCACACCTGGGGAAGAGAAGAAAGATCCAGTTACAATCATAATACAAAAATAATGTTTTTGTCTGATCTTTGATCATTATTTGAATTTTTTGAGAATATATTGTACAGTAGTAAAGTGTGTGAGAGTGACATCAACATTTTTATGACCTAACTTCTCAAATATTTCATTGTTTATTATTATTATTATTATTATTGCAGTATAATTAAACATGTTAGTATGAGACCACGACTGTCTTTGAACAAAAATAGATTTGGTCTGCTGTAATCAGGAATCCATTTTACTTCAACATTGCATTTGAAAAAAAATGACAAAATGGCATCCACTTTCATATTCAGTGTATGTTTTAACAGCATATTGATCACTGTGGATTGTTTTGACATGAACTACCTGTCGAAATATAATTTATTATAGGCTATAAATTTAAAAATTGGGTAATCAATTATTATATGAAGTGGAATATTTTGAAATGATAGACTTTCATGTAATCCAAAGACAGGTCAATGATTATGTAATTTAGGGCTCATGTATTTGCAGGGTGTTTGAGTCACAGTGGGCCTCAGAGCACAGTAATACACAGCAGAGTCAGACACACACACATCGTGGATCCTCAGAGGAACCGAAGTTGAAGAGGTGTTGAGATCAGCATCAAATCTCTCTTTAAAATGTTCATCAATCTCACCAGATCCAGGAAATTTCTAGTATATATTTAGGGAGTCCAATTATTTCTTGCTGGTACCAGAAGAGATACAGAAATGAATCAGTGGTTGAATATGTGCAGTTGATTGTTACAGATTCACCTTCAAAAGCAGTTTGAACTTTTGTTTTCTGTTCAACACTGTCCAGAGAATCATAGCCTGAAAAATAATTATTTAAAGAAAAACAGTTTATTTCCTAATGAAATGTAAACCGTTCACACACTCGCACACACAGGGAATATAAAAAAAATGATGTAAAACCTCACATATTTCATGATGTCACTTACCCCACAAATATGTAAATAGAACGAGAACCAGCCTTTTCCAGTTTGTCATTAGGTCTGTTGTGCTTTCCAAATGAAATCACCAAAGTCATAAAAATAAACTGAGGATCTGAGCCTCTTCTTGTTTTTGCATCTCTGTGATGTAGTAGACCTACAAAACTGTATAGGAGGAGCTTCTTCTGTTGAGATCGTCACAAGGTTTATAAGAAAGTATGATTTACACTACACCTGGGTGCTGTAATCATATACATTTTTAAAATATTTAAAAATAATTGCTTTTCCCTTTACCTTTGTGGTTTCTGTATTTGTTAAGCAGGTTGTACATTGATCCTAATTCCATTTTTACATCTGCATCATTATGTTTTTACTGTTTTGGAACTGGAGGGAATATAACAAAATCATTAGCATTAGTAAATAATGATTATCAACATACACTGTAAAAAGTAATTGCTGAATCTACTTAAGAAAAACTTGTAAAATTAACTGTTTACAATTAGAAACAGATGTTGATAATAGCCATTATTTATATATGTAGCCTATATATATATATATGTATATACACAGTGGGTATGGAAAGTATTCAGACCCCCTTAAATTTTTCACTCTTTGTTATATTGCAGCCATTTGCTAAAATCATTTAAGTTCATTTTTTTCCTCAATTTTTCCTCCCATATTGACAGAAAAACACAGAATTCTTGACATTTTTGCAGATTTATTAAAAAAGAAAAACTGAAATATCACATGGTCCTAAGTATTCAGACCCTTTGCTCAGTATTTAGTAGAAGCACCCTTTTGATCTAATACAGCTATGAGTCTTTTTGGGAAAGATCCAACAAGTTTATCACACCTTGATTTGGGGATCCTCAGCCATTCCTCCTTGCAGATCATCTCCAGTTCTGTTAGGTTGGATGGTAAACATTGGTGGACAGCCATTTTTAGGTCTCTCCAGAGATGCTCAATTGGGTTTAAGTCAGGGCTCTGGCTGGGCCACTCAAGAACAGTCACAGAGTTGTTGTGAAGCCACTCCTTTGTTATTTTAGCGGTGTTCTTAGGGTCATGGTCTTGTTGGAAGGTAAACCTTCGGCCCAGACTGAGGTCCTGAGCACTCTAGAGAAGGTTTTCGTCCAGGGTATCCCTGTACTTGGCTGCATTCATCTTTCCCTTGATTGCAACCAGTCGTCCTGTCCCTGCAGCTGAAAAACACCCCCAAAGCATGATGCTGCCATCACCATGCTTCACTGTTGGGACTGTATTGGACAGGTCATGAGCTTTGCCTGGTTTTCTCCACACATACCGCTTAGAATTAAGGCCAAAATTTTTTATCTTGGTCTCTTCAGACCAGAGAATCTTATTTCTCACCATCTCATTGTTTTTTTTTCGCAAACTCCATGCGGGCTTTCATGTGTCTTTCACTGAGGAGAGGCTTCCGTCGGGCCACTCAGTTTGGCCAGACAGCCAGCTCTAGGAAGGGTTCTGGTCGTCCCAAACGTCTTCCATTTTAGGATTATGGAGGCCACTGTGCTCTTAGGAACCTTAAGTGCAGCAGAATTCTTTTTGTAACCTTGGCCAGATCTGTGCCTTTCCACAATTCTGTCTGTGAGCTCTTCAGGCAGTTCCTTTGACCTCATGATTCTCATTTGCTCTGACATGCACTGTGAGCTGTAAGGTGTAAGGTGTGGCTTTCCTAATCAAGTCCAATCAGTATAATCAAACACAGCTGGACTCAGATGAAGGTGTAGAACCATCTCAAGGATGATCAGATGAAATGGACAGCACCTGAGTTAAATATATGAGTGTCACAGCAAAGGGTCTGAATACTTTGGACCATGTGATATTTCAGTTTTTCTTTTTTAAAAAATCTGCAAAAATGTCAAGAATTCTGTGTTTTTCTGTCAATATGGGGTGCTGTGTGTACATTTATGAGGAAAAAAATGAACTTAAATGATTTTAGCAAATGGCTGCAATATAACAAAGAGTGGAAAATTTAAGGGGGTCTGAATACTTTCCATACACACTGTATATATTGTTATGTTAAAAAATAATACCAGTGTGTTTAAAAAATTGATTAAAGTGCAAACTACTTAACATTTATTTCACTACACACAAATGCATTGGGAACACGGCATATTCTATTCTAAATCAAAACATGAAGAAAAATGTATCTAAAATGGTTAAATACTTTACAGAAAGTGAAGAAAAAGGAATTTTAGGCTGTTCAAAAAAATAGCAGTGTCTGCATTTTTCTTTACAAAGTCAAACATTTCTTGTATAAACTGAAAAATGCTTGAAGATTTAGCTTTCTTGTGAATCACTGAACAAATATTTAGTTGTATAACCATGGTATCTGAGAACTGCTTCACATCTGTGTTGCATGGAGTTAACCAACTTCTGGTACCTGTGAACGGGTATTCCAGCCCAGGACGATACGTGCCACAATTCCTCTGCATTTCTTGGTTTTGCCTCAGAAACAGCATTTTTGATGTCACCCCACAAGTTTTCTATTGGATTAAGGTCCAGGGATTGGGCTGGCCACTCCATAACATTAATCTTGTTGGTCTGGAACCAAGATGATGCTCGCTTGCTGGTGTGTTTGGGGTCGTTGCCTTGTTGAAACACCCATTTCAAAGGCATTTCCTCTTCGACATAAGGCAACATGACCTCTTTAAGTATTTTGATATACTCAAACTGATCCATGATCCCTGGAATGCGATAAATAGGCCCAACACCATAGAATGAGAAACATCCCCATATCATGATGCTTGCGCCTCCATGCTTCACGGTCTTCACAGTGTACTGTGGCTTGAATTCAGTTTTTGGGGGTCGTCTGACAAACTGTCTGCGGCCCCTAGACCCAAAAAGAACAATCTTGCTTTCATCAGTCCATGAAATATTGCGCCATTTCTCTTTAGGCCAGTCAATGTGTTCTTTGGCAAATTGTAACCTCTTCAGCGCGTGTCGTTTTTTCAACAGTGGGACTTTGCAGGGGCTTCTTGCCGATAGCATGGCTTCACATAGGCGTCTTTTAATTGTTAACAGTACTCACAGGTAACTTTAGACTTTCTTTGATCATCCTGGAGCTGATCATTGGAGTCTTTGCCATTTTGGCTATTCTTCAATCCATTCGAATGGTAGTTTTCTGTTTTCTCCCACGTCTTTCTGGTTTTGGTTGCCCTTTTAAAGCATTTGATATCATTTTCTGCACTTCTTTATATGTTTTCCCCTCTCTAATCAACTTTTTAATCAAAGTACGCTGTTCTTCTGAACAATGTCTGTAACGACCCATTTTACTTAGATTTTCAGAGAGAAATGCAAGGTACAACATTTGCTGCCTTCTTCCTTAAATAAGAGCTACGTGTTTGACACCAGTTTTTTCACAGAATTAATTTTCTCTCTAATTGAACTCCACACTGCTATTATTTTGAACACGCCCTTTTCAATTAATGATTTAATTACACCGAATCAGCAGCATTCATGTCATGACTGTTGGGTTTGTTGGTTTTCTATTACTCTACTACACCTACTAGTAAAATATTTGCCATGTAGAAATATAATTTCTGCCAAAAACAGTGATTGATCTGGTTAGTGATGTTGGACTGCTATTATTTTGAACATATCTGTATATATTTGTGAATCTCTTTTTATTCCTTCGTGGAAATAAAATAACTGGGAAACCACTATGATTTAAGCTTATTGGCAAGGCCATAATCAGCTGCTGTTGCTTCACAATCCATCATATTTGTATTAAAAGAGCTTGATATATTTACTGGCCTTTAAGTTACAGCACAGCCAATGCAATGCAGCCACAGCCGCGCATGCGCAATGTTGTGCAACACAGGATTTTGAAGACGACGACAAAGAAGAAATTTCAGCTCGCGTCGTGCTCTGGATGTGGTGGCACAACTAGATATGCTCATGATGATGGCCTATTTATAAACCAACGTTAAAAAATTAAATAGATTTTAATTTGCTCATTGTGTACAAAGAGGAAAAGACAAAAAGGCACACTGATGCAGGATAGTTTTATGTCGAATGAGACCGTTTGAGATCAGTTTTTACAGCAAACATCAGTTTTTACTGAACAGTGGTTTCATGTACAGTTTGTAAGTTACTTTAATTGGTTGTAAGTTCGTGGTTTATCATTTTTGATAAGTAAAAACCTGTCCAGCCAATACTAAATGAACATTCTAGAACGTTCGATGCTCACGTGTAGTTCACATGGAAATCACATGCATTCTCAATGCATGAATTAAGATATAGCTTCAATAACAAGCAATTATTACCCTATTTTGTCTTTTTATTTTGCTTATGTAGATTTGAATTTATGCATTAGAAGTGCAAGTTCTACTTGTTTTCCTGTGAAAAGAGGGCTCAGCTCTTAAAACATAACAGATTAAAACATGGAAGCTACACTTGAAGTACTCCGACTCCATGTCTGTACACTGTCTATGCTCATTCAAATCATTTAATACACTAAAGGTGCACTTAACAAAAAATCAGTCACATCAGGCACATGGTAGCAAATCCAGTCCATATGATAACATCCTTTTGATATTTCACTGCCCACTTTGCATTTTTGAGGAGCCCAGCAGAGTCATTTTTTTTCTCATTTGCGGCAAAATCTCAAAAACAATGAAACTGTACTGTGTCCATACAACAATTGCAATTTTGAGACCAATGTCTACTCTACATTTAATTCCCGTAAATTGAGCAAAGGCAGTTGAAATTTGGCATTCTGTTGCACGTTGCAACTCAAAGTGTAGATAATGTGCAACAAGAAGAGCCTTTGAGCCCTGATCCTGTAGATGAACATGTGGAGGAAAATTAAATAGAGGATGAAAACCTTGATGTATTGCATCATCAATTGGAACATAATTTAGTCTCTCTTTTTCTCAAAATGCAGGCAATTTTGCATGTTTCTGATTTCGCTGCGCAAGAAATAATTCAACAAATAAATCAAATTTTACTTTTTTCAGAGCCCTTTGTCTATAATGCTATTCAGCAAATTCTTCTTGAACATGGACTGAGTGGCTGTGATTCACTAGTGAGAAAAATAGTGAATGCCATGAAAGACAGAAACCCAATCTTAACGATGACTAAAGATGGTGAGCCTCTTTCCACAAAAAGTAGAAGAGTGAATTTCCGATTGTCATGCCAATTGAATACAAGCTTGATTCACAGTCAGTCTTAAATGTGCCAGTTCTGTAAATGTTGCAGAAACTTCTAAACAGGGCTGACATTCTAAATAGGGTCCTTTGCAATGATTGATCAGTTAATGAATTCAAGACTTACAGAGATGGCACTCACTATCAAGAGAATGACTTTTTCAACACTGAGACCTTCAGGATTGTCCTGGGTCTTTATGTTGATGAATTTGAGCTTGCCAATCCTCTTGGCACTTCCCGAAAAAAAATTCGCTCTCTATTGGGTTCTAGCCAACCTACCCTCAAAAGATAATTGATCACTTCAGTCAATTCAGCTAGCAATTTTATGCAGAGCTAGTGCAGTTAAACAACATGGTTACGCAGACATCTTGCGCCCAATTTTTCAGGATCTTGAAACTGTTGAAAAGCATGGTGTATACATTGGCACAGAAGACTCTGAAAGGAAGTGTGCCTTTTGTGTCTTCTGATAATCTAGGTGCTCATTCCTTTGCAGGATTACAGGAGAGCTTCACTGTTGAGCACCCATGTCGGTTCTGCTTTGCAAAGAGGAGTGAAATCCAGGAGAAGGAGATCCGGTCAGGAGCATTTGAACTGCGAACCAAGCAGGAGCATGACAGGTAAGTGGCTGAAGTGCTACACGATGCAAGTTTGGTAAAGCAGTATGGTGTGAAAGGTGGCTGTGTTTTAAGTGAACGGTTGGAACATTTTCACACAGTTGGTGGTTTCCCACCTGACATAATGCACGACCTTATGGAAGGTATCATCCCTACTGAAATGTCCTTGTGCAATAATGATTTGATCTCAAGGAAATTCATCTCTCTTGAATCCCTGAATCAAGCTATCAAGCAGTTTCCTTACAAATTCTCAGACAAAGTTGATCAGCCACAGATCATTCCAGGTACATTTGCCTCAAAATGTACAAATGGGGGGTAATGCCCATGAGAATTGGGCACTAATCAGGCTTCTGACCCTCATGGTTGGCTTTGATATCCCTGAAAATGATAAAACATGGGAAATTGTTTTGCTTCTGAAAGATATTTTAGAAATGGCATTGGCTTCACTGTTCACTGAGGATTCTCTTGATTTTCTTGATGCAAAGATCGCAGAACACAGGCATTTACTTCAAACAGTCTTTCCCCATTTCACATTGCGCCCTAAACACCACTACATTGAGCACTATCCGCAGCTCATAAGAATGTATGGACCACTAAGAGATATGTGGACAATGTGATTTGATGGAAAACATAAATTCTTCAAACAGGTTATCCGTGACACCAAAAATTTCAAAAATGTTCCACAAACTTTGGCTGTTCGCCATCAAAGACTGCTGGCTTACTACATTGACTCCCCCTCCTTTCTTAAGCCATCCATACAGACAGAGAAGGTGATGGGTACTTTGATTTCAACTTTCCCTGAGAACATTCAGGAATTCCTGAGACAAACGAATTCAGTTCAGAACACTGTCCTCACAGCATCATCTGTGAGCATTGATGGAATCAAGTATAATCCAGATATGGTTGTATCTGTTGGTACTTGTTCAGGCCTACCTGATTTCAAACAGATTTTCAAAATTCTTGTCATCAGCAGTGATTTTCTGTTTGTGTGTAACGATTTGACATGTTGGTACATTGAGCACCTACATTCTTTTGAACTGTGCAGTCATGTGCTATCAGTGTCAATTATCAAACCCTCAGATCTGAAAGACCCGTTTCCTTTGCCAGCCTATACACTTCGTGGCAGGACCTATGTTACTCTCAAACATTATATCATATGCTAAATGAATGACAATTCAGGTTTTAAAGGGACTTCATTCTTATTCAGAAGACAAAAAGGCTTATTTTTTTTAAAGATTTCTGACTGCTCTTGTCTTTACTACGTCAGACGATAGGCATTGCTTCTCAAGCTTCAGGAGGACATAAAAACATAATGTCATTCAACTTCTAGTGTTCAAATAGTAGATTAATGGGTTTGTTGAGAAACAAACTGTAATGTAATTCATTATTTTCATTAAACCGTTACATCCTGCATGCACTATTGAGAGAGCAGCAGTTAAATGCTTTTATTCAAGATTTATATACAGTAAAATGGATTAGATACTGAAGTTTATTTTTCAACAAACTCATTCATATGCTTTACATTCTTAGACTGTATGGCACAAGTCACATGAAATTATTAATGCCTTTGTGTAAAGTATATTTAAATTAGGATGAGTGAAACTTTCCAAATCATATTTGCATTTTTGGATTGAGCTGTCACTTTAATTTAAGAAAACTAACTCAATTCTTTAACCTTTGTAGAGAACAAATATGGAGACAAGGACCATACTCAGAGTTATAGTTTGTGACAACGACATCAGAAAAATCGTACTTCCTTTTAAACCACAGACAATTGACTCACTGTTGGAACAACTTGAAGAAAAGCTGGGACTTCAGTACAAGTTTACACTTCAATTTGAGGATCCAGACTTCAACAGTTCCCTTGTGAATCTTACCGACATTGCTGATTTGCCAGATAAACCCACACTGAAGATTGTCTCACTTGTGATGACACCAACCCCAAGAACAGCTGACACTGAAATCCTGTCTATGGCTTCTGATGATCCATGACATAGTCTATGTACTACATGGCCAGAAACTTTCGATATCCCTAATTTTCCTGTTGACGTTGAATAAAGATTACGTCAGGGAAATCTACAGTACATGCGAGATCAAACATATCTACAATTGTCAGGAGAGCTTAAGCATGAGATTCTCGAAAAACTCTGAGACCATATACAGTTACAAAGCTTACCCAAACAAGCAAGATTTCGAGGCTGTTGATGCTGCTTTGATAAAAAACATCTCTGCCTTACCCAGCCTGGCTCATCTAAGGGGTGGAATGGGTGGTATGATAGCCTTAGATGGAAAATGGGTAATTACCACTCAAAACTGCATCGAGCTGGATGTTTGGAGGTATCCATGAATGGTGGAAAAAGAAGAGGACAGCAGCCTCAGAGAAACGTCAAAAGACCCAAGAGGTTTGAAATAAATTTTCTACCGAATTTCCCTGATGGTGAAGATGAAGCCAGCATGAAATGCAAAAGGAAAGAGATGGTGGAAGAGATGAAAAAACGTCTTCTTAATTCTGCACTGATAGCCCAGAACATGAATTCTACATTTGCCTTGTGTAGAAAGGAATTAATAGAGAAGGAGCCTGCAGTGAAGAACACAGTGGAAAGGTGGCCAGCCCTCTTCACAAATGGTCAGGTGAGTAAATATTCTTGTTTGTTGGTTACATATATCATTTCATCTTGAACATTTAAGCAAATTGATCATTAACCACTTTTCAGATTGATGTTTAAAGGGATAATTCACCCAAAAATGAAAACTGGCCCATGATTTACTCCCCCTCAAGTCATCCTAGGTATATGACATTCTTATTTTAGACGAATACAATCAGAGTTATATTAAAGAAGTCCAGGCTAATCAAAGCGTTATAATGGCAGTAATAGTTGCTCTGTTTTTGAAGTCTATAAAAAAAAAATGTATCTGTCTGTCAAATAACGTGCTCCCGGCGGCTCTAGGGTGCTAATAAAGGCCTTCTGAAGCGAATCGATGCGTTTGTGTAAGAAAAATATCCATATTTAAAACTTTATCAAGCAAAGCTTCGGCCGACCACCTTTCGTATTCATTTTAGGGAAAAAGTGCTGAAAGTGCCTCTGCCAATCAAAAGACAAACGTGACCAGGTGCGCACGTCATGACGTCACGTATGCATCTTGAATTGCGAGAAGGAACTTTCAACTCTTTTCCACAGAATGCAATCGGCTGGAACTTTATTTTATAAAGTCTTAAATATGAATATTTTTCTTACACAAACGCATCAATTCGCATCAGGTAACACCATTGCCATGGTCTGGAACAATCTTCAGGCAGGTTGTGCATGTAGTAATATCCACATGAATGCCAGGACGCAAAGTTTCCCAGCAGAACAGTGCCCAAAGCATCACACTCCCTCAACCGGCCTGCCTTCTTCCATAGTACATTGTGTTTCCATCTCTTAGTCGAGTGGTCGAGTTCTGACACTCACATGTCCATTGTAGGCACTTCTGTTGGTGGACAGGGGTCAACATAGGCACTTTGTCTGGTCTAATGCTAAGGAGCAAACTGCTAGGCACTGCGTGTTCTGACACCTTTCTATCATGGGCACCATTAAGTTTTTCAGCAATTTTTTTGAGCTACAGGAGCTCTCTTTTGTGTGATCGGACCAGACAGGTGAGCCTTTTCTCCCCATGTGTATCAATGAGTCTTGGGTCAGCTTACCCCAGGTCACCGGTTGTCCTTCCTTGCGTCACTTTTGCTAGGTACTAACCACTGCATACAATAAGCACATCACAAAACCTGCTGTTTGGAGATGCACTGATGCAGATGTCTTGCCATCACCATTTGGCCCTTGTCAATGTCACTCAGATCTTTTCACTTCTTTTAACTGCTTCCAACTCATGAAATTCAATAACTGACTGTTCACTTGCTGCCTAAAATGTCCCACCCCTTGACAGGTGCCATTGTAATGATATAATAAATGATATTCACACCTGTCTGTGATTTTAATGCTGTGGCTGATCAATGTAATACAGTATAAAACTTGAATTTGTCTCTACCGCAACACCTAAAGCTGTGGTGAAGCAGTGTTGCAGAAATGACTTTTTGCTAATATTGCTAATAACGGCCAGCTAGCAATGATTAATACATCACTTTTGACTTTTAGCACCACATATACATACATTCAACAGTAATATTAATTTGTTTTTAAAATGTAGTTCAAAATACACAATTGCAAAGCTGAATGGTAAGGACACATAATAAATACTGATGAAGAAAAGATTCTTTATTTTAGTTTTCTGGTTCCCAACTAGATTTGTTTGGTTTTGAACAAATGCCATATTTAGAGTCTTTTTCCAGTGTTGCGGTAAGGACTCAAAAGGTGTGGGACAGGTGTATTTAGATGAACAAAAAAATCATATAAATGATTAGTAAACAAAAAAAAAGAGAATTTTAAGATGGTGTAAAGTAACTTTTATATGAAACAAATTCATTTGAAATAAATGTCATATTGCAAAAGAATTAGCTAATTTTACGAGTCTCAACATTGAGACCACAGGTGTGGGGAAAACAAATGGACCTATAAATGCTTCATAATTTCTCATTAAATCATGTTATTCATTCATTATTTTTTATGTCAAGGTGTGTAATCACAATGTGTTTATATTTATGAAGCATCAGATGACAAATTTTAACAAACCTTAAACTTCACCACTGGGACTTAAAAGTGCCCATAGTTGCAGAAACATCCATAAACGACGTTGGAATCTCCAGCTCTGCGGCCTAAACGAGAAAACTGAAGAACACGGGACGAGGTACTTGGGATCATGGCGAAAGTCAATCCACAGTGGTCCACAAAATTGGAGACTATGGTGGATTTGGTACATCGTGTGGGAAAGAAGGTGGAGGGGCACAACGACAGGTGGCTGTCCAGTTCACCATGTGACATTATCTATTCTGGCGCCTTACGAAGAATTCTTCAGTTTGCAATGACTTGAACATCAGCTTCGCCGAGCACATCTTACCAGCAAACAGGGAGGAAAGAGCAATACTATGGCCGCAGATAAAGCAGGCAAGAGAAACAGGTCATCGAGCCTATTTCAGAGGTCCACATGGCTACGTCAATGGGAAAAGAATTTCTGCTACATAAACTATGTGCGGTCTGTCGTCGAAAAGACTTAAGACGACTTATCAATTCTGTTCTTGTTCAAATGTTCAATTTAAAAACTGATCTTTGTTTTTCTTTCTTTAGGGCAGTGGTTCTCAACCCGCGGCCTGCGATATGCTGCCTTCAAATGCAAATGCGCCCTGCGATATCCAGAAAAACTTCCAGTTTTACAATTTATTTTTGTTTTTAAATTAAATTAAAACTGATTAAATTAATATAAGTTTGAACTCTAATGTTTTTTATCATATAAAATCATTTTGGAGATCATAAATTATTTTCAGACATGAGCAGACCTACTATATACTGAATAGAATTGTGAGGATGTCCAGTCAGGATTTAGACTGTACCATAGTACTGAGACTACTCTCATTAGAGTTACAAATGATTTGCTCTTATCATCAGATCGTGGTTGTATCTCTCTATTAGTGTTACTAGACCTAAGTGCTGCTTTTGACACTATCGACCACAATGTTATTTTGGCAACTCGGAAATTCAGCTGGCATTAGTGGAATTGCATTGGCATGGTTCAAATCATACTTATCTGACCGTTATCAGTTTGTAGTGGTAAACAAAGAGATGTCATTTTTATCACCAGATTAATATGGAGTACCGCAAGGCTCAGTACTAGGACCGTTGCTTTTCACTCTGATGACTCTGACTCTTGGGAGATATCATTAGGAAGTATGACATTAGTTTTCACTGTTACGCTGATGATACTCAGCTCTACATTTCTTCGTGCCCTAACGCTTTACAGGGTGGTTGCCCTTATCGCTTAATAAACAAACTACAGCTGGTCCAAAACGCCATTACTAGCACCAGGAAGTATGACCATATTAGCCCGGTTCTGTCAACACTGCACTGGCTCCTTATTAAACATTGTATAGATTTTAAAATCTTGCTTATTACTTACAAAGCACTAAATGGCTTAGCTTCCCAGTACCTGAGTGAGCTCTTAATACTTTATAGTCCTTTGCGTCTATTACGATCTCAGAATTCTGGCCAGTTGTTAATACCTAGAAAATCAAAATCAACTGCAAGTGGTAGATCCTTTTCCTATTTGGCACCTAAACTCCAGACTCCAGACTCACTCTGTCAGTTTAAATCTAGACTAAGGATGCATTCACACTTGTCATGTTTGGTTCGATTAAAACGAACCCTGGTGCGATTGCTCAGTTAGTGCGGTTCGTTTGAACATATGTGAACGCTGCCATCCGAACCCTGGTAGAGACCAAACAAGCGGACCGAGACCGCTAAAAAGATGGGTCTCGGTTCGCTTCCAACACGGACCAAAGACATGTAAACGAACCAAAAACAGGACGTGATGCCTCAAGATGCGACGCTACAAGTCAGCTGATTTGACGACGCTGAAAGATCGGTGTATCCAAAATGAGTCGAGGGCAAACGTGGAGCAACGAGGAGGTAAAGCACCTCATCAATATTTGTTTCTGCATACAACGGAGGAAATCCTGGTGCTGTTTTGAATGTTTTGAACATTTTATGAGCTCTTCATGAGTTTTTAGCTGGTAAAAATAAAGCATATGTACACACATAAAATGATTGCGTTTAATCCAGCCCACAGCATTGTTTTGAATGTTCGGGAATGAAGCTCCGTGGCGAAATATACGTCATAAAATTTTTTAAAAATTATTTCCAATAACACCGGATGTACTCGTTACATCAGAAGAAGAATGGCGTTTTTAGTCTCTCTGCTTATCCCGATGTTTGCCATTTAATGTAATTGGATGGATCCGGACTGTATCCGGGTCAGATGGGGAACCGCAGCAGCATGGCCCTGGGGTGTCGGCAGAGACTGTGTCAACTAGCTCATCCCTTGTGAGGGCCTTACCGACTCATCAGCCAGTAGCACAGATCACCAGCAAACCGTCTCATACCGGCGTGATGAAAAAGATCTTAAATTAGTTGGAACTGGATTAAATATTTTCACTGTTGCTTTCCCAAATTGGACTTATGACCTGTAACTCTGCCTGAATGTCAGGCAAGTGTTCACTGTTGGCCAGAGGAGAACTGGCCCCCCGACTAAGCCTGGTTTCTCCCAAGGTTTTTTTTCCTCCATTTTGTTGGAGTTTTGGTTCCTTGCCGCTGTTGCCTTTGGCTTGCTTAGTTGGGGACACTTGCTTGATATTCAGCAGTGTTTTTGATATGCTTGCATTGGCACCGTTGTATGGAACTGAGCTGAGCTGGATGATTACATCACTGTTTTCTCCAGTGCTGATATACATAAATTAACTAGACTAATAACTATTCATCTTTGTAACAGAATGAATCAATACAAATATATAGAATAAGCTGGACAATGACACCATTTTCTTTGAGAGCTGCTGGGCAGCCAAAAATTATTTGCCAATTATTACTTTAAAGCTACTTTGACACAATTTGAATTATAAAAAGCGCTATATAAGTAAAGGTGACTTGAATAGCCTACTCAGTAAGACTTACAAGTGCGCACTTTGGCAGAATTCCAATAGTAGCCATTATTTTTGTAAATTTAGGGATCAAAATGGACAAATTTGTTATTAGAGGAGAAAAACAAAATGAAGAAAATACCAATGAAGCAACACATTGCAAACAAGGAGAGTCGTAGCATCAGCAGTGAGAAGCTAAGAAGAATGGAAAAATCAGTTTGCTGTCAATGAGCGAGATGGGCAGACTTTGTTTGCTCTGTAGTAAAGTACTTGGCATATGCAAAACCTACAATGTTGAAAGATATGTTAGATATCATTAGATATCATCAGATAGAGACTGTGTCTGTACCCCGAACTAATAAATACAGAAAACTTCCAAACCCATTTACGGGTGATAATTTAATTGATGTTCAACAAGTAGTAAACAGAGATTATAAAGATAACAAAATGATAAAGCTTGGGTTGCTGAATATTCGATCCCTTTCTTCAAATTGTAAATGATATTATCACAGAAAATAACCTAGATGTGCTGTGTTTGACAGAAACCTGGCTAAAACCAGACGATTACATTACTTTAAATGAGTCTAGCCCTCAATGTTACTATTATCGACACGAACCTCGTCAGAAAGGTAAAGGGGGAGGTGTTGCTGTAATCTATAGTAATATCTTCAGTATTAGTCAAGTCAAGTCATCTTTATTTATATAGCGCTTTTTACAATGCAAATTGTGGCAAAGCAGCTTTACATTAATAAGAAAATGGGGTCATTGTGCAGCTTATTCTATATATTATTGATTCTTTCCGTTGCAAATATCAATAGTTATTAGTCTAGTTAATTTAGGTATATCAGCACTGCAGAAAACAGTGACGTAATCGTCCGGCTCGGCTCAGTTCACATACAACGGCGCCAATGCAGGCATATCAAAAACACTGCTGATTATCAAGCAAGTGTCCCCAACTTAAGCAAGCCAAAGGCAACAGCGGCAAGGAACCAAAACTCCAACAAATGGAGAAAAAAACGTCGGGAGAAACCAGGCTTAGTCGGGGGGCCAGTTCTCCGCTGGCCAACAGTGAACACTTGTCCGATACTCAGGCAGAGTTACGGGTCATTAAACCGATTTGGAATCGCAACAGTCAAAATATTTAATCTAGTTCCATCTAGTTTAAGATCTTTTTGATCACGCCGGTATGGGACGGTTTGTTGGGATATGTGCCACTGGCTGATGAGTCGGTAAGGTCTTAACAAAGGATGGGCTAGTTAACACAGTCTCCGCCGACACCACAGGCCACATTGCTGCCGCACACAGGCACAGGTTCCCCGTCCGAACCGGACACGGCCCAGATCCAGCCAATCACGTTAATTGGTAAACCTCGGGATAAGCAGAGAGACAAAAAGTTAGCGTAGACGCCATTCTTCTTCTGATGTACCGAGTACATCTGGTGTTATAGGAAGTGTTCCCGGTTCCGGCTGACCTGATCTATGCAGCCTAACAATCCTTTAACGGATATGAAGACAAAAGTTTATAGTGCGTCACGTGTATGCCAGGTTAAATAGATGCGTTTTTAGTCTAGATTTAAACTGACAGAGTGTGTCTGCTTCCCGAACAATGCTAGGAAGATTGTTCCAGAGTTTAGGTGCCAAATAGGAAAAGGATCTACCGCCTGCGGTTGATTTTGATATTATAGGTATTAACAACTGGCCAGAATTCTGAGATCGTAATAGACGCGAAGGACTATAATGCATTAAGAGCTCACTCAGGTACTGGGGAGCTAAGCCATTTAGTGCTTTGTAAGTAATTAGCAAGATTTTAAAATCTATACGATGTTTAATAGGGAGCCAGTGCAGTTTTGACAGAACCGGGCTAATATGTTCATATTTCCTGGTTCTAGTAAGGACTCTAGATGCTGCGTTTTGGACCAGCTGTAATTTGTTTATCACGCGAGCAGGGCAACCACCCAATAGAGCGTTACAGTAATCTAGTCTCGAGGTCATAAACGCATGAACTAGCTGTTCCGCATTTGTCATTGAGAGCATATGTCGCAATTTAGATATATTTTTAAGATGGAAGAATGCGGTTTTACATATGCTAGAAATGTGGCTTTCAAATGAAAGATTGGTATCAAAGAGCACACCCAGGTTCCTAACTGACGAAGATGACTTAACAGAGCAGCCGTCAAGTGTTAGACAGTATTCTAGGTTTTTATGTGCTGAAGTTTTTCGTCCAATAATTAGAATCTCTGTTTTTTCTGAATTTAGTAGTAGGAAATTACTAGTCATCCAATTTTTTATATCAGCTACGCATTCTGTTAATTTTGAGAATTGGTAGGTTTTGTCAGGGCGCGAGGAAATATAGAGCTGAGTATCATCAGCGTAACAGTGAAAGCTAATGCCATGCTTCCTAATGACATCTCCCAAGGGTAGCATGTACAGAGTGAAAAGCAACGGTCCGAGAACTGAGCCTTGTGGTACTCCATATTTAACTTGTGATCGAAATGACATCTCTTCGTTTACTACTACAAACTGATAACGGTCAGATAAGTATGATTTGAACCATGCCAATGCAATTCCACTAATTCCAGCATAATTTTCTAGTCTATTCAAAAGAATATTGTGGTCGATTGTGTCAAAAGCAGCACTGAGGTCTAGTAACACTAATAGAGAGATACAACCATGATCTAATGATAAGAGCAAATCATTTGTAACTCTAATGAGAGCAGTCTCAGTACTATGGTACGGTCTAAATCCTGACTGGAAATCCTCACAAATACCATTTCTTTCCAAGTAGGAACTAAGCTGAGATGATACTGCCTGTATTTTTAAACAAAAAAATAAAATGAATAAAGAAATTGTACATTAGTCTAAAACTGAATACATTATTAATACCTTCATTTGAGTTCCACAGAAGTATATTGTACAGGTTTGGAATGACATGGGAGAGTAAATGATTTTAGCGGCCTACTGACCACAGGATGGTCCCATGGCCAAACCAGTTGAGAACCAGTGTACTTTAGTCATTTATATTTTTACCACCAGTTTACTTTTACCATGTGACGGTATTTGGCTTTTAAGAAATTGGGTTCGGGCGCCAGGGGTAAAAACCACCACAATTATAGAATTAAATTCATCATTAAATACAAGGAACAACAAGAATTGATGTAAAACTTTTCTATTCAAGCTTAATTTCATTCATATTACATCACAACTCCGTTCAGTACATCATTTTTCACAAAAGGAGGAAGAGAAAAAAACAAAACAAAAAATAAAACAAATTAACAAAAGAAATAGAGAAAGCACAAATAATTCCAACAGTTTTAATTTCAGGCCCAGAAACATTTACCTTTTAAATACCCTACAATAAATGAGTGACACATAAATCAGCAGATATTAGATAATTCAAGCAAGTTAATATAACTTAAATTAATATGCACACACACACAAACCAAAACTCCCTCCACTAACACCTCTTCAAATCCACTGCATATAATGCCCTGAATTAGTGCCTAATACGCCATAAAATGACCACCACCGAAAAAGTTCTCTCCCAAATGCTCAACGAGTGAAATGCTCCACACAACTTCTCCATGCTTTATGAAATTCAACGAAGAAAAAACTTTGAAATATGAATCATAAGCATTAGAGACAACACAACTCCAGCATGTAGCATTAACACTCTTTTTCAATAGAAAACGGTGCTACAACAATACTCACAATGCGTTTGCTGGCATGACCATGACCAGAAAACCCTGCACGCCAAACAACAAAAGCTAGAGAGTGAGAGAGAGAGAGAGCGGGAGCGAGAGGTAATTACTTCCTTAAACAGCTTCCTACCTAACAGCGCCAACCCAGTACTAAATATACAAAGCATGAAGCACTGATGACTGTCACATTCTTTCCCCAATGGAGAAAGATCCCCTAATTTTCTACAATATTATAAACTACATATGCTCATCAACAGGAAAACTTGTCAATACATGAATCCCTGCAATACGAAACACTAGTTAATCCAGGACATAATTTCATCAATCTTAATACCCTAAAAAATCCTCATCCTCTGACTCAAATTTCAAAACTTGCCTCTGAAAGATCCAGATCCAGAATCATCAGTACTCTACATATTGTCAACTATGCTGATAGACACTTTGGACCTCTACATCTTGCTGCTGTGCTGTCCAGGTCTCCTCATCAGAGAGAGGAAACTGTAAGAACAAACTATCCGGGGTTTGCTTATTGGTATTAGCAGCGACCATTGGAGAAAAATCTGAGCTACTATGGGACAAAGCATCTGGAGCACTGTCAAGCTTTCAGGTGAGAGTTTGCCTTACTAGTGTTGAACACCCAAGGAGAGATGCATGATCAGTCACAACAAAAAAAGACTTGCACTCCAAAAAATGTCCTAGTATAGGTGGAGAAGAAGGTGCATTTTCAAACTCTCAAAAGCAGCCTGACACTCAGCTGTCCACTGGAAACGGGCTCCTTTTCGTTTCAAGGCATTTAAGGGCTCAGCAATAGCTGAAAAATCAGGAACATAACTATGATACCATCCACTCATCCCCAAGAACCACTGAATTGTTTCAGATTTTTTGGCACTGAGAAATTCTGAATGGCCTCCGTTTTAGCAGGATCAGCCTTCATCTCTTCGGTGGTCAACACATGGCCAAGAAACTTAATTTCTGTTAAACAGAAATGACATGTCTGAAGTTTAAGGGTTAGTCCTGCCTTTTGTAAACACCTCAAAACCCTTTGGAGATCTTGTATATGCTGAAATTTGATGAATAAATGACTATGTCATCTAGATAAACCAAACAACACTATCCTAAACAGCCAGCCAACACCCTATTCATGAGCCTTTGAGATGTAGCTGGCGCATTCTTTAAACCAAAAGGTAATACTTTGAATTCATACAACCCAAAATGGGACACAAAGGCAGCCTTAGCCATACTGTCTGGGTCCATTGCTACTTGCCAGTACCCACTGTTAAGATCAAGAGTACGAAACTCAATGGCACCAGCAAGGGATTCCAGAATTTCACCCACTGTAGGAAGAGGAAATGAATCACTTTCACTCACAGCATTTAATCGTCGATAATCAACGCAAAACCACTGGCCTCCATCTTTTTTTAGGAACCAGTACAATAGGAGATGTCCAGGGAGAATGAGATGGCTGAATAATATCTTGGGTAAGCATATCATCAATTTGTTTCTTAACAATTTCCTCTTTATGTACTGGTAACCGATAGGGCTTTTGCACAACAACATCTGTAAGAACAGCGATCTTATGCTGGACCATATGGAGTACATACCTCAGGATGATCATACAGGAGAGTAAAAAGAACATGAGACTCTTTATCTGGTAAATTACTCTCAATGACCTTGTTTTTCAATAGCTTCACAAGTTCCACACCAACATCTTCCTGCACATTATTCTCCATAGCAGATTTGACAACTACAACCCTGGAATTCTTTACCACCCTGAGCCTGTCCTCCAGAGTGTTTTCCACTCAACGAAGCCTTGAAATTAGGACAAGAACCTGGAGAATGATTTCCATGACATCAACACAACAAGCTTGAATTCCGTTGTTCTGAAGGCAATATAGCTTTTGTATCAATCTCTTTAATTTTTCTAATTTATGAGTTCTGGTCAGATGTAATATACTCTTGGACAACTGAAGCTGATTATACTTTTGCTGATGATCATAATCTCCTTCTATTTGTGTCCCTAGCCTCACAAGTTCCTTAACAGTCTGTGCACGACCTCTAAGCTGACTAGCAAAACAAGGGTTCATAGCTTTTACTAAGGCTTTCAAAACCTCATCCTCAGTAGCTTCCTTTTTTCAACGCTTAAACAACGCTTGAAATGAAAAAGTAAAGTCACAAACACTTTCATTTGCCTCTTATTACCGATTTCATACTTGATCTTCCAACACTTGATAGTCTTCTGGCAAAAAGACAGCTAAAAAAAGCATGCTGAAAATCTTCCCAGGTGTGATAGATGTGACCAGTAAAGGATAAAGAACACGGAGGCAGCAGGCTATGGCAATGCTTAGGGGTTTATTTCCACAGAATGGGGTTACAGAAGTAAAGCAAATGTTAACCCAACTGAGATAAACCAAAGTATATATAAGAGAAAAACAAACAAACAAACAAACAAAAAGACTTACAATAAATGTAAGCCACGGCATTTGCCTTTCAATTACAGAGGTCTAGGGACTACAGGACCTGTTCTCTCACAGAACACCCCTCCCTCATACAGAAACAATTAACACATTTATACATTGGTGGTGCAAGGGAAATATTCATTTTCCTTGTGTATTTAATCAATGTTGTGGTTTATACATGATTAATTTAGTTAATCTTTCATGAGTTACATGGATTTTCTTATATAATCTTTTCATAATCCTTTAAGCATGAGAAATCATTATATTTGATTGTTAACATATAGATATGTATGTAACCATTTATATGTATTAGACTTTTTGTCTTTTGTTGTTCATGAAGTTTTCAAAAGGGTGTTAACGTCTAAGAATGTGAGGCGACGAACTGAAGATAGAAAACAGACTGACACCCAATGTAGGTTCAGCCACATAGGCAGGGGTCAGATCTTGATGGATGAGCTTGAAGAGTACATGTGTTATGTTTTCTATTTTATGGGTTAGGTTTGTATGTTTTACCATATATCTTTCATGGTATAGTTTCTCTGGTCAGCGACTCAAGAATTGATGACTCTTTCCTGACCTTTAGGTCAGTTAGCTAGGAAGTTAAGATGTTGATGATGTCTGCAACTATTTTACCATGTTGAGGGGATAACTATTATGGGATGGTGATAAACCGGAATTTGTACCTATATGGTAAAAGGAAGTAGGATAGCTTTATGATAATTGACTTCTTTGCATATCCAATCAATTTTGATTTTCTTTGTTTACTAAAAAGTAATATGTATGATTTGACTGAATAAATACTCTGTTTTGTGTGAAGTACACTTTGTAGCTCTCTGAGGTATGCTTTGGTTGTAAGAGAGACTACCCTGAAATTTCAGTAAAATTGGTTTGATAATTTTACTATTGAGTGGCCTGATTTAATTTCATAGGTGAATTTCCACCACAGTGGCCAGCACCAATTAACACAGAAAGGGGAATACGCAGACACATAACGGCCATTATACACAAAGTAATATGACAACATCAAATATACAGACTCTAGCACTTCATATAATATAAGGTCAAATGACCTCACTTTATAATGTACTTCCTATACATAAATAAAAAGAAAAGTCAACAAAAATAAACTCTGCAAACTAAACGTTAAAGAGTGTGTGCACTTAACTCCAAACGAAAGTTTAAATAAAGTTTATTAAACCAAATAATCTTGTTGTGCCTTCTTTACTGTAAACAAATTCCATTAAATAAAAAAATAAACTGACCTGACCCCGAATCACCAACATCCACCACACACTCCCCCACTTCTGGTTTCACGCCGGCAGGCGAGAGAGAAAGTCAGCCATCACATTATTTTGACCTGGGATATGCTGGATGGAGAATCGATATGGCTGGATCGACAGATACCAGCGGGTAATTCTGGCGTTTGAATCTTTCATACGGTTCATCCATTGCAGTGCTTTATGGTCCGTCTCAAGCACAAACTCACGTCCAAGCAGATAATAACTGAGGGTATCAAGGGCCCATTTTACTCCCAAACATTCCTTTTCCACAGTGGAGTATCAAACCTCCCTGGGGAACAACTTGCGACTGATGTAAGCTACAGGATGTCAATCTTCCGAAGTCCCCTGGAGAAGAACCAGAAACGTAGGCTGCCATCCTTTTTGGGCACCAAAACAACTGGGCTGCACCATTCACTTTTTGATGGTTCCACGATGTTCATGGCTAACATTTCATCCAACTCCTTATGCAAAGCTTCCAAGAGCCGCTCCGGTATCCTATAGCTCATTCGTTTCGGGCAAGCTCCTTTTCTGAGCACAATGTCATGTTCAACTAAGTTGGTGTGCCCTGGTCTCTTCTGAAAAACTTGGGGATCACACAGTCTCTGAATTTCGAACTGTTGACTTTGAGATAGGTGACTCAGTGATAGACTAGAAGGAGCTGAAACTGGTAGATACTGGGCCTCCACCTCTTCCTCATCCTCTACCTTTCGAATCAGGAATACTCCTGCTGCATTCCTTGGTCTGGCAAACCACTCTTTAAGCAAGTTAACATGCAAAGCCCATTTTGAACGTTTCTGGCCTGGAGTGGCAACTTCATATGTAACCGGCCCCAGCTTCCTCAGCACTTCAAAAGGACCCTGCCATTTGGCAGTCAATTTGCTAAGAGTGCCTGGCTCAAAGTTCCTTGTCCTGGCTTCCTGGTTATACCAGGTCTTTTTCAGTTTTTGTGCCCCGGCCATGTGCTCCTGGGCCAATATACTCATGGCTTCCAGCTTCTCACACATCTGAACCACATAGTCAACGATATGAGTTGGACTTACACCCCCGTTCCACATGTCCTTCAGCAGCCTCAGTGGTCCCCGCACCTCACGACCGTACAGCAATTAAAACGGGGAAAATCCAGTTGAGGCCTGGGGGACTTCCCTGTAGGCAAAGAGCAGATATGGGAGCCACTGATCCCAATCTTCACTTTTGTCCGAGACAAATTTACGAAGCATTTGTTTCAGAGTTTGGTTGAAGCGTTCTGTTAACCCGTCAGTCTGTGGATGATAAGGGGTGGTTCTTATTCCCTTTATACACCTGTTTCAATAGCTCAGACATGAAGTTAGAACCTTGATCTGTAACTATGCTTTTAGGAAAACCTACTCTAGAGAACAGTTGTACAGGGGAGGAAGCTACCACTCTAGCTTTGATGGATTTGAGGGGAAAAACTTCAGGATACTTTGTGGCATAGTCTGTAATGACTAACATATAACGGTTTCCTGTCTTGGTCTTCTCTAAGGGCCCAACAATATCCATACCCAGCTGATCAAAAGGTACCCCAATAATGGGGAGCGGCTTAAGAGGTGCCCTAGGAGGAATCCTTAGGGAAGTCTGTTGACACTGTGGACAAGTTTTACAGTACATGGCTATGTCCTTCCTCATACCTGTCCAGTAAAAGTGACGAATAATTTGTTCTGTTGTTTTATGTTTACCTAAGTGGCCTGCCCAAGGTACCGAATGACCCAAAGAAAGAACTAATTCTCTACCCTCCTTGGGGACTACCAACTGTGGCTCAGTACTCCGTTTACGAAACAAGACCTCGTGGAGGTAAAAGACTCCCTGACTACCTTCTACCTCTGTCTGGCCTGCTAGTGAGCTCTCCTCCACCAACTTGTACAGGGGACCGACTACATTATCATTTTTCTGCAATTGTGTGATGTCTCGAGGTATTTTATAACCCAATGTGTTCTCAGGGACAGGTTCCCCTTCACTCACCACTGCATGTCGAAACTTTTCGCGCTTCCTCTGACTCCTGGACTTCCGCATCTTCCCTGGCTCTGCTTCAAGTTCTGCCGCAAAAAACGGTAAAGCTCCTAATAATCCTACCTCCTCCACACTACTCTTGGCCATGGCCCGAGTTATAGCTGCATTACAACTCTGCAAAGGAAGGAGATCGAACAAAACAGGCAGATCTTGACCCAGCACCATAGGGTATGGCAACTCAGGTGAAAGGCCTACTTCCAACAGAAAAGATTGTCCCTGCACCTTTACATAAACCTCAGCTGTTGGATAGTACCTTTCGTCACCATGAACACATTTAATTGCCACAGGAGATGCAAGGTTCCACAGATGGACTGGAACTAACTCAGCTTTGTATAATGTCTGCATACTCCCAGTGTTTAACATAGCACTTACTTCCTGTCCATTCAAACACATAGTCACATGATGCAAGGAAATCTTTGCTATACAATTAGGGTCATCAGGTCTAGGTACCCCACACAAATTTGAATGTGTAGAAGGTCTATTAGGGCACCTAGGCTTAGTATGACCCTCCTGTCCACACTGATAGCACACAATAGTCTTAATGTTAGCACTCATTTTCCCACTAAGACCACCATTATCACCCACAAACTTACCTCCCGTCATACTTGTCTTCAGGGGAGATACAGATCTCTTACTGGGTCTTTGAATGTTTTCCATTGATTGTAAGTCCAGGGCTGACCTCGTCTTCGTGCTGACACAAATACATCTGCAAGCTCTGCAGCCTTTGCTGCCGACTCAGGGTTATGCTCCTTTACCCATGTTTGCAGCTCTGGAGAAAGCACCCGAAGATATTGCTCCATGATAATCACCTCCGCAACTTCCTCCTTACTCCGATTCTGTGGCTGAACCCACTTGTTAAAAGTGTCCTTAAGACGCACATAGAGCTCCTTAGGGGTCTCATCAGCTCTCACATCTGTGGACCGAAACCTCAAACGATAGGTCTCTGGATTAATATCGTACTTCTTTAAAACCGCTGCTTTCACACCATCATAGACAAGAGTCATTAATATCCATGTTCACATAAGCACTACGAGCTTTGCCAGTGAGTAGCGGCACTAACCTTACAGCCCAGTCAGTTCTCGGCCATCGGCATGCAGTAGCGATCCGCTCGAAAGTAGTGAGAAAATGCTCCACATCATCGTCTTCGTTAAGTGGCTGTAGACGCGGCTCTGTCATTGCTCTTGGCTGTTCTACGACTTGACCAGCAACGGATGGTGACCCCCGAGCATCTTCCTGCTCACTCCCTCGATTCGATGGGGTATATTGAAGCCCGGAAGGATGAACAGGAGCTGGTGTAGTTCTCGTATGTACCTCTTCCTGAAGAAGCGTGAACTGATGTTGAAGAGCCTTCCATCTATTCTCCTGCCGCGCTGTCTCCTGGTCGAGTCGTTTATCTCTCTCTGGCTGCATTCTCATATGTGCCCCGAACATGTCCCGTAACTCTTCTTCTGTAACATTCTGCGAGTCACCTGAAACTGGCGTATCCTCCGCATCAGCTCCTCCTGTAGCTGACACCGCCATTTCATCACCCTTTACAGCTCTTTTCGGTCCCATTTTGACCAGTGAAGTAGGGAAGAAAAAAAAATGTGCTCACTGTTACCCCCTACTGGCACATCCCACCACTGCCACCAAATGTGATAGATGTGACCAGTAAAGGATAAAGAACACGGAGGCAGCAGGCTACGGCAATGCTTAGGTGTTTATTTCCACAGAATGGGGTTACAGAAGTAAAGCAAATGTTAACACAACTGAGATAAACCAAAGTATATATAAGAGAAAAAAATAAAACAAACAAACAAACAAACAAACAAACAAACAAACAAACAAACAATAAATTTAAGTCACTGCATTTGCCTCTCAATTACAGAGGTCTAGGGACTACAGGACCTGTTCTCTCACAGAACACCCCTCCCTCATACAGAAACAATTAACACATTTATACATTGGTGGCCAGCACCAATTAACACAGAAAGGGGAATATGCAGACACATAACGGCCATTATACACAAAGTAATATGACAACATCAAATATACAGACTCTAGCACTTCATGTAATATAAGGTCAAATGACCTCACTTTATAAATGTACTTCCTATACATAAATAAAAAGAAAAGTCAATAAAAATTGTCCTGGGAGTCCCCCAGGGAAGAAACCGGAATGGTTGCGGCCCGATCGTTGGCTGGAATCATATATATGCCCGAAGTTTCCGCCCGAACCCCTTTTGACGGTACACCAGCTCATGGATCTCAGACGTGATAAACAAGCAAACAAAAGGAACGGTAAGAATAAACTCTGCAAACTAAACGTTAAAGAGTGTGTGCACTTAACTCCAAACAAAAGTTTAAATAAAGTTTATTAAACCAAATAATGTTGTTGTGCCTTCTTTACTGTAAACAAATTCCATTAAATAAAAAGATAAACTGACCTGACCCCGAATCACCAACATCTACCAGACCAGGTATCAATTTTAAATCTCACGATCTCCCACCAGTCACAGGCAGAAGCATGTAGAAAACTAAGCATTGTCGCAAGTATTTCTTTATTTGACATAGGTCTGAGAGTTAACTAGTGGATCAAAGGAAGCAAATACCACCTTAATAGGTAGCACATGCACATGTACCACATGTCCTCAGGTCAAATTAGATGAAACAGAAGCCTGACTGGCCAAATCACCATTATTACATTGTGAAGTTGTACTCAAGACCTGAGAAGGGGCAACATCCTCCTGTTCAACTAACTTACTGTCAAGTTGAGTACTTTTCTGCTTAAGGCCATCAAGGGAAGTCTGGCAGGGAAAATACTTGCTGCTTCAGACTGCGCACTTCTTGCAACTCCTTTCCATCCTATGTTCTTTGATAACTGTTTTAAAAGAAGAAAGTAATGAATTATTAGCATCATCAAGCAATTCCTTCCACTCACTGCATGACTGTTTTGCATTCCACTTAATGGCATCAATTGTTTGACTGGTTAATATTTCCATACAATCATTTACATTTACATTGAGAACATACAAAAAAATCAGTCTGTGCTTTTTCAGCTACTACCAAAGTCTCTTTAGGGATGTTGAGTACAAAGTTTAGCATTTTCCTCACACCATTTTTTCTGCCACACTACAGTGTCAACAAACACACTTTTAAGTGAAACAATTGCCTGAGAAAAGATGTTTGTTTTTTTTCCAAACAATATTGATTTTTTTTTTTTTTAAATTGCTTACCGTGTCACTCAAACTACTGGGCCTGAAACAGTAATTCCTTACAAAACATTATTTACAAAACCGGCTCGAGCGCCAAAATAAACACACACAAACACACACCAAAACTCCCTACACAAACACCTCCTCAAAACCACTGCATATAGTGCCCTGAATTAGCGCCAAATACGCCATAAAATGACCACCATCGAAAAAGTTCTCTCCCAAATGCTCAACGAGTGAAACGCTCTCCACACAACTTCTCCATGTTTTACGAAATTCAATGAAGAAAAAACTTCAATATACGAATCGTAAGCATTAAAAAAAAAACAGAAAACGGTGCTACAACAATACTCACAACGCATTCGCCAGCGTGACCATGACCGGAAAACCCCGCAAGCCAAACAACGAGAGAGAGAGAGAGAGAGAATGAATGAATGAATGAATGAATTTTGGTAATCAAACTTTGTTTATGTTGACGTTCATTACATAGATAGATAGATAGATAGATAGATAGATAGATAGATAGATAGATAGATAGATAGATAGATAGATAGATAGATAGATAGATAGATAGATAGATAGATAGATAGATAGATAGATAGATAGATTTTTTTTCACACAATTGTCTCATTGGGGTATTGTTATGACTAAATCACTAAACCACCAGGGCTGTTCGTTTTTTTAAGCCCTCAGTCTCGTTGATTCGAATGTAGGATATTAAAAACAGCTTTTATGTATATGAAATTCACCCATAGTAATAATAACATTTAACATCAATGATTTTTGTGGGACCGTCTACATAAATCAAAACCTGAAATAAATTTAGTGAAGGAATTTCAGTACCAACATTTAGCCATCTGTAAAGATCCTGCCAGAACTGCAATGTGACCAGGCAAGAAAAAAATAAATGTCCAATAGATTCAGGCTCTTCTGAGCAGAATCTACAAAAATTCAAAATGGAATCTTTTCCTTAAAGTTTCAGCAGCAGTTTAAACATTATTGATGATTCTAAACTGAATGTCTTTCATTTTAGGTACAATTGGCAATTTAAGATAATTACAGTACTTGTTTCTAAATGTTTCATTATTAAATATTTTAACTTTTGCTGGCGTGTTGAAATCGTAGAATAATTTACATTTTAGTACATTTCCTATTACACTTTTTATCCCCTATGCACACTTCTCCAATCTAACAAATATATTTGAATATGTAAATGTGTTTTGTATTAGCTGTTTTAATGAGAGAGGGATTGCTCTACACACTATTAAATTCTCTAAAAGAACATTTTATCAAAAATTTCTCCATGAATGAATTATATTGAATAAACTGACCAGCTTCATCTATCAAATCAACAACATATAAAACTTTTTTCTCATACCACTCTTCTTTGAATAATGTCTTTCTGTTTATTGTGATGGTCCTATTATTCCACTGGGTGGAACCATGTGGTGTTAAGTTGTGGGTACATATCATTTTCCAGTATTGCAATATCTGCTTGAGAAAATTGAAAGCTTAATAGGCAATTTAGAAATCTCAAAATCACATTTCATCAAAAGTTCCAATCCTCCAACTCTCTTGAATACACACTTTGGTATATGAAAGCCAGGACATTACAGCAAGAGCTGCCTAAGTTCTGTAGCTTTCCAACTCAGTCTATGTGTTCGGGATATGCAACAATTGTAGATATTAGAAGACATGTTTGTCGTAAGAGTTGTAAAGTAAAAATGTAGTATATCAACATGATGATATAGTGGTTTATATTTTTAGCTTCATTGCAAGGCAAGTATAATTCTATCAAATTTCATACACAATGGTAATTAAGTGCTTTACAAAAAATAAGAACTAGAAATAAAATAATTTAAATTAAAATTGATTACCACAGTTTCCACAAATCCATTCACTCGATTGGGAGGTTCTCTTTTATTCAGAACGGTAAGGGCAGTGACTGTAATATTGAGCGTATTTTGCAGTAGACACGCATTTATCCCGATTTCATCAGGCTCTGAAAATTCTTCCAAAATAACACAAAGAATGGCCTTGTCAGCTGCCATAGTTGCAAGTCTTGCATCAACAGGGTGTTCAACGCACTGTTTTGTCAGGGCTGAACGCTGCCCAGGTGGCCATTAAGGTGAAGCAAGGAGCAGGAATCATATTTTTGTGCATAAATGATGCGTGACCAGTGTTGGATGTAATGCGTTACTAGGTAATTAATTACTCCAATTTAATTACCTTAAATAACCTAATTACAATACCTTTTTAGAGAGATTAATTAGTACAGTAATCTAATCCCACTGTTGAAGATGTAATTAGCTTGTAGTAATTAATTACTTGATTAGAGTAACTTACCCAATACTGTGCATGACTAATTACTTTTGACACTGCATTCTTTATGGGATTTCAAACAAACAAGCAAGCAAATAAACAAATAAATGTGTCTTTAAACTAAAAAAGCTTGGAAAACAAATCTTTAGGAGAAGATAAAATAAACCGTAATTTGTCTGTTTTTATATTTTCATTTAAAAGCAGCATAATTTAAACTACAGCCAAATTATTGGCAACAAAGAACATGGGCGAAAATCCCAAGACATTTGCCCTTTAATCACTATGCATTTGCGTGTACCTCCATGTATTTTCTATTGGAAAACACTAGAGTGCGCTGTTTTGCAATCCTCTAAGGCATTAAAGATCAACAACAGTGCTATCATATACAGCAGGTATGTATCACTTACCTAATCAGAAACTCTAGTATGTTTCATAAAGCAATAGCATCTTATCACGTAGGTGACTTCATATGGGATGAACCCCGCCCCACAACGCGACCCATACGGAGGCAGGCGTGACGTCACGTCACAATGGAGCGTGGACTTCATCCCGGGAGTTGAGGCTGATCAACATCCGGGACACCGGGTCTGAGTTCATGTGAATGCCTACACTCTTTAACGACTGACTGCACGGGCAGCGAGCAACGGAGGTGAGTTTCATTTGTACACGATGTTCGCTGTGGCTTTTAAATTGGATGTGAGCGTGTTTGGTTCATTTGAACAAAGCGGACTGGGATAATTGTCAGATTTAGCAAAGACGTCCAGATAGCATTGCGGAGGAAAACATAGGAACTCATTCCCTGCGCAAGTGTATTGTTGTTGTGTACTGTATGTTCATTGGCGTGCCTTTTTGATTCTATTACTGATGCCTGCACTGATGCATCATTGATGCATTGGTTGTCTCACCTGTGTGAACAGATGATGGTCAAGGCTGCTTTATATCATCGCAAGGCATCTCATTGCATCTTTTTAGTCTATGTATGTTGGAGCATTCATAAGGCCTTTACTTTGGAAATACCTCTGTTTCCTGGTCACTCAAGACTCATTTACCTTGCAAATGTTGGTGCTTTGCTTGTGTAAGGAATTCAAATGTTTAACCCAAGGCAAACTTTCACTTTCAGACCATTGTATTGTGTTCTGTTGTTTTTTTTTATTCATCTGAATGACTATAATAGCTTGAATACATCTATGGAAGTTGATTAGTAAGTTGCCTTAACAGTAAATTGCTCCTGCTGTGTCACAAGAAGTTGTAAATGCCCTTTGCTCCTTGGAAACTTTCACATGTTACTTGCCCCACATAGGTTGGACAGTCACACACCTGTCATTGTCTAAAGAATAAATCATTTAAAAACACCTGGCAGAAAGCAGATGTGTTGTTAAGCTCTCTCTGTCCATTATAATGAAAGAAATATGAGAGGGTCCAGAGACACACAAATATTGTGTGTTTCAAACAGTCGGACCACAATGACACACCTACAGGTGCGGCTGCTAGAGAGTCATGACTCACCTTGCTCGCATTCGAAAGACATTTCTGTCATTTGTATCATAAATGGCTTGTAATTACCTTGGAAAGTTTCGCATGAAAAGGTTGTAAGCATTTGAATGGCTAATGATATTTTGGTACATGTTAGAACAATCTGACTGATCATAAGATGAGTCTTTAGATTTAATTTATGTGATAGATGGAACCCAGTCTAGCCCTCATTTTTTCATTTCGATAATCTTTTTCATTGGGATGCACGTCACAATACGGAAGAAATAATCTATCGCTTGTTCCATTACATTGTGACTTTTAAGAAATAGTTCACAACAAAAGAAATGTTTTGGAGTTACAGTAGAGCGGAAAAATGTGGCTAAAATTTCTGTTATTTCTCACAAAATCTATCGTAATTTTAATATCAGAACATGTTTAAGTGTTTTATGAATAAATAGAATTATTTCCAAAATTTATAGTGGGCACTCTTTTACATTGTCGACCAGTGATGATGGGACCTCTGCTACAATGGCTATACCTTGTTCTCTGTACTTCTGACATCCATTATTCATTTTTGACAGCATTCAAATAAATCCACCCTATAGGTAGAGGATAACCATAGCAACTCGGCATCGCATGACACAGTCCTACAGAGTGGTGTCATATTTTCATTTTCATTTTCACAAGCTTTTGTGCATCTGTGCATCACTGTACACACCTTCACGGATGCCTCAGGGTTTATTGTAAATAGAGGTTTATATTCATTAGGACTCTTAATACAACCCACACAAGACTTTTCATTGCATTACTTTTGTCTCAGGCTGAACACTGGATTCGTTGCAATCCTTGTCGCCTGTCTACAACGTAGGCAGCATGTTAAGGCATCATAGACATACAGCCTACATAATAGAAAATGTAGGCAGGATAATTACACTGCCAAATATGAAAACTTATTTTGGCCAATGATGAGCAATGTGATTTTATATATATATAAACATAGCACTTGGACTTAAGTCCAAAAAGGTCAAAAAAAGTCACCTTTTGCCAAATGGCATCAGTCTTACATGTGTGTTTTTGCTTAGTGCAAACAAGATTGAGTATGGCACTTTTTCAGGAAAGTGCTATGTTTGGTGAAAAGCATTTCACCTACTGCATTACCTACTGTGAAGCACGGTGGGGGCAGCAGCATTTTGTTGTGGGGGTGTTTCTCTTCAGCGGGACTGGGTGATTGGTCAGGATTGAAGGGAAAATGGATGCTGCCAGCATGCTGACATCCAAATTCTTGAGGAAAACCTGTGTCTTGAGAACTATAGGGCTGCACGATTCTTTATGCGATTATGAAATTGAAAAGACTGCAATTATTTTTTTTATGTGCAGTTTGTCAATGAAATATGGCTGCAAATGCTAATCCATCTGAAAGCACTGCGAGTTTGAGTCGCTTATAATGTACATTTGAAAAAGTAAACATCTTTTCAGGCATGAAGCTTTTACTGAGATCTTGTCCAAAAAAATATAACATTTAATAACATGTTTTTTACTCACTTCATAACGACAGTTGAGCATCCTTCTGTGAGATGATGTGGCATCTTACACAGAATAAGGCAGTCGTGTGTTAATTAGTCATATTTAATCAAGTGGTTTCAATCTTCTGTTTATTCAGCTACAGCGATATGACACGTGTTCTCTTCTTCTGCCGCAGGGCATATTTTGAGTTTCTGTGCAAGAGCGCCCTCTGGCTTTCAGATGGGGAAGTATTTACTACTGATCACAGTGTCGTACAGCTCTGACAAGCTGCGCATTAAATAATCGATTTAAACGTGATAAATGTGCAGCCCTACAATGGCTTAAGGATAGGAAAGTGAATGTCCTTGAGTAGCCAAGTCAGAGCCCTGACTTAAATCCAATAGAAAACCTGCGGATGGACGTGAAGAGAGCAGCTCACCACAGAATTTGACAGAACTTGAGCTATTCTGCCTGGAAGAATGGGCAAATATAGCTGTGCAAAGCTAGTACAGACATATCCAAAAAGATTATTGGCTGTAGTTAAAGCAAAAGGTGGTTCTACTAAGTATTAAATTAGGGGACTGATGACTTTTCCAACACCTGTTAATCTAGTTTATTAATTTTCAGGACTGTTGTTTTTTCGTTCATTACTTTGATGTTGTAAGGCTAAATTTGTAGCTGGAAAAGGTTTTTCATTTCAATGTAAGTAGTTCAATCTAAATAAAAACTGAATTTACTGTATATTTTGTAGAGTTTTTTGATTGTGCTTAGAGTATTATGCCTTGCAATATACTATTATCTATTGAAATCACCACTGTCTAAATATATGTACTTCCATTTTATGTAGTATGTGAAAAACGATACACAAGAGTAGTATGTGAATCCCAGATTACTTGCTAGTTCCACTGAGATTCTGCGCTTTCAGTGGATACTTTAGTTGTGAATGGAAGTGAAGCTGGTAGGTTACATGACAGTGACAACATGGCAAATATATAGTACATCCGGATAACTATTATGCTACCCATAGTCATACTATGTAGAACTTTTTTAAAGGATACAGGATAAGTTTCAAACCATATTATGTGTTTTCAGACACGGCTCATATGTAAAATGAGTCTTTAGTATGTTTAGTGTCATAGAGGCAGAGTTGCTGCCTATGCAGAGTTCCAAATTGCTCACTTATGAGGGTCCATCTCAGTTCCTGCCTACTGCCGCATAGGCTGTGTTCTAAATCATAGTATCATAGTATTATAGGTTTTGGAACAGGCACTGTGTGAAAAACTTTGTCATGGCGAGTCACCCAACTCACTTTTCAACTCATCATCCAAAATCAGGTTTTTATGAAAAGTTAAATATGTTCAGACAGGAGTATGAGACTGACATTGTCGTGTCACTTGTTAGGATAATTGTGTGTAACTTGTTCACATAGCATAACATTGGTGTGAAGTGAAGACCTATGATTCGCTGGTCCACGTTAATGACAGTGTTTGTGTAAGTCTCTTCAGGCCTTTGTCTGTGGATGAACTGAAATGTTCATGTGTTTTCAGGTGGAATGTATGACCTTTCTATTGGCAAACAGGTTGTGTCACTTCAGACTGTTGTGGATTAGAATAACTTTATATTCTGTCATGTTCATGTTTTCTATATAAGAAATAAAATTATTAACCATTCTTTGTCAAAACTGTAGTAAACGTATTTTGAGAACTGCTCGTCTGTCATGCATGCACCTTACGGTGTAGAAACCTCTGCCACTGATTAACTTTTTTTTTACCAGTGCGGTCACACCATGGTCATGTCTTTTACATTAGCCTGAGATTTTGACCTGTGATCACAGTAAATAGTCAATCTTTAAGCTGGTGTTAAAATCACCAAATACTTCAGCTCAGATTGAACAAATATGGAAGCTGATAGAAAGTTAAATAATGTTGTGCGTTGTGTTGATTGTGTCATAATGAGCTGCACTTGCTCTGTTGTCATTGTGCGAGAACAGCTGACTACACCAACCTTCATATGCAGTAGTGACACCCTGCCATACTTTTGTGTTCAGGCTAGTAAGTAGTTCTGAATCTGATGTTAATACAATTACTGAAAAATATGCAAAAGCCATATACATTAATGTTTTTCTTTACCATTCTTAGCAAAAATAATAAAATATAAAAATAGAAATATATTATATTTAAAATAATATAATAAAACAATATAAGTTAAAGTAACAAAACTGCTAAGATTTATAAGATTATCAGGGTTCCAGACTGCGACCTTTTTTTAACGATGTGCGAATACAAATTTTATGTAGTCGCATTTGTGCGAGTGCATGATCATGTTATTCGCGCGTGTGTAACAGAACGGAGGTATCAGCAGCTGCTGCCGTCCGTAACTGTTTTGTTTTCAAAATGAACAAAATTTATATAATGAATGAGTACATCATAAATCCATTTTCCAAACCGTGTTTTTGTCTTATCCTGAATCACTACGGTGCGCCAATAATAAGTGTTTATATTCGGACTATTTCAGACCAGGTTCGGCTGCGCTGCGGAGTATCACAGTACCTGCGTGACTCGTCATAGACAAACAGAGAGAAGTAGTTCCGGCTACAATGTTCTATTTATTAACCGCTAGAGAGCGAACGTACACGCGCATTGCACAATGGTGATGAAACGCGCCAAATTTCGGAATTAAGCCATATAAAAATGAAAAGGTTAATAGCAGAAGAATAATCATAAAAAAACAAAGTTTGGAGTTCAAGGATGCTGGTGGAAAGGACGAGCCAGCACACAGACTCAACTAATGATGAGCGCACAGGTAGAAATGCATTAAGTTACTTAAACAGCAATGGCTTAGACCAGGGTTCCTCAAAATGCCGCGAGAGAATGTTTGGCCCGCGCTAATGTCAAATAGTGTTGTTAAGGTAATGTATATAAGCACGTCTCTGTCGCGAAAATTCAAACGCAGCATCATTGCTCACATTTCGTAACCGCTGGTGCGTTGAAAATGCTCGCGCTCCGCGCCGGTGGTCACGCGCGGTTAGTCTGTCAGCGACTCAAACTGACTAGACAAAATAGACTCAAATGTGAATGGACTAAAATGTTTGGTTTATTTTGTCTGACCAACCGCAAAAGAAAGAAAGTAAACTGTATGTGAGAAAGTACAGTGTTTGCTCTTATATTATTAGTTACAGAAAGGCAAACTAAAGGCTAATATTTTCTCATTTAAAGTAAACATTTATTAAATACACATCTATATCATTAAAACAAATCCCTGAATATCTAATTAATATTTAATATCACAGACCTTACAGATTTATTCGAATACAAAAGTGAGATTTTTCTGAAGTGTTTGTATCCCACGTGAACGCGTGTATTCTGTGCGTGACCGTCGATTGGTGTGAAGTGAATTCAGACTTCAGTTCAGCTTCACTGGAAACGCGATCAATATATATGTATGTATATATATATATATATATATATGTATGTATAATTTATATTTATTTTAATTCATATTTACTAAATTAGAAATATGAAAAGTATGAATTAATCGAAATATTTTATATATATATATACATACACATATACCAGATTTATATCGGCCATCAGCCACTGTGATTTAATATATTTAAGATTAATATTAATCTTAATATTAATAATTAATATTTAAGATTACTATTCATCAAGCATGCATTGATTAAAATTGTTGTAGCAAAAAAAAAAAAAAAAAGGTGCGACCAAATCATGTGCTGGTGCGACCAACTGAGAAAATTGGTAGCACTGGTGCAACCAGTGGAAAAGTTAGTCTGGAGCCCTGATTATGCTAAGATTTTGTTTTTTGGAGAAACATATTTTAGGCACTATTAATGTATACCACTTTTTAAAAACGTGCAAAATAAGGCAAAAGCGGCACATATGAATGTTAATTTTTCTTTACCATTCAAAGGTGAAAAATACTAATATAATTAATATTAAAAATATCCAAAAGCTGTACATATTAAAGTCTTTTTCTTTACCATTCATGAGTGAAAAAATCATATAATTAAAATACATCACATAGTTTCGGTAAGAAAATATTTACTGAAATTGAAGTATTACACTATTACAATAAAAAAATGTTGCCTACATATATAATTTTGTTAGGAGTAGTTTAATTCTACCTTTAGATGTCTTTAAGTTCGCTGTGATGGGACGAGCACTACGCAATTGGTCGACTTTTTATTACTGGCTTTTTTGTGCTGTCAACATGCAGTGCTCTCATGATCTCATGCGCTGTGACAGTGAGCTCTCAGTCCTCTGCCAGCTCTCTTTCAACAATCCAGATTTGTGTGGTGTGGAGGAAGAGTGGGCCTGGTGGAATAACTCATTCGACACAAAACTTTCTGCTGCTGAAATGCCAGTTCATAGCAGCTACATACTTCCCTTGTTTTCCGTCTTTTTCCTCTTTTCTTGATGCCTTATTGCTTTTTGGTCCTTGGTAGCATGAACTTAAATCTGTGTCAGTTTGTTTAACTATTGCCAGATCATCATGTTCATGCAGGAGTCATGAAAGAATGAGTTCTAGTGACTTTAGATGCATGTCTAGTCTCAGGAGATAGTGATGTCATAATGTAGATTGAATGACTGGATTTATTGGTGACGTGTTTTAGTTTGGTATGTGCCTGGTGTCTGCTAATAAGTCAATGTTATTTACAGTTAGAGGTGTGTGTGTGTGTGTGTGTCTATGCGTACAGTACAAACACAAAGCAATATCATAGTACAATATATGTATATGTACACTGCACAATAGAGCTGCACGATTCTGGATAAATTCAGAATCACATTTTATTTTTAATCCTGATTATCCCATGATTCTGAATAGGCAACCAAACAAATAACACAATTTACTAGAGGTTCTGACAAAATGCAAATTGCTGCAGACTAAAAAAACAATTGTTTATTATAGAAAATTGGTTTTGAATGAATGATTCAATGACTCATTCATAAAAACATTGTTTCACTTGTTTCATTACTGGATGAATGCATTTTTTTTAAAATAATCTTGAATGAATTATTCAATGACATTCAAACGCATATTTAAAAGTTGCGCTGTGATGATGCTTGTCAAAGGTTTAATAATCATAGCCGAATCGTTGTGATTTCGGAAAAAGATAGCGTCTGTGTTTGAACCGAATGCCATCTTTAAACGTTTAACCATGCTGCTCTACTGCACAGCATATACAGAATTTACAGTTATACAGTATGTGTTCACACACACAAAAAAAATCACAGAGTATTGTTTAATACCTGATAGAGGACAACACATAATGTTTCAAATAAAGTGGATACATGGAACTTTGATGGCAAATTTCCGTTTAATCCTTGTTTGGTTTAATCGTAATGTTTGGCTGAAACAATGTGTTTGTTATCTTGAGGCATCAATTAAATTCTAGTGCTAACACATTGAAATATGACTTTTGAATAATGAATTGTTTCATTGCTACAACCACTACTGAAAAAAAAGCTCATCCCTAGTTTTGAGTCCTCCCGAGTCCTGTGGTCAGGTGTCTGATTCGAGGAAGGATTTTTTTTTTTTTAAACGTGTTCTAAAAAAGACTTAAAAGCTCGTCATTGTCTGCATAATACGTGGAAGTTTACATATGTAAATCTTGGCTTTTGCTTGATAACCAAATACATCCAGTGCTTCCCACAGGTTTGAAATTTACTTGTGGTGGTAGCCGGGTGGAAAATGCTCCTATTACACTAAAGTAGACATTGTCATAATTCTTCAAATCGAGTTCTTAGCAATTGTTAGTATTGTTTCGTGAGCCTGTAGAACGCCAACATCGCTGCCTTGTGACATTTTTTTAAAGTTTAATAATCAATAGGCTGTATCACGATATGTTTTTCCATCCCTAAAATATAAAGCGTCTTAAAATGATCATTAAGACGTTTGTTTAACTATTTCATGTACTGAAGAGTTTTTATGACATTAAATCTAAGAAAACTCACCCGGATGGATTATGCTTTATTCGCACACATGCTTTTAAATATATTTTACAGTTTGCACACAGAAGCGCCCACACTGTCGAGCCCTGTCTTTGTGAATCCACCGCATCTCTCCAGCGCACGTGGGAATGTCAGTGGAAGTAAACAGTTCTCGCGCACACAGAACGAGCAGGTATGAAACGCGTAGGGCGAGGGGAGATTCTCCATTAGTTCAGTGATCGTGGATGGTTTCATTATCTCGAGCGAATAAATTATAAGAGGATAAAAATAGTAAAAGCAAAAATGTGTCTCCAAATATACTTGTGCGGCCCGCCCAAGTAAAGTCTTATGTGTGGGAAGGACTGAGCTCTTTTATTTGCAGTTTAAAAAGCATGTAGCTTTGGGGCAAGCTCTAAAAAGAAATTTTGAACTATGCTATCCACAGAGAAGACAATTTATATGTTGTACCATTATTTTCCATTCCTGCACTACTTCATTTTATTCCAGAAATCTTTTAAAATAAATTGTTTACTCATCACTTGGCAGTTTTTTAGATTACTTAGGAATTTTGTACCAAATTGACAGACATGACACATGCATGCTGTTTATAATATTGCAGTATTATGTAAGAGAAGAGTTGATGCTCTTCATTGCATTGTTGATATTATAAACGCATATTTTTGTGACAGTAAAGATGCAAAAAAATCTTCTTTAATATTCTATTCCTCAAAGAATCACAATATCACAGTTCAAAAATACAGGGAGTGCAGAATTATTAGGCAAGTTGTATTTTTGAGGATTAATTTTATTATTGAATAACAACCATGTTCTCAATGAACACAAAAAACTCCTTAATATCAAAGCTGAATATTTTTGGAAGTTTTAGTTTTTAGTTTTTAGTTTTAGCTATTTTAGGGGGATATCTGTGTGTGCAGGTGACTATTACTGTGCATAATTATTAGGCACCTTAACAAAAAACAAATTTATACACATTTCAATTATTTATTTTTACCAGTGAAACCAATATAACATCTCAACATTCACAAATATACATTTCTGACATTCAAAAACCAAACAAAAACAAATCAGTGACCAATATAGCCACCTTTCTTTGCAAGGACACTCAAAAGCCTGCCATCCATGGATTCTGTCAGTGTTTTGATCTGTTCACCATCAACATTGCGTGCAGCAGCAACCACAGCCTCCCAGACACTGTTCAGAGAGGTGTACTGTTTTCCCTCCTTGTAAATCGCACATTTGATGATGGACCACAGGTTCTCAATGGGGTTCAGATCAGGTGAACAAGGAGGCCATATCATTAGATTTTCTTCTTTTATACCCTTTCTTGCCAGCCACGCTGTGTAGTACTTGGACGCGTGTGATGGAGCATTGTCCTGCATGAAAATCATGTTTTTCTTGAAGGATGTAGACTTCTTCCTGTACCACTGCTTGAAGAAGGTGTCTTCCAGAAACTGGCAGTAGGACTGGGAGTTGAGCTTGACTCCATCCTCAACCCGAAAAGGCCCCACAAGCTCATCTTTGATGATACCAGCCCAAACCAGTACTCCACCTCCACCTTGCTGGCGTATGAGTCGGACTGGAGCTCTCTGCCCTTTACCAATCCAGCCACGGGCCCATCCATCTGGCCCATCAAGACTCACTCTCATTTCATCAGTCCATAAAACCTTAGAAAAATCAGTCTTGAGATATTACTTGGCCCAGTCTTGACGTTTCAGCTTGTGTCTTGTTCAGTGGTGGTCGACTTTCTGCCTTTCTTACCTTGGCCATGTCTCTGAGTATTGCACACCTTGTGCTTTTGGGCACTCCAGTGATGTTGCAGCTCTGAAATATGGCCAAAGTGGTGGCAAGTGGCATCTTGGCAGCTGCACGCTTGACTTTTCTCAGTTCACGGGCAGTTATTTTGCGCCTTGGTTTTTCGACACGCTTCTTGCGACCCTGTTGACTATTTTGAATGAAACGCTTGATTGTTCAATGATCACGCTTCGGAAGCTTGGCTATTTTAAGACTTCTGCATCCCACTGCAATATATCTCACTATTTTTGACTTTTCTGAGCCTGTCAAGTCCTTCTTTTGGTCCATTTTGCCAAAGGAAAGGAAGTTGCCTAATAATTATGCACACCTGATATAGGGTGTTGATGTCATTAGACCACACCCCTTCTCATTACAGAGATGCACATCACCTAATATGCTTAATTGGTAGTAGGCTTTCCAGCCTATACAGCTTGGAGTAAGACAACATGCATAACTAGGATGATGTGGTCAAAATACTCATTTGCCTAATAATTCTGCACTCCCTGTATGAGCAGCACAACTGTTTTCATTATTGATAATAAAAATAAATGTTTCTTGAGCAGCAAATCAGCATATTAGAAAGATTTTGGAAGACTCATGTGACACTAGTAATGATGCTGAAAATTCACCATTACATCACAGAATTAAAATATATTCAGATAGAAAAAGGTTGTTTTAAATGAAAATAATGTTACATAATACTGTTCTGGGTGGTTGACAGGCAATTGCTACTTGTTACTAGTGTGTTCTGGGTGGTTACTAGAATTATTTTCAGAAGAACCCACTGCCAAACCATGACGTAATTGCTAAAGATTTCAGTCTGGCACTTGTTACTTTACATAGACCAACATATTTAAAATTTTACAAATATATCACAAGAATCTGCTGTGTGAATAACCTCTAAATAATTAAAATGTCATTACAGTGCAACAAGAAGGCACTGACTCATTCACTGTCAGAGAAACTGATACGGGTGGCTATATCACAGCAAGATCAAAACACTTTGTCTAGTTTTATTCATTCAAGATCATGTTCCACGTCTCATCCTGAATCAATGCCTCCCCAATCCATTCTAATGGACTTACATAACTTAACTTCTTGGAGTGCAGCTTCTTCTAGTTCCCTTATTCTGTTGCTAGCCCAGTCCAAATTTTTAAGGCCTGTTCAGACCAAGAATAACTAACCATATAACTATTTTGGCATCTGTTTATTGTAAGTGTGGTGGAGTTTTATCATCTGCACCCTTAAATGCTCAAGCTTTTTTAAAGCACGGTGGATTTGAATGGCTGTCGTTGTTCATATCGTTCATAGTGTTGTAGTCTCTGCCATTCTTTTACATTTAGAAAGATTTTTTTTTTTTTACAAATATCTTTATTGTCCTTGGCGAGTGAATGTACCTTTAGTCTTCACATTCATTGGAAAGGCAGTTGTTCAGCTGCGCAGAAACCCTTGAATAACACTATTTGAATATCATACCTTCTTTGCTCTTGGGCACAAAACAACAAATCCTTTTGTTGCTTGCTTTCTCATTTTAAGAATGATATAATGAGCCATAGGAAAATGACATCATGATAAAGCACAAAAACTTCCACCGATGACTACCCAGAGATGTGACCACAAACAGGGACAAAATTAATCAATTCCATGCTTTTAAAAGCCATCCAAAAATAAATTATAACATCTATTAGTGGTGTAACAAACATTCAAGTTAGATGCCATATTTAATTTAACCTGGATGAAAAGGAGACTGTGAGTGATCGAATGCAAGGTCTATAATGGAGTAGATAACATCTACCTGCTTGTGCCACCTAACCAAACCTTGAAACCTTTGCTCAAATACTGGATTGCTTCTACACACAGATGGAAATGTGTACGTAGATATGGTGAAGGGATCCAAATACATATTACATTTGATTGACATTTTATAAAATGTGAAGTAAAAAGTTTTTCATGCATATAAAATGTCCTGACCTGCTGCAACATTCTTAAAAAAATCAACTGAAATTTGACAGGTCCCTGGTTCTACTCAATGGAGAAATTTAAATCTAATTGCGGTTTAACAAACTTCAGATGCAGTGAATTTTAAGGAAATGGGTAGCTGACCCCAGCTAAATCAAAACATTAAGATTTTATGTTACTTTTTTTATTAAACTTTTTTTACTTGAATAAGGGAAAATGGTTGAATTTAGATTCTGTAACTGATCATGATTTCTTTTACCGGACAAATTATCTCAATCAAAAACCATGGAGACGAACTAGCAAAGGTAACACAGGAACAGGAAAAAGACAAAAAGAGAAAACAAAAATGAACAATTGTTACATTTACAACCACAAAAAAAAATAAAACTGAAGTTATTTATACTGAAAATCCTTTTTCATTATGTAGTACCAAAGGGTTTCAGTTATGACTTTAATGCTGTGAACATGATAAAGTTATTCCAGTGATTCTAAGAGAGCAAATAGCAAAATATTATTATTTTTTGGCAATGGTTCTAGCTATTCAATCTTCCAATGCACAAAGCAAGGTCTGTTGACCGAGTCTATTGTGGAAAAGCTTGACTGGCCTGCACAAACCCTAGACTTGAACTCACTGAACAGCTTTGAGATGAATTGGATTGCAAAGCAAACCCGTTGCCAGACCTCACTGACACTCTTGTGTCTGACTTGGAGCAAAGCTCTGCATCCATGTTCAAACATCCTAGAGAAAGGCCTTCCCAGACAAACAGAAGCTGTTATAGTAGCAAACTGAGGGATTACTGCTTGTTGTCCTGCACAAAGTCCTCTATAATTCCATTGTAAGGTGTAGCATTCAGGTCTGTTTTCACTGGAATTACTGGAATTGTCAGACTGGGTGGAAGCATCAGAGTTAATGGATGAGAGAAGTGTCTCTCTCACACAAAAGTTGCTGCAGCGGAGCATCCAATTATCAGCATTTATTGGAGAGGATCCTCCTCTTTTTATAGTGAACCGATTGAACCAGTTCACCAAATTGGACTGAACTATCTGAAACAGTTTGTAGCTCATGTTAGCACAGATCAAAAAGCTACTCAATCAAAACTCACTTTCAGACATGACTGATGGTCACGTTGACTCGAAATGAGCCAATATCGAGGAATATGACCCTATAATGCCGTTTTTTGTTAGTTCTCTAACAAAAGTCTAACAGTACAAATGAGAACATATCTGAACATATCTGTCTTTTGGACATATCTGACATGCTCCTCTGTCTCCTGAGGGTTTCATAAAGGGTCAAAATGTATGTTTCTGATGTCTTTTGCTTGAAATCATAAAATGATAACTAAAACATACTGTAAATATAACAGTGATCCGATGGCAGTAGTTCTCGAGCTAAAAGCAGTAGTGATAGCAGTTCTCTCTTTCGTCAAGAGTCTGTTAATGGTTGCAACAGATCTCGAGTCACCATGCTGAATTGAGGAAACGGTGTCCTCAAAGAACCTCAAGTTTCTCATGGTTTGTGTAAAAGGGCAGGTTGATTAATTCATTTTATAGACATGTAAAACATCTGCATTTCACATAATTATTGGGTGCTGTAATAAAAGATTTCAATATATGTAATGTCATTGCGTGATTAAGTAAACAAACTGGAGAATCGATTTTTGAACAGTCTTAAATAACAGAAAAGAATTGGACCTCCCATCACCACTCTTTACAGGTAATTTATTTATAAATCAAAATCAGATGGGACACAAGCACTCTTTATATGGTATAATTAATGATCAATTCACAACTAGTGAATCACAATCCGTCACCTATAATGTATACTACTCGTCAAAAGCTAGGAATAATTTAAGATTTTTTTTTTTAATGTTTTTGAAAAGTCTCTCCTCACCAAGGCTGCATTTATTAGATCAAAAATAATGTTGTTAAATATTATTATAGCATCATTAGTCTTCAGTGTCATATGATCCTTTTTATTAAATGTTATTAAATTTTTAATTTTTATAATATGCTGATTTGCTGCTCAATAAATATTTATTATCAATGTCGAAGGCATTGATAATGCAGAGTAATATATATTTTATAATAGGCTGCTTAATGTATATATTTTTTTGAAACTGTGATATACTGGCGCAAGTAAGATTTTGGGGTAAGTATAATTTTTTTTTAAATTTACTTTTTTTCAGTAAAGATGCGTTAAATTGATCCAACGTGACAGTAAAGACATTTATAACACTATGAACGGTATTATAAATTAAAGCAGTACATGAGTCATTTGTGATTTGCTCCAGACAGCATAGATTATTACACTGTAAATTATAGACTCCAGTCAGAATGTTTTGTGAATAAAACTATTATTAAAAAATTAGGCCCGTGAGTAATCATAGCATGCTGACAAAGCCTTATCGCACGGCTACGAGTGTGACATTGTGTTTATACAACAGTCCAAAGGCACAGGTGAGTAAATAAATAAGAACAACAATGGAGTGTCTTTAGAAACCCTGTTGTGCTGAACTACTTCCTTCCGCCATGGACTCAAATCTCAAGTTGACAGTTTAGTAGTTGAGCCCAAGCCTCCGTTACTAATTCTAAAACGTCACTTCAGAACTAGTAGGCTAATAAATGAATGTTGAGTCCCTTCATTGAAGTGTGTTGTATTATGTTATATGAGAGAGACCAACTAAACAAGTAAGTTCATAGTAAAAAATCAGTTTGAATGTCCACTGAGGAAAGGTTATTTGTCCTTTTAAAAGTTAAGGGGATTCCCGACAGCGCTAAAACAACTTCCTTGTTCTGACTCCCTATTGAGTGTTTGCCGTCATCTAATAGCGAAATGTAACTTTCACTGAAGAGAAGCATTTAGTTCACTTCTGAATGAATCAGCCATTTGAACAAATCGAATAAATGAATGACTTAATGATTAAGACATTGTCCGCCACCACTGACAGTTTTAGTTTATTATTTAGAGACTAATGTACTTGAAAAATAAGTCATATTTCCATATTAATAAAAATGATAGGTATAGTTCACCCCAAAAATTAATTTCAGTCATTTACTCAACCCATGGTCCAAAGTTAATGTGTAATAAATTCTATGTTAAATCAAATAAACTATTTCTCTCTGAAGCTACTTTCTGCAGTCTATTTAATGCCTTTACACAACAATGACTTCAAATGGAAGTCTTTTGGGGTGAATTTTTCATCCAAAATTGATGTGTGATTAAATTACGAGTAGATTAATTCCCCATGTAATTAATTAAATTAAAAAAATGTAATCTCTTATCCCATATACTTGCAATTACAACTTGCAACCCATAAATGCAATTGTTTGTGCGATTATGAAATCACAAAGGCTGTTATTATTTATGCTCCGTTTGTCAATGAAATATGGCTGCAAATGCTAATCCATCTGAAAGTGTCTGAGTCGCTTATAATGTACATTTGAAAAAGCAACGCGCGTCAAACATCTTTCCAGACATGAGAAGCAGTTATTAACGTCTTGTCCAACAAAACACAACAATTAATAACATGTTTTTACTCCAAACTCGCTTCATAACGACAGTTGAGCATCCTTCTGAGAGATGATGTGGCATCTTACACAGAATAAGGCAGTCGTGTGTTAATTAGTCATGTTTAATCAAAAGGTTTCAATCTTCTGTTTACAGCGATATGACGCGTGTTCTCTTCTTCTGCTGCAGGGAATGTTTTGAGTTTCTGTGCAAGAGCGCCCTCTGGCTTTCAGATGGAGAAGTATTTACTACTGATCACAGTGTCGTACAGCTCTGACAAGCTGCGCATTAAATAATCGCAGCCTTTGCCAAACCTAACGCGGCAAATCATATATATATATATATATATATATATATTACACACACACTGTCTACCAGTCAAAAGTTCTTGAATGATAAGATTTTAATGTTTTTAAAAAGTCTCTTCTGCTCATCAAGGCTTCATTTATTTGATCCAAAATACAGCAAAGCAAAAATATTGTGAAATATTTTTACAATTTAAAATAACTTTAATACTTGAATATATTTTAAGATGCAATTTATTTGTGTGATGGCAATGCTGAATTTTCAGCATCATTAGTCCAGTGTCACATGATCCATCAGAAATCATTATAATATGTCGATTTGCTGCTCAAGCAAATTAAAGCTCAAGCTGCTTAAGTTTTGTAGACATTTAAAGGTGCACTATGTGGTGTAAAAAAAAAAAAAAAGTATATTTGAACTTTTTTTTTTGTTCAAAATTAACAAAATGAGTCTACACATCATCAATCCTTCCAAATTCTGATTCACTATGGTAAGCCTGTTATAAGTGTTTATATTTAAGACCTGACAGATTGGATTTTTCCAGAAATTGCATACATGTGCCACTCACCTGTGTGTGTCCCGTCATGTCCGTAAATAGAGAAAAGTTGCTCCAGCTACTTTGGCACGTATATGGTGTGGTAGTGGCATAGGTTAGTTGTCAAAAGAGCAAGGGAAGTTGATGTGGAGCAGCTAAATCATGGGGAATCGCCTGTTTTAGACAAACGCAGAACAGAGGTGAGCCTGCTGGCAAAAAAAGAATGTAACAGGGCTTGTAATAAAACCAGAATAGACATTGGCTTTGATTGATGGCGAGAATGGAGGGATTTTAAATGTTGTAATAGCAATGCAGCGATGGCATTTTTATTACTCAACAGGTAAGGAATTTTATTGAACAGATAAATTGCCATATGAAGCTGTCTAACAGAGTCCATTGTAAAGCATTATCTATTGTGAAGGCTCATTTCATGGTTGTTGTAGTGCTGTGCTGGAATGTAGTTTCAAGGAAGTACCATCTATTTATGGGTACAGCTATGGTAATGTCTTTAGTTTTCTTTCCATCGAAACTGGTCATATCTCTTAAGTCTTGTATGTTTTATGAGCAGTGGGATAACCATATTCATCCGCACAGTCACACAGAGCTGAAGCACAACCAAAACAACGTTCTTCCGCATGCAGTTTTGTTTTTTAACTGCTAGTGGGCCAAAAGCTACTGTACCTTTTACTTATGTTATTACCTTTTGCTTGATGGTTACACCATATGATAACTTTTGTTTTGTAAACACTGAATGTTAAAATTATAAAAAGTTTTTTCCAAACCATTTGAAATGAACATGCTTAAGAAATTGTTAAACTAGATTTTCGCCTATCTTTATTATGGACACTTTTATATGTCACTGACCCATAAATGGAAATGATTATATAGCAACACGAGAGCAGGAAGACATAACGGGTTCAGTTTGCATAGATCAGGTTTATACTCAATAAATTTTACAACCTTGACAATAAGTTACTTTGTAAACTTTGGCCGTATATATTTTTTCTTTTTTTGAGCATGAAGAAAAGAGGACATTGCTGTTGCATAATTTCAAATTTAATCAGGCGTCGGATCTAAAGACGTCACTTAGAGCAAGTGTAGCAGATGAGGTGGGATTCACAGTAAAACACAACAGAAGTTTGAATTAAAATAAAAACAAAGGGAGTGGATGTTTTTAAAGTCTCCAGGTGAGTCTGAAAGGCGATGAGGGAGGCGATACAATGTGATGCAGGGAAGCTGCCATGTCCACAGATTCAGGTGGCGGTTGGCTTTGTAATGTTCTTGCTTGAACATGCCAATCCTGGACCCAGAGGCTGTTTTACTGCCAAACTGGTTTTAGAAGACGCGATGCGAGACTTGCACAATAAGCATCATGTGTCTGCTCTAAATTTGGTGGCAGTGCTCCATCTTTTTGACCTGGATGTGGGCTGATACTCTGTGACTTATGAGTATCCTTGGCTAAAGTATTCCCTTCTTTACTTTTAACTGTGAAAATATGGGTTGTTCTTGTCATGTCAGGAAGGACGTTCCTAACCCATATAAATCTGACCCACATGTGCCACATTGACATTACTGAAATGCCATAACTGCAATGATTTCCTTTACTTGTTGAGGTGTGGTAAGCAAAGACAGCTGAATTTTATAAGCAAACTTACAGACATCATGACTAAAGACCATAAAACCTATCCTGAGTAGTAGATCAGTTAGCTATAACTGACAGAAGGTGGAAAATCTTTCAGATCATTAAAGACTGCATGAAATCTAAATTTGTTTGGCTTTTTTTTTGTTTTTGTGTTTCCAAACTAGGCTTGCTGCGATTTCAAAATTTTTTCAAAACCTAAAGGAAGTATATTCCCATTGATATGGTGCTTTTAAGTTCCCCTTAGTGAGATCAGGAACACTTAAGTGATAAGTCATGAGTTTCACTGGGCTCTGATTATGAAGTGACACCAAATTCGTATAGTCATCCATCATTATGGGCTCCACAAATCAAGAAATGGATATATGTATACAGTATGTGTACACAACCACCCTATAATGGTAAAAATCCACCCACTCCTTTTTTTAATCCCCATAAATCATAAGCAGTGTCTCAGAATAAGTTAAAAATGTTTGCAGTTTCCATGCAATGTCACTCTGCTCTATTAGCATTAGCATCTCCTTGCCAAAGCATCTAAAGGATTAGTTAACTTCAGAATTAAAATTTACCGATAATTTTCTCACCCCCATGAAATGAAGGTTTTTAAGGAAAACATTCCAGGATTTTTCTCATAGTAGTGGACTTCACTGGGGCACAACGGGTCCAAATTGCAGTTTCAGTACAGCTTCAAAGGGCTCTACACAATCCCAGCCGAGGAATAAGTGTCTTGTCTAGCGACACAATCAGTCATTTTCAAAAAATTTTTAAATGTATATACTTTTTTTTTTAACCACAAATGCTCGTCTTGCACTAGCTCTGCGATGTTCCACAGTTTATGTAATCATGTTGGAAAGGTTACGCGTGACATTGGCGGAACTACCTATCCAGGATCTACATAGCAAAAGTGCACATTTGCGAAGTCAAAAGCCCTTTAAGAAAGGTAAATCAGCAATGTTGGACGATTTTGAAGTTGGAGAAAAAGAGATGCAGTTTTCGCCCTACCATGGTAATTCCGCCTACATCACGTGACCTTTCCAATGTGATTACGGGATGCATGGCATAATGTTTGGTCTCAAGAATGACTGATACGCAACACGTTATTTCAAAAGTTTACTTTCTTCTTTATTCAATGGATCACAGTTGGTCATATCTGCTGTACATAGGAGAAATATCTCAGTAATGAGTATATTAATGACTGCTGGGTAGATGCAGTTAAAACGATCAAGAATATTTACTTGGAATAGACAAGACATTCCATGCATTGTTTTTGGCATTCTCCAGCCATTACAAATTTCTGGGAAAGATCGGTGATATTTTAATGTAACATTTAATAAGGACCCTGTTACTCCCTGTTATAAGCTTCTGTTACTCGCTAGAAAATGCATTCTAATTGAATGGATTCACTCTTAACCCCCTTTACTTTCACTCTGGTATTGATAAATCTTTAGAACTTTGCCAATGGAGAGACTACCCACAGTGGTTAGGGGAGGTAGTACCATGTTTGAACAGACAACAAACAACCAATTGAACAAACCAAGAGATCATATTTAAGGGAAGATTTATATTCGAATCAGTATTTCTTTTCACTGTCTGCGTATGTGGTATACTGTTTGAGGGGCAAGCAGTTGCATGAAGAGGAGCGTGATAGGCTGAGAGTTTTTTTTAATCTATTTTTTTTATTTGCTTCAATTATTAGTACCATTGTATTGTGCTTCTGTTTTAAGTGAGAAAAAAAGCTCAACTACTTTTAACTTGACACTAAACAATCTGTCCAAAATATATAGTGACAAGGTGTTTTTAAAATATGTTGGATTCAGATGTTTGGAGACTTGCACCATAGTCACTCCGTTGTTGTCCTGGTTGTACTTTGGCTTGATGTCATGCAGAAAGATTTGTGTTCATTCTGGAGTCTGAGTTAAGTGATCTGGATTAAGAATCTCTCTGTGTTTTGCTCCATTAATCTTTCTCTCAATAGTCATTAGTCTTTCTAATGAAACCCATCCCAATGTGGCCAGCGGCCAAGTTACAGACATTTATTTGCAGTTGCACAGTAGATATTTTTTCTGAATCTAAATCAGAAATTTGAAATTCTGTTTTGAAAATGTGAAAAATAAATTTTATTTAATCTATACAGCTATTAAATCACTTGAGAAAATGTCTAAATGCCTTTTTGAAATTTTAGTTGAACAGAAAAATTAAGACAATTTAACCACATAATTCTCACATTTTAATTTGTGAGGGCTAATACAGTTTTCTTAATCTGTTCTTATTAAAAGATTTTTTTTTTTCTGATAATCTTTATATTTAGTTGTTTTTTGGAATGTAAAATTGCTTGGACATGATTTTCTATATTTATCGTAATGGACCCTCTAAAAGATCTGTACATTTAAATAGTTACAAATGCCATTAAACTTTGCTAAACATATATTTGCATGTAGTTTCGTATTTGAATGTACATAATAATAATAAATTGTAAAATATTATATATTGTTTTAATTACTTTTAATGAAACTTAAGAAAATAAAAAAAATGGCCACATGCAAACTAACATTTTCAGTGATTGTCAGTATTCTAGACCTCAGTCAATCTCTGTTCTTCTTCCACTGGGTTTTAACTGTTCTCCTGTTTTTCTTCCTCAGCGGTGAAATGGATGATGGAAAGCCGGTGTGGGCGCCCCACCCCACGGATGGGTTCCAGCTGGGCAGAATCATCGACATCAGTGCCGATAGTCTGACCATCGAACCTCTCAACCAGAGAGGGAAGGTGAGGAGGAGCTTCTGCAGAAATACACAGTTTCACCTTTAAGGCCGAAACATGCTGCATACAAGTACAACATTTTGTTTAAAGATCATGTACCGTCATGGCAGGTCAACAGTTTGAATCTTCCTGAGCAAGTTAAACTGTCATCATGTTTATATTGAGCATAATAACAATTCTATCATTATTTACTCACCCTCATGTCGTTACAAACCTGTATGATTTTCTCTCTTCTGCTGAACATGAAAGAAGGTATTTTGAAGACTGAACCAAACCATTTTGCTTACAATTTACTTGTATGGGCAAAAAAACCCTTTAATTTCTCAAAATACATAATGTTATGTTCAACAGAACAAGACAGTCATAGAGTTTTGGAACAACATTAGTAAATGATGACAGAATTTTTGGTAACACTTGTCTCATTTGTTAGCATTCGTTAATGTATTAACTAATATATTAACTAACATTTGAGAAATACATTTGTTTATTAATCTTTGTTAATGTTAGTTATTAAAAATCCAGCTGTTAATTGTTCATTCATATTAGCTCACAGTGCATTAACTAATGTTAACAAATACAACATTTGATTTTTATAATGTATTTGTAAATGTTGAAATTAACATTTAATTAAGATGAATAAATGCTGTAGAAATATTGTTTATTCTTAGTTTATGTTAACTAATGTAGTGAACTACAGTAATGTTACCTAAGGGAACCTTGCTGTAAAATGTTACCAAATTTAGCATTTTTGGCAAACTATTCCTTTAATGGTACAAAAGTAATTGTGGTGCCCCCCAGAGTACTGAGGTTTGTTAGTGATGCATTAATGTAAGAACTCATGTTAAACATCTACAAAAGGCATTAGCTCATCATTTGAGCCTGCATATTTGTATTATATAGCTGGAAAGTCTTCAGTCTGACATAAGAGGCTTTAAACCCGTAGAATCGGATCTAGTGAGAAATATTCATGTAACGGAATACAAAAAAATTCATTACATTTACATTTACATTTTAGTCATTTAGCAGACGCTTTTATCCAAAGCGACTTACAAGTGAGGAAAACAAACAAGCGATTCTTCATGAATTGGCAAATAACACAGGAAGTGCTCACAATACAAGTTCCATACATTGCTCAGTACCATAAGCTAGAGTAGGAAGGGAAAAGGGAAGGAAAGGTGTTTTTTTTTTTTTTTTTTTTATGAGGGGATCAAGTGTTCACGGAAGAGGTGAGTTTTCAGCTGTCTCTTGAATATTGCCAGGGATTCTGCGTTCCTGATGAAAGTAGGGAGATCATTCCACCAGCAGGGAGCAGTGAAGGAGAATGATCTGGAGAGTGATTTTGTGCCTCTCTGTGACGGTACCACAAGCCTACGCTCCTTTAGTGATCGCAGGCTTCTGGTGGGAACGTAGCGTTGTAGCAGTGTGTGGAGGTAGGAAGGTGCAGAGCCTGTGGTGGATCTGTAAGCAAGCATCAGCGCTTTGAACTTGATGCGAGCAGCGAGGGGTAGCCAGTGCAGAGAGATGAAGAGGGGCGTGACGTGGGCTCTCTTAGGCTCGTTGAAGACAAGACGAGCAGCAGCGTTCTGGATCATTTGAAGAGGTTTGATTGCACTTGACGGCAGACCAGCCAGAAGAGCATTGCAGTAGTCAAGCCTTGAAATGACCAGGGCCTGGACCAGCAGTTGTGTTGCGTGCTCAGTCAGGAAGGGACGGATTTTCCTGATGTTGCGTAGTGCAAATCTGCATGACCGCGCCGTCTTTGAGATGTGGTCTCTGAAGGTCAGTTGGTCATCGAAGATAACTCCAAGATTTCTGGCCGACTTAGATGGGGTGATGGTGGTTGTACCAAGCTGTAAGTTGATGTCGTGTTGTAGGGTAGGAGTGGCAGGGAAGACTAAAAGCTCAGTCTTTGCCAGGTTGAGCTGCAGGTGGTGTTCTTCCATCCAGGTGGAGATATCCGCCAGACAGCTTGAGATCCGTGCAGCTACTGTGGAATCATCTGGCTGGAAGGACAGGTAGAGTTGTGTGTCATCAGCATAGCAGTGGTAGGAGAAACCATGTGCCTGTATGATGGGACCCAGTGATGTAGTATAAATGGAGAATAGGAGGGGACCAAGAACTGAACCCTGAGGGACCCCAGTGATCAGTTCATGAGGTTTGGATACCTCCCCTCCCCAGGCAACTCTGAAAGACCTACCTGTGAGATAGGACTCAAACCACTGAAGTGCAGGACCTGAGATACCCAGTGACGAGAGGGTGGACAGAAGAATTTGATGGTTTACGGTGTCGAAGGCAGCAGATAGATCCAGCAGAATGAGAACAGATGATTTGGAACCAGCCTTTGCAATTCGCAGGGATTCCGTAACGGACAGTAGCGCAGTCTCTGTGGAATGCCCGCTCTTGAAACCAGATTGGTTGACATCCAGATGGTTGTTCTGTGTGAGGAAGGATGACACCTGGTTGAAAACAACTCGTTCAAGTGTTTTTGATAAGAATGGTAGGAGAGAGACAGGTCTGTAGTTGTCCATGAGTGATGTGTTTAGCGTGGGTTTTTTAAGCAGTGGGGTTACTCGAGCCTGCTTGAATGTGGTAGGAAAAGTGCCAGAGTGGAGAGACGAGTTAATAATGTGTGTAAGTGCTGGTAAGAGAGTGGGAGAGATGGCTTGTAGAAGGTGTGAGGGGATGGGGTCTAGAGGGCAGGTGGTGGGATGAGTGGAGAGGAGAAGTTTTGATACTTCCGCCTCCGTGAGAAGGGAGAAGGAAGAGAGAAGAATAGTGGATGAGGAGGGGATGAGTTCCTGTGTGGGTGGTGCAGAGAACTGGCTCCTGATGGCAGATGTCTTGTCGGTGAAGAAATTGGCGAATTGATCAGCAGTTAGAGACGTGGTGGGTGGTGGTGGAGGGGGACAGAGGAGTGCGTTGAATGTCTTGAAGAGTGAGCGTGTGTTTGTAGCGCCGTTGATCTTATCGTGGAAGTATGAGGACTTAGCTGCATGGACTCCCCCAGAAAAAGATGATAGCAGATCTTGGTACAAACCTAGGTCAGATGGGTCTTGTGATTTGCGCCATTTCCTTTCTGCTGCCCTGAGTTTGGTCCGGTCATCACGAAGCGCATCAGATATCCAGGGGTTGGATGGAGTTGCTTGAGCTGGTCTGGATGCCAGAGGACAGATACTGTCTAGAGAAGTAGATAAAGTGGAGCATAACGTGTGTGTTGCAGTATTTACATCCAAAGATGAGAACTGTGTTTGTGTGGGAAGGGAGGATAACACAACAGAGGATAGATGAGAAGGGGAAAGAGAGCGCAGGTTTCTTCTGAAGGAAACATGTGAAGTGGTTGGTGGTGCACAAATAAGTTGCAGATTGAAAGTGATGCAGAAATGGTCAGAGACGTGCAGAGGTGTGACCAGAATGTTGTCAGTGATACAGTTACGTGTGTAGATCAGGTCCAATTGGTTGCCAGATTTGTGGGTGCTTGTAGTGATGAGTCGGCTGAAATCAAATGAAGCTAGGAGAGAGAGGAAGTCAGAAGCATAAGGTTTATCGAGGTGAATGTTGAAGTCGCCCAGTAGTACAAGTGGACTACCATCGTCTGGGAATGAGGACAGCAGCATGTCCAATTCCTCGACAAAGGTACCCAATTGACCTGGGGGGCGGTAGATGAGAACAAGATGAATTTTGACAGGGTATGTAATTGTAATGGCATGTGATTCAAACAAATAGTTGCTGTATAGAGCAGGGTGAGCAAAGTATTTCCAATTATTGGAAATGAGAAAACCTGTGCCCCCTCCTCTTCCTGACTGTCGAGGGGTATGAGTAAAGGTGTAGTTGTTAGAAAGAGCAGCGGCGGTTGAGGAGTCCTCTGGACGAATCCATGTCTCAGTCAAGCCTAAGATATTGAGAAAAGAGTTAGTGGCAAAGGCTGGAATGAAGTCAGCTTTGTTAACAGCTGACTGACAGTTCCATAGGCCTACAGAAACAGATAGAGGTTGGTTAGGAGAGGAGTAAATCGGATGCAGGTTAGTAGTGTTGCGCTGCCTTCTACGGTGTGATAGTGGAGCGTGTACGAGTGACAACAGGAATATATTGAAAGCACATGTTGAGTATGGTAGCAAAGAAAAATGGGGGGGGGGAGGGGGATACTTAAGTGTCCTGTCGGTGTCCTTGCTCGGTGGAGTCGCGCAGGTAGAGTCGCAGGTCTTTACCCAAGTCGGTCTTCACACAAGGAGGCTGAACACAAGGAGGCTGAACGCTTCCGCGCAAGCGCGGACACACTGACTAAATAGCTTGACTAATAACGTATAAGTGAAAACAGCTGGGCCCGCCCTAACAATTAGCTCAGCAAAAGAGTTTCGCCGTGAATGGGCCAAATCGAAACTACTGCAGGAAGCGCACGTACAGCACTTAAGTTCACAGCCCAGCAATGCCAAAAACTAACAACCGCTACAGTTCTTCTAAATGGCAGCGAATACAATTACCAACAGATACAAATCCAAGCGAAAACATACAAATAAGCAAAGAATCGAAACGAATCCTTCCTAGCAGCAAATAATAACTTCGCAATAGAGCCGAAACGGGTATTAGGTAAACACTCACGCGCTCTCGCCGTCTTCAGTGATCTCACGCTTCAATGGGTTTTTTTTTTAGTTTTGACTGAGCAGTTGTTCTTTACAGGTTTTGTTTCAGATTTTACAGTGGACTTCAAACAATGACCCCAAGCTTGATTAAAATTGTCTATTGCACCCAAGAAAAAAACAAATTTCAAACAGTGAATTTGATTTACATATATTTTTTGGCCTGAAACTCGTGTTCTGAACAAACCATGTTTAGCCTTATTTTTCTACTTTGTGCTGTACCGTGCTTTTCGAGGGTCGTGTCACACAACCTCCCCATGCTGACATCTGTCTAATTGTTCGAGATTCATAAGTGACAGACAAATTTAGGCAAGGAAAGTTTATTTATATAGCACATTTCATACACAATGGTAATTCAAAGTGCTTTACATGAAAAGAAAACCAATACATAAGAATAAAAATGGAATGAAAAGGAAACAAATACATAAGAAAAAATAAAAGTAACAAAAAAGCAGACAGTTTCAGTCAGAATATTTATTCTATGTGTTTTTTTTTTTTTTTAATTCATCTCTTCCCCATATTGGCTGTCTTTCTGTGTTGTTTTCTCTCTCAGCTCCTAAATAATCTGTTGGATGTCTCCAGTAGATCTGACCTCAACCACCATGGTTTAATCATTAGTATAATTTTTTTATGTAATTTTTACTTTGTCTCTTGTGTCCAAGAAACTGTTTCAAACTGTTTAGTGCAAGAGAATTCGCATCTTTGATTGGACACTTTTATTGTTGTTGTTTAACCAACAACAAATCTTATGAGAATTAGTTTCTCCGTGTGTGTTAAAGTTGGTAAGCTTGCTTATCATTTTGCAATTGTAACTATGCAGAATCATATAGTTGGGTGCATGTTGTTATTTGTATTGGTGTTTTGTTTTTGTTTTTTTCCTGCTGTATGAAAGTCTTTCAGACCAGACCTGGTGGAGATTTTTGGATTGTAATTCCACAGTTAAGAACCATTGATAACAGTTTCTTGCACATCTTTGTGAATATGCTGTAAAATGCAAAAGTTGTTATAATGAATTAATTGCCATTGAATTCACATTACTTGTTTGAGACATTCTAATGTATCCTGAACCCACTGAATCCATTAGAGTGGTTAATAAATCATTAAATGATTCACTTACTGATCTGCAAGTTATTATTGCTTTTAGCCTTGTCCGTCTTAAAATGGAGGAACTGTAATCACTATTGACGGATTAGATGAACAATTAGTTTTAATGTACTTTAAAACGTGTATCTTCTCAACGTTGTCAAAAGAACATCAGTTAATAATTATTAAAATTTATGTTTCACCAAACTTGGTTATTGTTACAATGAATGAAAATGGGGAAGGGTGAATAGGAGCCGCAGTTCTGTAGAAAACAAAGATAGACATGACTTATAGTTCAGGGTGGAAATGAAAGTACTCACTCTCCTACTAGTTGTCAAGGAACACCAGTGAAAATCTCATTAAATTCTGCATTCCCAAGTGAAAGTTCGGTTGATTTAAGGGGTTTTTAATGAAATGCTTGTGCTTTAAGAACAAGGAACTGCTAATACGAAATCATAATGAGGTACTCGCATTTCTTGTCATGTTTCTGTCAAAACCATTCTTTGCTCTTCACAGATTCTTTGCACTAGCAGCAGAATGATTTAAACTCCATGGCTGAATCCGTCTGTTTTCAGAGCTGCTGCAAACACATCCTGTTGCTCATATGGAGTCCGGCCCTCTTTGGAGATTTACACACATTACAGTAGCAATAACTCTGTGTGTTTGTTTGTGCGTTTTCACGTCTGACAACTACAAGACAGAGTGTTGTGTGCAGCATTATATCTAGCCCATGTGATTTGTGTGCAGTGTGATGTCGCCGAGTTGTGAAAGCACAATGGGCTGTCTGTTCACACGCTATAAGTGTGTGTGTGTGTGAAGGACACAGTACTGTCTGATATCAGAACAGAAGGATGGAGGTGGAATACATAAAGTGGGAACTGTAGTTAATTAGTTGTAGCTGTGTTTGCTAAGGCAAGCATCAATAATTCTATCAGATCCCAAGTATTAAAGGGTTAGTTTACCCAAAAGTTACAATACTGCCATCATTTAATCACTCTCACGTCGGAGAATGAAAGAATCCCAACCCGTGAGAATTTTATTCATCTTTGAAACACAAAATGAAGATGATTTCTGTGTTTAAGTTGAAAGTCTGAAACTTTGGTGCTTAAAAAAAAGTTTATAAAGTGATTGTAAAAGTAATCCAAGAATTCTGAAGAGACACGATCACTTTATATTAGGGCTGGGTTGAAAATATTGATTTTAATTGATTCTCATTTTGATGTTTATTCTTAAATCCCAAGGATCGATCTTTTAGTCTTTGCTGTTTTCAGTTGATATGTAAACAAAACTTCACTAAACATTATTTGTAAAGTGCCTGCCATCCAATAAATCTAGGTCTTTGTTACTTGTAAGTAGCTTTGTTCACTTGCATGAAATATAATGTCATGAATGCTATTAAATGTCAGCTTTCAATCTCGGAAAGACTTTTAAATGTTTAGGCTATGTTTCAAAAAGCAAACTGGAGTAGAAATATTATTATGTCATTAAAAAATACTATCATAATGTTATTACTATAAAAAACTGCGGCATGTGCAATTTAAATGTTTCTATACAAATCAGTTTATTTTATAAATATAAATAATTTTTAAATTGTAATTATTTATAATTAATATAGTTGGCCTAATGAACCAACTGACAGGGTTTCTTATAGTTTACAGCATTAGTTGAGAGCGATTTATTTTTTATTATTTTTTATTTATTTATTTTTCTAATTGAAAAATTGTCATTCAACCTGATATATATCCAAATTAATATTGAATTGAATCGAATCAAAATTGGAATTGAATTTAATCACAAGATTTGAATCAAAATCCAATCATGGAAATTCTGTCAATACCCAGCCCTACTTTAAATAGTGAACAGATTTAATTTAGGCTTTCATTCAGCTACTGCATACACATACATAGAGTACATGCAGTACAGAAAACGGAAGCTCAGCTGTGATTGCTTCAGCAATGAAAACAAGTGAGGTTTGTTTTCCCATCAGACAAGTGTGGTTGAGCCTCCATTTACTGTGTTTGATGTGCTTTCCACCAAACCAACAGTTTACACCGACTGAGCGCAAGTCCGTTTGAGCACGATCAGACATAACAAGCAAATTACATTCATAATCGCCCTGACAGTCATGTCGTGTGTTCCCGGCCTGAGAAACAAGCCAGAACCCCCTAGCAACAGCATAACAACCTGCTAAAAACTCTCTGAACACCCCAAATTACTCACCACAAATTAACAAACACTCAGAACCTGTCTCATTTCGAAGGCTGCTTCCTTCAATGACCTCCGGAGGACGCAGCCTTCGAAATAAGACTCAGCAAATGCCTTAGCAACTGCATATCTAGAGTTCCCTAGTTAACACCCTGACAACGCTCCACAACTCCCTAGCAACAACTTAGCTTCATGATTCCAAATACTGCTCACTTTTTTTCACTGACATGCAGAATCCAGATTATTAAAGTGTTCATTAACCTTTAACGCAAGCAGAGAGCTGTATTTATGTGCATGTGTGAAAGCATGTGGCACTTACTAGAATTTAGTCTTTTACAAAAGTTTTCATGGAATTTTAGCATGCCATACAGATGACGATAAATTCATTTCTCTGTGTTCCAGAACTTTCAAGCTCCTGTCAATCAAGTCTTCCCTGCTGAAGATGATGTCAACAAACATGTGGAGGACAACTGTAAGTGTCAATGAGCTTGAGATGTAAATGCCAGTCATGAGTTGGATAAAATGACACCATTCACTAATGATTTCCTGTGTGTGTTACAGGCTCATTGATGTACTTGAATGAAGCTACGCTACTAAATAATGTCCGTGTACGCTATAGTAAAGATAAGATTTATGTAAGTATATTCTTTGTTGCAGATGTTGTCATGAAGACACTATTTTTCATGTCCCCTGCACTTCATTATGTCCACTGTATATGGCAAGATGTCTTAAGCCTAAAGTATACTTCACTTGCTCTGTTGGTCGCTTTCAGCTTCATCTCGTGGACTGTGCACATAAAGTCATTTTCATCCGCTGGTGTCCACGTACATGTGCTGCACAATTTTTCTGTGATTGAACACTCAAATAGAACAGCTTTTCGAAAATGGTACATTTACATAATTGGGCCAATGCATGTTAATTTTGCATGTTTTTCTTTTTCTTTTTCTATTTGTTTATTCAAAAGTTTGAGGTGGTATGTTTTTTTTTTGGATGAAAATACTATGATAATACTTTTTTATTACAATTTTTGCAGTTATTCAAACGTATACAATCTAATGAACTTTCTGTGCATATAATGTATCACTATTTCCACAAAAATATTCAGCAAAACAACCATTTTCTACTGTGATGATGTTAAGAAATGTTGTTTCTTGAGCATCAAATCAGCATATTATAATGATTTCGAAGGAACGCAAATGTCTTTGTTAGGGAACGCAAAAGATTTTTAAAATTTTTTTTTTTAAATTCCTCCCATCCCATTTTTTTCCACCACCACGTCCCTTTAGGGGCTCCATAGTAGAGAGATTCTGTCAGGTAGAATTAAAGCACATGCAATCGCTCTCACTAATTCATTTAATTGTAATCTTTACTGTTCTACTTTATCTGTTTTAGAACAAGCAGAAATCTAGGAGAAATAAAAACACTGTTATGGGTTTTATTATAAGCTGTTATGTAGGAGCAATATTTGTGGGCAGCATCATAGCTGTGCACAAGGCAACCCGTGTTCGAGTCTCAGCTCGAAGTTCAGGCTTTGGGCTTGCATTTTTGCTTTCAAAAACGCAAAACACGGGCAATGGAATGGGGAAACTAAAATGTGTTGAAGCGTTTTTTTTACAAGTTGAACTGATTTGAACTTGAGCACCACGTTTTTAGAACACAGTGTCATGTGCAAGACACAAGCGCAACGGTCATACACGTCTGTCTAGCGTGGAGTGTTTTCATAGAAAAACAATGGAAAAGTAATGATTTGGAATGGAAAAAACACGTTATGTGTGAACAGCCCCATATTTATTAATCAATGACGTCATCATCGTTTAGTCGACTCCAGACTTCTTTCAAAAACTTAAAAAAAAAATCATAACTAAGTAGTGCACAATAAAAACGCAGTTCATTCACACTTATGTTCTATGATTAAATGTTTTTCATTTCTAAAATTCCTAAAAAAAAATTAAATGTTTTCAATGTTTATTAATATTTGGTTCTCTGCAAAATGATTGTCTGCAGAATAAAATGCTTTCATTGGTTCCTTTCTTGCTGCTCATGTTACTTTGTTTTCCAGACATTTGTGGCCAACATCCTGATTGCTGTGAATCCATATTGTGAGATTCCCAAGCTGTATACCCCAGACAGCATTAAACAGTACCGGGGCCGATCGCTGGGCACCCTGCCACCTCACGTCTATGCAATTGGTAAGCATGACTGCGAACAAGCCGTGGGCCTACATGCTGCATTTAATGTAAATTAAGTGATATTAAAGTCCCCATATTATGCTATTTTAAAGGTTCATACAATAGGTTTACATGCATCCAAGGTCAAAACACACTTTTTCACATAATCTACATTGCAGCATTATTACCTTTCTCACAGTGTCTGAAATTGTTAAATCAAGGATTCAGTTTCTCTAAACCTCTCCTTTTTGTGAACCTACTCTGCTCTGATTGGTCAGATGGCTCAGTCTGTTGTGATTGTTCGACCACTTACAGCTCATTACAAAACGCTTATTACCATATCTGAATGTCAAAAAAATAACTTTATTTGTTGTGCACTTTGATCTTTAAAACTTTGTAGACCTTTTACATTTACAAACAGCAATATTACACACTGCATGAAAGCTAATATTAGAAAAAAAAGCATAATAGGGGGTCATGAAGGCTTCTCAGTGATGTACACAAAATATATACTATTAGCTTGAATAAATGTTAATATTTATTTATACTCCTTGTATATACTCATGCCTTATATTTGCTGTGTTTAGCGGATAAAGCTTATCGTGACATGAAGGTGTTAAAGATGAGTCAGTCCATCATTGTGTCGGGAGAGTCAGGTGCTGGAAAAACCGAAAACACCAAGTTTGTTCTCAGGTATAGAAAGGTCTCATTTATATATCTATAGATAGTTTGAATAATATGAAGATATGCATTTCTACATAACATTTCAATCCTTTGTGTTTACACTTAGCACATGATATGAGTTTAGGAATTGTGAATATGTTTAATTTAATGTGACATCGGTTACTCTCTCCTCTCACAGGTACTTAACTACATCTTATGGTACAGGTCAAGACATTGATGAAAGAATAGTTGAAGGTACACTTGAATGACCTGACCATTACTAATCAAAATTTGTACCCCACTATACTTTAACTAATGTAAGTCATAGGAAATGTGATGGAGAAACAACTGTTTTCTGTCACTCAATTCCAGCAAACCCACTGCTGGAGGCATTTGGAAATGCCAAAACTGTCCGAAACAACAACAGCAGTCGCTTTGGGAAATTTGTGGAGATTCACTTTAATGAAAAGGTGTGTCTTGTGCAAAAGTCTCACTACAAACAGATTAATGTAATTCATTTTAGATGGAAGTGCACAGTTTTAGTTAATTGCTGAGTTTGTTGACCACTAACTGCTTGCCACCATGATGCAAATGTGTGATTTTGTATATGAATTTGTTAGAAATTTCTTTGAATGCTGTACTTTTTTTTTCTCAGAATGCAGTAGTAGGTGGTTTTGTGTCTCATTACCTGTTGGAGAAGTCCCGTATCTGCACGCAGGGTCAGGAGGAGAGGAACTATCACATCTTCTACAGGCTGTGCGCAGGAGCTCCTGAAGACATCAAGGAAAAGTTCCACCTCAGCTCTCCAGACTGTTTCAGGGTGTGTGAATCCTCCTGCCTGACAAATACACTTATATTACACTTGAACCTCTTTAAAATAGGCAATAAGGCCCTGTTTACACCTAGCATTAAGATGCGTTTTGGTCGACCGGATTGCTTTCATAGGGTAAACGGCCACAAAGAACTACCTGTTCTCTGCCTACTGACCTAATGCATGAACATTATGGGAAGAGCGCTAGCCAGATGGGATTTAAACATTGTCTGCTGAAGACCCAAGTTTGGTTCAAAGACAAAAAACGTACAAAGCATAATGTTCTCACCAGTCCTGATTTCTAACACACACTCAATGCCGCTATCAGAGCAGAATGTGATCTGATGCTCTACGTATGTTTTTCCGGCCAAGTCAGTACAAAAGGGGTTAAAAGTGGGTACAAGAGACGGATTAAAACACCAGGTGTAAATGGATATGTGTCTCCCTCGTCTACTTGTTATCTGATTGACTAAAACGCATCTTAATGCCAGGTGTGAACAGGGCCTAAGTGACTCAACAATGAGTGTGTTTATATGCACGTTCTTAAATCAATTATGCTTAATAAGCCAACAATGCACATGGTCATGTAAAAGTGTTAACCCATTTTCCTTATTCGAGTAAAGTCATAAACAGCTTAAGCGTTAACTGATCGATTTTTGCCCCTTGCCCTGATTTCTCCAAGCATGTACATACAAATTAACCTGCGCTCTGTGGGCTTATTGAATTGCACATGTCTAATATGTAATAGGAAATTGTCCTTACTGTGGATTTAAGTGCATCCTGACTGAGTGGGTGTTTCGCGGAAATATTGCAAATTCTGACTATTTCTTGACTCAATTATAAAAATGTCTTCTCATTTTGTGAAGAAATGATGCAGCCAAAATACTGCATCTGTAACTTCATATAAGGAAGAATATAAACTGCTGACAATCTGGAATACTCTTTGGTTTTTAATGCTTTCTTTAACATCTCAACTGACATAAGAGTATTCCATCTGACTCAGATACACAAATGGTGAGGTTTTAACATCAATGCGGGGGAATAACCTGATTTATTAATAAAGTCTTGTAAAGGCGGTTTATTTCCATTGCCAGGTGGTTGATTTGCATGTAAATTGAGACAGTGGTTTAATTCAGTAAGCTGATTTCTGGGATTTATCAGCATATCGGTGTGCACATTTGGCTTCCTGTACAGATATGTTTACAGTATATGCATTCCGCTTATGACAGGCTCATGTCTCTTCTTAATTTGTGCTATATAAGCATTAATATATATAAATATTCAGGTTGGTACATTTGTGTATGATCTGCAAGTGTTGAAATTGTATTATTTAAATAGTCATTCTTGAATATCTGCCTGGTGTTCACACGTTTCTAAAACATGTTTGTATCATTTTTTTTTTCTCTCCATCTAGTATCTAAGTCGAGGATGTACAAGGTACTTCTCTACCAAGGATTCAGACAAGCTGATTCCTCAAAACCGCAAGAGTCCAGAGGTAATACATTTCTTTTCAATGAATTCTCTGTATATTCAGAGGAACTGTCATCGAAACGGCTTGGAACGACTCTAAAGGTTGTTTGAGGGGGAATTCACTTACCCTCATTCCTGAACACTTAAACATTAAAAGAAACATTTTTAGTTGTTTTTGATATGTAAGAGTATAAGTATATTGGAAACATTTGAAAGGCAGGCTGACTATGTTTTGTAAAAATTAATAGAATAGATTTTTCAGGTTTTATGAAAACTTTTTGTTCCTGGAATATACTTCATTTAAAGAAGTATATTCCAATGGAAAGCAATTTTAGCATTCTTTCCCACCAACACCAGACATTAAAAACCGATTGAATTTGCTGGCAATAATTCACAGTTGTGTCATTTAAAATATTCTGTTTCCAAAGTTTTGGAGTAAGGGGGCAATAAGGTCATTGGTGTGAGCATCTACACTTGTGTTTGGCTGCTGATTTATGGCTTGATATGTCACACATACTAGGCATTTACAAAGGACCTTGTTTGACCTGAATTGTTTATAATTTATGCATGATTGTGTTCATACTAATCTAATCACTGCACTAATCATCATTGTCTTTGGTTGTGTGTCTGTTTGTGTGTCCCTGATATGTCAAAGGATGGGAAGGTGAATATGTGTGTTGTGTAATCAGTGGGACTTTGGTTTTCTTCTGTCCTTCTGTGATATAAATACATGACCTGGGTCCAATGTATTTCTTAGAGGACAATGATAATTATATTGTGGACTGTTTTTCCGTGAACCATATGTAATGTGGGATTACTTATTTTAATCGATGCATCATTGTTTCCTTGTTCCTTTAGTTAACAAACTTGAAGGAATGTTATGAGTTCAGTACAACTTCATATTGACTTGGCATTCCTTTTCTTAAAAAAAAACCCCAGAATCTGGGTTACACTGGTTACATGTGAACTTTTATGCATAATGTCGAATTTTATAACATGTTCCATGGCCATGTAACATAGCCCAAAAAATACAAAATAAGTGAAAAATATTTGACCCAGATCTTGTAAAAATGGGAAGTTACTTTCATTTCTTGGGAGCTAAACTGCTATTTCCCTCCTGTTTTGGCTTTTCTTAAGGTAACAGGATATTCTTCTCTTAATATTCTTGTTTATGATTTGACACAAAATAGTAATAGTATTATGGCAGGAAGCAAGTCTAGTGCCATTTTAAGATCCACCACATGAATTCAGGTTAAGGATATTGGTGTGTCTCTCTGCTATATACACATGCTCTTCTCAGTAAGGACACATTTCTTTAGCAGCTGCATTTGTGAACCATCAGGTTCTTTTTTTGTGTTTTTGAACCGAAGACACAAATCCGTAATGCCAGCAACTTATCAATTTACTGACAATAGTTTCAGCTCAGTTTCAACAGGCATCTGGGGCAGTTAAAATTTATGTCATTTAAAAATGTCCACACACAGTTAAAGTCAGGCTTATGATTGTCATGGGAGGTTGGGAATTTTGTAAAAAAAAAAAAATCATGACAGCAGTACTAGAGTTTACCTGCGGCTCTCACTGAATGTTTCACCTGAAGAGTCATTACCCACTACAATCACGATCCACACCCTCTGAAAGACAACATTATTGCAAATAAATCCATGTTCTGCAGCATGGATTTTTCTTTATATTCAGATATGTGGACGAAACCAGAGTCAAGATTTTAACATTTACACTTCAGTCATTGGATGGGCACATAAAATTCACTTGTGAAAAACTTTTTTGCACTTTACAACATAATCAGGGATCAATGACTGTAGAAAACCTACATACAACTGTCATTGTGTCAGATGAACACTTATGACCTGTAATTTCACATGGTTTATAATCTTTCAGTAAAGTTAATGAAAATAAAAATGTATATATAGGCTAAGGATACAGTTTGTATATAAAATTAGACTAGTTATATTTTTCTTTTAAAATGTATTTATTTTAATGGATTGTATATTTATTTTAGCTTTACCTTTTCTATAAATAGCTGTGCCTCCATCCAAAGTTGCAAATTTAATTGGAATATTGCGTTTCAATCACGTGTTCAAGAAAAAAAGTCACTTCCTGCAAAATTGGCACAAAATATCTGCAATAAAAATGTGTATTGATGCAGTCGAGGAAGAAATTGTGGCTCTTTTTTCCTCTATCATAAATGGCTTGTGTCTCAGAGCGCGCAGACAAAACAATCAACACTGTCATGTTCTCTTGTGTTCGAATGCTGGTGTTTGGCAAAGCAATCGTTGAGATGCTTCTGGTCATTCTAACTGATCATTCAGATGACAGACTTTGGCTCAAGCATTTCAGAATGAACAAACCAACACTTGAGATGCTGTGCGATGCGATTTGTACACTGGTTAGTCCAGTCATCCCATCGCATCCACTGTTGAGGCAAAGTCACGTGAGTTTGTTGTTGCAGTTCGATGGGATTTATTCAGTATGATATCCCAAAATTTGCATAAAAATAGGTTAATGGAAACAGCTAATGTCATGAACGTATACCCTAACCCTAACTGCAGTTACACTGCATGCAAGCATATAGCATTTTCTATTTTATCTCAGTTGACAACCTGAGGGCAATGACATGGAGACTGCAACAGTCATGAGTTTCATGTTGTAGCTTTGTGGATATATTTAAATGATTATGTGAAGTTGGTGTTCTGCTGCCCATGTACTTTCGGTTCTTGTTGCTGTGCTGAGTTTCATGAGCAATTGTGCTGCTGGATAAGCTCAGGTGTTTCTTTTCTGACTATATGCTGTTGTCTAACTTGAGCTTTGTTCCTCAGCATCTGAAGGCCAGCCCTCTGAAAGACCCTCTGCTGGACGATCATGCCGACTTTAACAGAATGTCTGTGGCCATGAAGAAGATCGGTCTGGATGACACGGAGAAGTTGAACCTGTTTAGGGTGGTGGCTGGGGTTTTGCACCTTGGAAACATTGATTTTGAAGAGGCTGGAAGCACCTCAGGTAAACTGAGAGCCAGTGTAACTCCTGAATATACTTCAGTTATTACACATGCACTGTTTTGGTGCTTACAGTTAAAATACTCTTGCAAACAACTCAGCAATGACTCCACAAACACTTTAGAAAACAACCCTGAATCCATCTGAAGAGATTTTATCCAAAGCCTTGGCAACTAAATAAAATAAAATAAGGTAACATACTAATTTGCTAAAATTGAAATTGAAGTAAAAGTAAATTGAAGCTTTGGATATTGTGCTGAGACAGTGCGGTTACATAGTAAAACCTGAAATTACTTATTAAAGATGCTAAATAATATGTTGATGTCTTGATATATTATAATACCTAAAGGTTTCTGTAAGGTTTATTGTTCCTATGTAACCAACTATAAAAACATTGGAAGTCAATGAGAAGTATATATAGCATAACTGTTCCCACACAATAAACATCAGGTCACATTAGCGGTTTCCTCAATTATAAAGCTGATCTTGATGAAAACAGAGAAAAATAACTTGGTAATGTGTCTATGTACTGCTCTGAGCAGTCTTGACCGTGCTCCACTGTTGTGTTAGTCTCTCACTGGTGTTCATGTGTGTTTCAGGGGGCTGTGTCTTAAAGAAGACATGCGGCCAGTCGTTGGGGTTCTGTGCAGAGCTGTTGGGTCTGGATGAGGAAGATCTGCGGGTCAGTCTGACCACCAGAGTCATGCTCACCTCTGCAGGGGGTGTTAAAGGCACAGCTATCAAGTAAGTGCTGCTCATGCCTTCTGATTAAAAATTGAACTGAAATGCTTAGAATTCAGTACATAACCAATGACGGCCACAACAATCTCTAACCAGAGAAAATAGTGATACTGAGTGCTTTCCCTTGAATGGTTAAAATACCAAGCGTGAAAGAAACAGTTTGGTTTAATTGTCTGTAATGTATCAGATGATGCTACCATTCACCTTCTTATATTCTCCAGGGTTCCTCTGAAGGTGGAGCAGGCCAGTAGTGCACGTGACGCTCTGGCTAAAGCCATCTACAGCCGTCTCTTTGATCATGTGGTTACCAGAATCAACCAGTGCTTCCCCTTCGACTCGTCTTCTCACTTCATTGGTGTGCTGGACATCGCCGGCTTTGGTACAAGACTGTCTTTGCTCAAGGATACTCAATTCCATGCAATTTTCTTTGAGTCTCCTGAGCCATTAATGCCATGTGATGGATCATTCAAAGTCTATTTCATACTGTTAAGATCCCTACAACAAAACGTCAAAGGCACAACATCTGAAATATTTACCATTTACATGTAGCTTTCCAAATATCAGAATATATCTTGAAGCTAACCAACCAAACCCTGACTAATCGGAAATGGCAACTTATATTACCAAACATAATTTTTCTCTTCATTTTCTTCAGAGTATTTTGAGCACAACAGTTTTGAGCAGTTCTGCATCAACTACTGTAATGAGAAACTGCAGCAGTTCTTTAATGAGCGCATTCTCAAAGAGGTGAGTGATAATCAGCTGATAAACAGTCACAGCTAATTTACAACAGCCTCACAGCTGGCTCATCCAGTCACAATTTACAGCCATGTATTTTCATAAAAATTTTGTGTCATTTTAATTTTATATATTATAAAAATATATAAATATAAATATATTTATTTTATTTATTTATTTATTTTATTTTTTTTAAGAAATTAATACTTTTTTAGTTCAAATAAACGTTCTTTAGAACTTTCTATTCCTCACAGAATCCTGAAAAAATATATCACAGTTTCCACACAAATATGAAGCAGCACAACTGTTTTCAGCATTGACAAGAAGACATATTTCTTGAGCAGCAAATCAGCATATTAGAATGATTTTTAAAGGATCTCTTGACACTGAGGACTGGAGTAATGATGCTGAAAATTCAACTTTGCTCAAAGGGATGAATTACATTTCAAAATTGAATAAAACACAAAACACTTAACTCATTTTTATATCCAGTATTTTTTAAAATACATTTAACTGCTACAACAAAGTGATGGAATTATACAAAGAGAAATCACCAATTCATTTATACTGTTCATCAAATTAAACAAAATGACACAAACACAATGTCAACCGAATTTGAGAACAGAATAGCACTGCCGTTTTATGCAGATGTTATCTTAACCAAATCTAAAACAGAATGAATTTTATTCAATCATTCATTCATTTTTATGTCTTTCCTTTTTCTTTTACTCATGATTATATGTGTTTTACATGTTTTCGTGGCAAATTTGCCACAAGTTTTTCTGTGAATATGCTGTTTAGCAAGTTTTTACCAAATCATCCAAAACTGAGCAATGTTTTGGTGTTGCACTGAAAAAAATTGCTAAGTGACATCGTTAGGCTGAGTAGAGTAGAAAATAAGCCACTAAAAAGCATGAGCTGGACTGATATTATGTCTGTTGTTTTGTGTTTGGCAAATAGGAGCAGGAACTGTATCAGAAAGAAGGTCTGGGAGTCAATGAAGTCCATTACGTGGATAATCAGGACTGTATAGGTCTGCGTCTGATTAAACATGACTCGACACTTTTCAGAAACCAGATGGCTGAAACTTTTGGCAGCCTAAATTTGGTTGATTGAGTGTTTAAATTTGTGTTGCCTTTGTATCTTCTTCTATTCAGACTTGGTGGAGTCAAAGTTAGTTGGCATCCTGGATATCTTGGATGAAGAGAACCGGCTACCTCAACCCAGTGACCAGCACTTTACTGAGACTGTCCACAGCAAACATAAGGACCATTTCCGCTTGACCGTAAGTCACATTTCATAATAACCCTCATTTCAGCATCTCACTCTTATTTTAGTGAGCTTAGTTGTCAAATCACACGTCTCACAGGTTCCCAGGAAGTCCAAGCTTGCAGTGCACAGGAACGTCAGAGACGACGAGGGCTTCATCATAAGACACTTTGCTGGAGCAGTCTGCTATGAAACGGTACACACACACACACACACACACACACGCGCGCGCGTGCGTTTGTTTCACTATATTAGTTTGGAATTTGCATAGACTTCCACTGATTTTATATTAGGTTAATGGTATTTTCCATGGGCTAACCCAACCCCTACCTCTAAACCTACCCGTCACAGAAACATGCAAAACACTAGATTTGGATGTTTTGCCTGATTTATAAGCCTTTTTAACAAATGAGGACAAGTAAAATATCCTGACTTGTCAGTTGTTGTCATTTTTCACTATATAAGTGGACATTCGGCTCTCACAAGAATAGCCAAATTGATACACACACACACACAAACACATATGCACACTAGTCATTCCATTTTAGGGAAAAAACTAAATTATTTTACATATTTTAATATAGGTAATATTTTCACACTGTTTTGCTTACATATTTAATTCATCTATAAGTTTCAAAGGTGAACTTAAAAACCCTCCAAAGGATGGAGATCCCAGAGATCCAAGAGATCCTAGGTGTCTATATATCTATAGCCTTTTTCACATATTAAACCCGGTAAATTACCAGATTGTCTTTTCCAGTAAATACACAAATTTGCTGTTCACACAAGCACATTTCTTGATTTCTTCATTTCTTCATTTCTGTATTTTTATTGGTAAGACAATATTCACACATCAGGTTAAAATACAAGTAAAATTTTACAAGTTGTAAAATGCACTTGTGATAAGTGAAAGTGAAAAGTGAGGCACCCTCCCACCCAGTGTTACCAGTGTTACCAGTAATACCATATAAGTTCATTTTATCGGTGTGAAAATTTCTTCGCCATAACATTCCTATAAACCATCATTCTCCTAAAACCACTGTACTGCATAAACACTTGTGTTAATTTATTCTAGATATTCTTTCACACTAACTCTTTCAGTTTGAAGCAAAGCTTAAATTAATCTGCCTCCTAGAACAGTGTATTAAATTATTGTGCTATGTGATAGACCTTTTTTCTCCTCTCTCTTACAGACTCAGTTTGTGGAGAAGAATAACGACGCTCTTCATATGTCGTTGGCATGTCTGGTGAGCGAGTCAAAGGATAAATTCATCGGAGAGCTCTTCGAGAACTCCAACCACTCCAAAGACACCAAGCAGAAGGCCGGCAAACTTAGCTTCATCAGTGTAGGCAACAAATTCAAGGTCAGTCTCAAAATCATTTAGTTTGACAGCTGTTTGAAGGAAACATTTAACAGACATGTACAGGGTTTCCACTGGACAATAAAAAGTTAAATTCAGTTTGATCAAATTTAAGGTCATATTAAATGAAAGTCTTAAATAAATCTTAAATGGTATAACAAAATTCTTCATGTCATTTAAGGAGTTTTATATTTGGTGAAAAGTAATATGGTGAGCAGAAATCATGATACAGCCAAAGCTGGGAACACACAACACAAGCTCAGGCTGATCGTGAATGTAATTTGGTTGTGACGACTGATTCGGGTCAAACTGCATTGTGTAAAAATTCAAAATAAGAAGCAATTTAAAGTCAAACAGAAATAAAGGTAGTAATATAACTGCACTTGTTTATGAATATTTATTCATTTAAATTGTCTAACGAATAAAAAAAAAATACAAAAAAAAATGGGTCAAGCCTAAAAGGAAAAAATATTTTTAAATGTACTTTTAATGGTCTTAACCATTTTAATCACAAATCACTGGTCAGGAAATGAGCAAGAATTGCACAAATACTGTAGATAAAATAACTTATCACGGAATAGCCTTCCCCAACTTGCAGAAAGACTTTTTACAAGAAGAAGAGTCTATGTTGTTTCACTCAATGTCAATGGCTTCAAGCAGTTCACGAGTAATTGTAAAATATCCCCCAGTTCATTTGAGTTTAATGTAAGACAAAATATTCACTATAGGCTTCAAATCTGGACTCTGACTAGATCAAAACATGAGCCTGATGGACTTGTTCTCAAGCCACTTCTTGGTTGTCAATTTGAGCAGGAGCATTGTCTTGTTAAAAAATAACATCTGATCATTTCTCTTTAGATAACAACTTTTTTTTTAATTCTGCAATATTAAATGACTTTTTCACTCCCCAATACCAGCACAAGTTTTGAATGAGCTGCTGGAAGTAGAAAAAGCAAAGACTTTTCAAAATAAGAGTTCTGATTTATTTTGGTCTTTTTATAATTAAAAGTCCTGTATTATGCATAACATCTTTTTTTAAGTGGATATTATTGGTATTTCAATTACACAATTACAAATGTCGTATCCTGACATTTAATTGAAAGTAAACTCTTGTGGCTTCTCTCTGGGCCAACCTGTTACAGGACGGAAAGACTAGAACAAACAAACAAACATTTTCTTTCTTTAAACATTATTATCGTATCAACAAAATCTAATATTGATCAACCTCTATATTCATATGTATTGATATATTAGTATGTATATAACGTAAACATCTTGAGTATTTTAAATGTGCAGTTACCCTGTTTTGCAGTTGATTGTGAGCCGCAGCCTGTTTAGTTAATTAAAAAAAATCTGAAATACATGGTTTAACCTATGGAGGTTCTATAGGGTTGTTCTGTATGTACATTCCGTATTATTGTTATTCTTAAATTTGGTACTTTTTTATATATATATTTTTTTTCTCTCTCTCATAGACACAACTGAATATACTTCTGGAAAAGCTTCACAGTACTGTGAGTTATCAAGCCCATTTTTGTTGTTGTTTTAGCTAAATGTTATGCATCTTCGCTGTCTGGCGGAAACCTCGTATCCCCTTTTTTTAATGAATCATTGCTGTTGGTCACCCTTTACTTCTGTCTGTGGGTTTTTGCAAACATTTAACCAATGAAAAGTATTAAAAAGATCTTGTGACTAAATCTGGTAATTCCATAGGATCCTCAAACTGTCAGTCAAAACTCATAACTCCTCCACCAGCCTCTATCATGAATGAAGTGCCTCACACAGTTTGGAGCATTTCTGCTTGTTTTCAATGCAAGGTTATATAAAGAACTAGATGTTTTACAGCATTTTCTTTACTCAAGAAATATAGTAATATAATAATATAAAATCTAATGTCGTTGAGTCATAGCTAATACTGTCTTAAATAGCCTGTGCAAAGCACAACTTTTATAACATGAGATTTTGGCAAAATGACAGAAAACATGAGACACATAACTACAATAAACTTTATAACCTGTAAATTGATGAAAACATAATGCGATGGACTTACTGCCTCAGATGCTGCCGTTTTAATGATGGACAAAACATGTGGGAACACTTTGCAATATGAACAATAGTTCATTCTTAATTCATGTTAACTAATCCAAATTAAAGTTAATTTCAACATTTATTAATACATCAAAAGTTGTGTTTGTTAACATTAGTTAATGCACTGTGAGCTAATATGAACAAACAATGCAACTACATTTGAGCTTGATTTTGGTAAAATGTTTATAATATAATGACGCACACAAGTATATCAACTTTGACAACGTAGTGTTTATTGTTATTTTTATTATTAGAATTATTTAAAAAAAAAAAAAAAAAATAGTGTTTTTTTTCCTTCCTGAAAAAAAGTAGCAATTTTGGACATACAAGGTTTCCGCCTGACCGTGACAATATAATACCACACATATTAGCTCAGGTGGCACAGTGAGATTGTTTGAAAGTGATGGCGGTGTTTTTAATGATTCACAGCTGGTAGTGATTGTGCTGCTGTGTTTCAGGGTTCAAGTTTTGTTCGTTGTGTGAAGCCCAATCTGAAGATGGTCAGTCATCTATTTGAGGGAGCTCAGATTCTGTCTCAACTACAGTGCTCAGGTTAACACAGAGACACACACAACACACACACACACAAACAGTGCAGCATGATTCGCCCACACACATATCACATTACACAGAACTGCCAGTGTAAACGCACTGTTTCCTACAGGATTTGGATTTTGCACTTTTATGTTCAAGTTCAAATGGATGTGTCCTGTGATGTGACGTGCTTAAATCCTCCTAAAACTGTTTGAAACCACATTTTCGTAATTATTTATTATGAATGCAGCTTTTATGACTTCATTCATTTTGAGTACATGGGGAAAAATGTAACATAATATTTGTCTTGTTATGATGAAGAAGGGCATGCTGTGCATCATCAGTCATACAAAGAGTCTTTGCTTTCAAAAAATCAAATTGACATTTCAGTTAGAGTTCAGTGCAAGCAGACAGCTGGACTGTTAGATGTCAAAAACATTCTTGCATTATGTCTGTCAGGATCAAATCTATCAATATGCTCATTTGCATGTGTGTTACATGTATCTTCTCTCACACTGTGTCTGAGAGTTCATGTATTTGTCTGCTCAGGGATGGTGTCTGTTCTGGATCTGATGCAGGGCGGCTTCCCCTCCCGAGCGCCGTTCCACGAGCTCTACAATATGTACAAGCAGTACATGCCCGCCAAACTGACCCGACTCGACCCGCGACTCTTCTGCAAGGTATGTATTACATCAGGACACCAACACAATCACAAATACATGTGCAGGATGTCACTCTTCTATATACTCACATATTAAAAGCATTTTACATTGGGTTTTTTCCCCCTCTTCAATAGGCTTTGTTCAAAGCTCTCGGCCTGAATGAAAATGATTATAAATTTGGTTTGACAAAAGTCTTCTTCAGACCTGGAAAGGTGATGTATCGTTGTATATATTTTATGTATGTATTTTTTTTTTACTGTGTATCATGAAGATTAATGTGCAGGTCATATTTTACCCCAAAATAAATAAAAGAAGAAACAATTTAGAAACGTAAAAGAACATTTTTGTTTTGGAATGAAATGGGGAATGACTCACCCAATTTATTTAATCCTCATATGTCTTTATGCTATACGAATATGCTTTATCTGATTATAGTATAGTAATGGTATATACTTTTATTTTTTGTTGCTCTTGTGTTAGTTTGCGGAGTTTGATCAGATCATGAAGTCAGATCCAGATCATCTGGCTGAACTGGTGAAGCGCGTCAATAAATGGCTCATCTGCAGCCGCTGGAAGAAGGTGCAGTGGTGTGCCCTCTCCGTTATTAAATGTACGTAACTGCCCTTTGATTATGACCTCATGTTTATGTAAATACACCTGCAGAGGAGGACAAATCTGCAGAAATTAAAAAAAGGGGAAACAATAGTCTAGCATTTGTTTAGATCCAATCATTGCACACTCTGTATACAAATAATTGAAGGTACATTCATATACATTGTACATTTATTCAATAAGTACAAAAATTAACATATGAATAATTAAAAGCAATAAATAACTACAGAAACCAACTAATAAATAAAAGACTAACCTAATAATCTATGCTCTCAATTTTTTATTGTTGCTCTGTCAGTGAAAAACAAGATGCTGTACCGAGCCACAGCGTGTATCCAGATGCAGAAGACTGTTCGCATGTGGCTGTGCAGGAGGAAACACAAACCACGGTGGGCAGCACCTCCTCTCCTCTTCACTGTTCCTTACTAGTGATAGAAGATAGTGGCATGCTGTCAGTTACTACAGCAAATTATTTTATCTCATGACAAGACAAGTCTAGCAGGCAATTTTGTGAATGAACATTTAGGTAACACTTTGCTATAAATGTAACATGAAATAACATTAATCGGTACTTCTACAGCATTTATTAATCTTAGTTAATGTTCTACATTCACTATTAAATTTTGGAAATTTGTATCTGATGAGCTTAGTTAATGCACTGTAAACTAACATGAACTAACAATGAACACATTTCCTGTAAAACTACTTTGCTTATGTTAACTAATGCATTTACTAATGTTAACAAATGACACATTGTAAAGTGTTGCTGTGCAAATATCACACTGTTGTCACATATATAAGACCAAGAAATGTTGACAATAGATTGCTGTGATGGAATACCTTACCCTGTCTATGTAAATTGTTATACAATATTTTTCTTTTTTTTTTTTTTTATCATTTCATGATGTCATGATCACCAAAAAAACATAAACATGGTTACATTGGTAATAAATGAATCCAACTGCACCCACATTTATTACATTAAGGCATAACCAGAAATTCATACACTACTGTTCAAAAGTTTGGGGTCAATAAGATTTATTTTTATTTATTTATTTATTTATTGGAAAGAAATATATAATCAAGGATGCATTAAATTAATCAAAAATGACAGTTAAGGCATTTATAATATTGAAAAAGATTATTTCAAATAAATGTACTTTTGACAGAACATTCTTTCCATTCATCAAAGAATCCTAAAAGAATATAAAGTAGCACAACTGTTTTCAACATTGATAATAAAATATGTTTCTTAAGCATCACATCATCATATTAGAATTTCCGAAGGATCAATTGACACTGAGACGTTATCACAGGAATAAATTACATTTTGCAATATATTCGTACGGTTTAAGCTCTAATAAAAACTACAATATTAAACCGTTGTAGTATTCACACTTTCCTTTTCCTTTTCCTTTTATTCAGTCAAATAAATGCAGCCTTGGAAAAATGTACGGACCCCAAACTTTTGAACAGCAGTTTATTTGAAATGATTTTCTGTGGTAGTTATCAGTATCTATCAGACATTTCATTCTGTAGAACAAATCTTGTGTAAGTGAAATTACACACAGCACCACTAAAAATGTGCCAGAATTGATGTAATTGTGTGTGTGTTTGTTAGGATCGATGGGCTGGTGAAGGCACGTAACCTGAAGAAGAGTATGGAGAAGTTGAATGAGGTGGTGTCTGGACTCAAGGAGGGAAAACAGGAAATGAGCAAACACATGCAGGATTTGGATTCCTCTATCAACGCCCACATATTCAAGATTAAGGTGTGTGTCAGGGAGAAGGGCCTATCTTGAACATGTCCAGATCAAATTCTCTGAAATCCTTATTCCTCATCTAACCATCTAAGGACTGCAGATAAAGAACTGTATCCTGTACTCTCTCTCATCACACTCTAGAGCACTGTAATGAGCCGCATAGAAATCGACCATGAGCAGCAGGCTCTGGTCAGACGCTCACAGGAGCTGCTCAGCACCATGCAGAAGAAGAAACAGGAGGAGGAGGAGATGGAGCGCCTGAGACGCATCCAAGAGGAAATGGAAAGAGAGAGGAAGAGACGTGAGGAAGAGGAAAAGAAGCGCAAACAAGAGGAAGATGATAGACGCCTGTGAGTATACATCAGTGTTAACAAATCACAGACGTCATTTATTCACCTTCATGATGGTCAAAACCTGCATAATTATTTTTTCTGTGAAAGCAAATACTAGCTGGTATGTTCTCTATAGTAAATGAGGACCATAAAGCACCACAAAACTATCATAGATGTGCATAAGACTTGTTCTGTTTTGAAGTCACCTGATAGCTGAGGAGAAGACCCAGATTGAACTTACTATTCAGTGAAAATCTAATCTCCAGTAGCTCTCAGATCAGATGTTGGTGCCATTGCTAGATTATGGAAGGAAGCCGTTTTTACAGCTCTTTTTGTATGTACTTTTAAGGCTTCTATACGTGAATGAACTGTTACTATCGGCTAATGTCTTTGTCTATGGGCAGTGAAAAAACACCGATCTGACGTTAATTGAAGTTGGCATGAAATTAAATTTCTCCCACATCTTTTTATATATTCTTTTAGTATGTTTAGTATGTTCCTTTGTATGTTTAATTTTGCTTTATTTGTTTTACAGTTTTTTACAATCACTTCTATTTTCAGAACCTTGATGTCATTTTTCAAAACTCTAGACACAAAACTCAATACAGTTATCACTTGTAACACAGACTGTCTAATGTTCAAAACATCTTCACATCTTTAAAGAAATCTTGCACTTGCACAATCATTGGTTCAAAACATAAATTTACTGTGAAATACCATTGAAACATAACTATAGATCACCCACACACAAGCAACCGATATTTTCACTGTGTCATTGTTCGTACAATCATTAAATTTTGTAGAACAAAATAGGAGATACAGGTTTCATTATGGTACTACATGTACAATAAACACATCTCTGTAAAAGTACTGCAGTAGTAGAGAGAATACTACAGACAGTGGAATCATTGAACAAAGTTTGTAATATATTGATGCAAAACACTAGAGTACAATCACAACATAGGTTTATTTGAATCAAAGCAAAAAAATAATTAGCTATGAAATAGAAAAGAAAAGACTGTACTTTACAGTTTTTTACAATCACTTTGCTACTATTTTCAGAACCTTGATGTCATTTTTCACAACTCTAGACACAAAACTCACAACCAATGATCAAAATGCACATTTTTCAAAACTCTAACCCTTTTCTCAATTGCTTGGATACAATACACATAAAACTTAGATCATTTGTTCATTGAACAAAAATCACCTGTTCAATATGACACAACTTAACATCAAAGTACTACTGTTTCAAAAGGCAATTCACACATTACATTTCAAATGAGTGTCTATTCATTTCCTTACAGTGATCTAACTTTCAATTGATACAACTGCTCAAAATGATAAGTAACTGTTGCATTACTCTTAATGCATAGTTGTATGGAAACAGACAAACAATCTTCCATGTTTACTGTAAATCATGAAAGTTTCAAGATAACAAGATTTATTGTCACCAAATAGCGTGGAGCATGAACCAATCACAGCAGACCAGTGTCCGGCATGGATTCGCCATGCCCAAGGTTTTTTTGAAAAACATCCATTGTGATGTAGATGAGAACCTGTGGCCAAATCCACAACACAGAGTTGATGACAATGTAGAAGTACAGTAATCATGCCTGTTTTGTTTCTTACAGTACAAGCAAGCAAGTTGAGTATTGATGTTTTACAGTACTGTCTTTATTTTTCTATTTCATAGCTAATTATTTTTTGCTTTGATTTAAATAAACCTATGTTGTGATTGTACTGTAGTGTTTTGCATCAATATATTACAAACGTTGTTCAATGATTCCACTGTCTGTAGTATTCTCTCTACTACTGCAGTACTTTTACAGAGATGTGTTTATTGTACATGTAGTGCCATAATGAAACCTGTATGTCCTATTTTGTTCTACAATATTTAATGATTGTACAAACAATGACACAGTGAAGCTATCGGTTGCTTGTGTGTGGGTGATCTATAGTTATGTTTCAATGGTATTTCACAGTAAATTTATGTTTTGAACCAATGATTGTGCAAGTGCAAGATTTCTTTAAAGATGTGAACGCACAATGCACTGTTTTGAACATTAGACAGCCTGTGTTACAAGTGATAACCGTTTTGAGTTGAGTTTTGTGTCTAGAGTTTTGAAAAATGACATCAAGGTTCTGAAAATAGAAGCAAAGTGATTGTAAAAAACTGTAAAACCTCAATACTCAACTTGCTTGCTTGTACTGTAAGAAACAAAACAGGAGTGATTACTGTACTTCTACATTGTCATCAACTCTGTGTTGTGGATTTGGCCACAGGTTCTCATCTACATCACAATGGATGTTTTCCAAAAAACCTTGGGCATGGCGAATCCATGCCGGACATCCTTGGATATTGTAGTCTAATTGGTTCATGCTCCACGCTATTTGGTGACAATAAATCTCGTTATCTTGAAATTATTATCTTTCATGATTTACAGTAAACATGGAAGATTGTTTGTCTGTTTCCATACAACTATGCATTAAGAGTAGTGCAACAGTTACTTATCATTTTGAGCAGTTGTATCAATTGATAGTTAGATCACTATAAGGAAATGAATAGACACTCATTTGAAATGTAATGTGTGAATTGCCTTTTGAAACAGTAGTACTTTGATGTTAAGTTGTGTCATACTGAACAGGTGATTTTTGTTGAATGAGCAAATGATCTAAGTTTTATAGTGTATTGTATCCAAACAATTGAGAAAAGGGTTAGAGTTTTGAAAAATGTGCATTTTGATCATTGGTTGTGAGTTTTGTGTCTAGAGTTGTGAAAAATGACATCAAGGTTCTGAAAATAGTAGCAAAGTGATTGTAAAAAACTGTAACCTCATAATTCATAATCAAAGTGTCATAACACAGTCTTCCATTGAAATGGCTTCTTTTGTTATGTAAACAGGACTCCAATCATTTAGTCTGTTTAAACCCTAAGATGGATAGAATCACGTTTTTCTTTTCCTATATTCTATTTTACTCCAATATCCGTAACAGTATGGAAGAAAATATCTGTCGGTACTTCTGTTTCTTCACCTAAAAAGATTCTTGTTTCCAGCTCAGCTGAATCTTCTGTGTGTTTGTTTTAGGAAAGCAGAGATGGAAATGAAGAGAAGACAAGAAGAGGAAGAGCGTAAGAAAAGAGAGGAGGAGGAGAGGAAACTGCAGGTGACCTCGCGTTATACATTATTGCTTCTGCATTTTTTCCTTCATGTAGCAGGGTCTAAATCTTAACCTTCAGTCGCACATGCCAATAGGAGAAAATTTCCTGGCCATAAAATTCAGTTGTGTATTTTGGATTATTGTACGGTGGCCAAAAGAGCTCAACGCGCTGCAAATCTGAAAACGTATGCAAATAGAAAAAACACCAACAAATTAAGAAAACGTGATCATCAGTTTGACAACACATGTGCTTCAAATCCTCACAACACAAGCAAACACAGAAATGCACTGCAAATAGCACAAACCACAATGGAAATGTTTCAAGGGGACCCCAAAAAGTGATGAACCCTACTAGGAGCTGCTTATTAGCTGTGTCCGAAACCAGTTCAACTCACCCGCTCACTCATTCACTAATCCCTATATAGTGTACGGCATTTGAGTGCACAATGTGTTCACAATCATTAAATACTATTAAAAAAAAACTGCAAACAAAAATAAACACACATTAACAAGTGTACATTATTTCAGGTATTTTTTTTTTATATATATAAAGTGTTTTTCAGTTTGCTAGAAACTCACGCTCATGAGTGGTCATCGAGTGCCCTCAGGCGGCCGTTATGTTGACGTTACATTAATATGCTACAGATGATTAACGAATTTTTTTTAAATCATCCACTAAATTATCATCTCTTAAAGTTTAATGAGTTAAAAACAATGCCACATATTAGAACACTTTGCTGTTAGTGAAACTGTTTACATGGAGTTAATACTTACATAATATATTTTAATAATATTTTTTAGCTTGTGCTGTTGTCAAGTAGGGTTCGTCCATTTTTGGGGTCCCCCTTGAAACATTTCCATTGTGGTTTGTGCTATTTGCAGTGCGTTTCTATGTTTGCTTGTGTTGTGAGGATTTGCAGCACGTGTTGTCATACTGATGATCACGTTTTCTTAATTTGTTGGGTTTTTTAAAAAAATATTTTTATGTTTTTTATATGCAGCGCATTGAGCTCTCTCAGCCACCTTATTATTGTCACCTGAACATGTGCTTGTGCCTCTGACTATAAGATTATTTAGCTGTTGTTTCCTTGAATATTTGTGGCAAACAGCAAATGTATATGCATTATGATGTTATTTCCAGCATCATACTGTCTCACACTCTCATTACTGTCATAAAAATATCTGAAAGTATTTGGATCACGCACAGCCCTTACAGGAGTTCTTAATAAATGTACTGGTCACTGGTGAGTAACTGGTTTATTTACACTCCAGTGCCATTTTTCCTTGCGTTTGGTGGTTGGCGAGTGTTTGTTTTGGACCCTGTCCCCTCAAGGCCTGATCACACCAAAACAAATATTTGGTTTGAAATTTGGTTTGCTAATCATTTTAATTTGAATAAATGACTGCTTTTTTTATAGATGGGGTTCTGATGTCTTTTCTATTGCACTGCAAAGAAAACTGGCAAAGCAATAAGATTCATGCTTTGTCACATGCCTAGAGCTGCTTCTGTTACTATGACTTTGAAACAATCACTTGGTTGTGCTCACAAACAGTGATAATGTATTTTTGTAGGCCAACTCAAAAGTTTGCAACACCCTGGTTCCCTTGACAAAAACCCAATAGGATTTTTCTATTGGCTTTTGGATTATTGCAGAAAATAAGCTCTGTGACCCAACCAAAGTTTAGGATTATTAAACATTTTGTTCATTGTGATAATCTTCATAAGTGAACACCAGTGAACTCTTATTAATTTTGAAGTCTTAAAAACATTTTCCCTGAAAGTTCAAGGTATAATAGCTTGTAAATGTCCAATTATTAACAATATGTGACTAGTGTGTAGATGAGTTCGGTGTGATGATGTTTAATGACAGCCTCACACACAGACACCTTGTTAGCAACCGCCTTTTACAAGATAGTAAAACCTGTAAAAAAAATTTCAAGAGGGTTTTGATTATGTATTTTGTGTCATAGAATAAACTGTAAAATATCTTTAGCTTGTGTTAACTACTGACTTTATTTCAGGCATTTAATCAAAAATCTCTTAAAGGATCTTTGATCTGGCAAGCAGGTGTCAGAAATGTAAAGTTGCTGTGTGTACCAGGGTAATCAGTGCATTTCTACTTTTCTAAAAGTGGAATCTGCTTTCAAAGATTTATTTTGCGTTTTCATTCAGCCTTTGTCATTTTTTTTTTTTTTTTTTTTTTTTTTTTTTAACACATTGGTCTGAACTGACAAATCGTATGTGAAAACCAGACAGTTTTTGTGCCGAATGTTATGTTGGTGTGTGGTGAAGTAAAGTGACTTTGACAGAGCAGCTTATTGTGACGTGTGTCACTGTTGGCGTGTTCCTCAGGAGGAGATGGAGCTGCAGTTGGAGGCAGAGAGGGAGCAGGAGACGGCCCGACAGGCTGTGCTGGAACAAGAGCGGCGGGACAGAGAGCTGGCCCTTCGGATCGCTCAGAGCGAGGCTGAACTCATCCCAGAGGAGATGCCTGTGGAAGCCGGATTGCGGAGGTATTTGCATCCCTCTAAACGCCTCTTCCAGATGTCAAGAAAATGCATTCCATCTCAAAACCTTTACCCAGTACCTCCTAAAGCTAAAAATGCCCCATATACAAATGCCTTACAATACATGTACTTTACACATGCATTTAAATATTAGAGTGTGTTCTTTTCATGTGAACACAGTCAATCATACAGCTACAGGTTGTAAGGATTGTTCCAGGTTCAATGCATGTGTATCTTAGTGGTAACTGTGAGTAAAAACAAACAAAAATCTCACTTACTGTAATGCTCTTATAATGGAAGTCAATGGGGCAGGGCAGAACCAGATGTTAACCAGATGACAATTTGGACAACTTCAGCTCAAATAATAATAAAAATGTTTGCTGAAGAATTAATGTAGGAAATAGATTCTAGAAAGTGAGCCAGAAACCGATTCCAAATCAACTGGCAAAAAGAACATGGCAGTCCATTAAGCGGTCCATTTATTTTATTTAAATTAAATAAAAAGTTACTGTAAAGACATTTATAATGCTACATAAGATTTTTATTTAAAAACAAAATGCTGTTCTTTTACTTTCTATTCATCAAAAAATCTTGTAGTAAAAGATCAAGCAAAATGGTGTGACTCCTTTACCTTGTCTTGAACCTGGAACATTCTTCTAAAGCATTGATGGTGGTGGGATTTTGAGTCTTGTTTAATTACAGACGGACAGTTTGATTAGTCTCTCCATCACTCTATTTAATGCTCTTCCTGTCTGTTTTTACAGTGTTGCACCACCACAAAAACTCAAGAGCTTGACCATGTAGGTTACATTTTCACTATGTCTCCTATTGAAATCTTGATTGTTTACTGCAAATTATTAGATTAGTTTAAAAGCAGCTCTCTGGTAGTTTGTAAACATTCCATGAAACTTCCATGTATTTTCACATTTATCACCATGAACTCCAAAATTAGGTCCAACTGATAATCTTATTGGTAAAATAAACAAATGAAGGGAATTCTTTTAGCGGGTTACTGCTGACATCATATACTAACATATGTACGGTCCATAAATCATGTCCTTCAGGGAGGAAATGGCCAAGGAAATGTCCGATCTCCTGACTCGGTGGGTAGAAGGGTTTGTTATTGCTGCGGATATACTCAACCAGAAATCTAAACCTTATCCATTGAAAAAACATACAAAATGAAATACAATTTAAATCATTCTAATAATCTTTAGTCCAATCACACTATTTTATGTTGTTAGTCAAATAAATCCAGAGTCACATCTAGTTTTATTACTGCTGTGCATGAATGAATTTGTTTCCTACTTGTAATTTGATTAATGCTGATTTGTCCATTTTCTTTTCTTTTTCTGAAATTGATCTTCCTGTTATTAGTGTTGTGATGTTGTCCTTCTTTTCTTTAACCGATCTCTGATATTTTCACAATGAAATAAATGTAGACATTTTTGTAGTAAAATTTTAAAAAAAAATACATATATATATATATATACAGTACTGTGCAAAAGTTTTAGGCAGGTGTGAAAAAATGCTGTAAAGTAAGAATGCTTTCAAAAATAAACTTGGTAATAGATTATATTTATCAATTAACAAAATGCAAAGTGAGTGAACAGAAGAAAAATCTAAATCAAATCCATATTTGGTGTGACCACCCTTTACCTTCAAAACAGCATCAATTCTTCAAGGTACACTTGCACAAAGTCAGGGATTTTGTAGGCATATAGTTAGGTGTATGATTAAACAATTATACCAAACAGGTGCTAATGATCATCAATTCAATATGTAGGTTGAAACACAATCATTAACTGAAACAGAAACAGCTGTGTAGGAGGAATAAAACTGGGTGAGGAACAGCCAAACTCAGCTAACAAGGTGAGGTTGCTGAAGACAGTTTACTGTCAAAAGTCATACACCATGGCAAGACTGAGCACAGCAACAAGACACAAGGTAGTTATACTGCATCAGCAAGGTCTCTCCCAGGCAGAAATTTCAAGGCAGACAGGGGTTTCCAGATGTGCTGTCCAAGCTCTTTTGAAGAAGCACAAAGAAACAGGCAACGTTGAGGACCGTAGACGCAGTGGTCGGCCAAGGAAACTTACTGCAGCAGATGAAAGACACATCATGCTTACTTCCCTTCGCAATCGGAAGATGTCGAGCAGTGCCATTAGCTCAGAATTGGCAGAAAACAGTGGGACCCTGGTACACCCATCTACTGTCCGGAGAAGTCTGGTCAGAAGTGGCCTTCATGGAAGACTTGCGGCCAAAAAGCCATACCTCCGACGTGGAAACAAGGCCAAGCGACTCAACTATGCACGAAAACACAGGAACTGGGGTGCAGAAAAATGGCAGCAGGTGCTCTGGACTGATGAGTCAAAATTTGAAATATTTGGCTGTAGCAGAAGGCAGTTTGTTCGCCGAAGGGCTGGAGAGCGGTACACGAATGAGTGTCTGCAGGCAACAGTGAAGCATGGTGGAGGTTCCTTGCAAGTTTGGGGCTGCATTTCTGCAAATGGAGTTGGGGATTTGGTCAGAATTAATGGTATCCTCAATGCTGAGAAGTACAGGCAGATACTTATCCATCATGCAATACCATCAGGGAGGCATCTGATTGGCCCCAAATTTATTCTGCAGCATGACAACGACCCCAAACATACAGCGAAAGTCATTAAGAACTATCTTCAGTGTAAAGAAGAACAAGGAGTCCTGGAAGTGATGGTATGGCCCCCACAGAGCCCTGATCTCAACATCATCGAGTCTGTCTGGGATTACATGAAGAGAGAGAAGCAACTGAGGCTGCCTAAATCCACAGAGGAACTGTGGTTAGTTCTCCAAGATGTTTGGGCCAACCTACCTGCCGAGTTCCTTCAAAAACTGTGTGCAAGTGTACCTAGAAGAATTGATGCTGTTTTGAAGGCAAAGGGTGGTCACACCAAATATTGATTTGATGTAGATTTTTCTTCTGTTCACTCACTTTGCATTTTGTTAATTGATAAATATAAACTATTAACATGTCTATTTTTGAAAGCATTCTTACTTTACAGCATTTTTTCACACCTGCCTAAAACTTTTGCACAGTACTGTATATATATATATATATATATTCTTTATTACCATGTATTTGATTTAGTACAAATTAGGGTGTTCTGAAAGTTTTATTTGTTGAATGAAATTTATTTATTTATGTTTGATAAGTTGAGATCCTCGTTTTTGTACCAGACGGCTTGTAGTTCCACGGTACTTTAAGTAGCTCTACTTTCAAAGTAAGGCAAGTCAAATGTCTAGTGTAGGAAAATGAATCTGCATTTTTTTTCTTCATTTTGGTTTTGTTTGTGTTGTTTCCGTGGATTCAGAGCTCCACAGGTGACCGCCACAAATGCTCAAGCCGATGTCAAGAAATATGAACTCAGCAAGTGGAAATATGCTGAATTACGCGATGTCATCAATACATCCTGCGGTAGGAAAGCTTTTATTAGTTTTCATCCGTAGATTTGAACAGAATACAACTCTCTTTGTATCTCTTTGAGTTGGAGAGTTTCCAACTCTCTTTTCACATTATCCATGTAGATATCGAGTTGCTAGCTGCGTGTCGTGAGGAGTTTCACCGCAGACTGAAGGTGTATCATGCGTGGAAGTCAAAGAACAAGAAACGTAATGCTCAGGATGAGCAGAGGGCACCGAAAGCCGTCACAGACTTTGGTGAGAAATCCCACTGTAGATTGTTGACCGGAGTTAAGGATGAAACACATATTACACACTGTAGGCAGAAATCATTTTTTTGTGGTGTTGCTTTTTTTTTTTTTTTTTTGGTAATAGTTGACATAATTGGAAGCAAAGGCTTCATTGGTAAGTATGGACAAAATAATAAATCAACAGTTGTCTAATTCCACAAAACATGACTAAAAGACCTAATAATGAAATGAAAAGAGAAGGAATACAATAATGAACCTAACTCCCTAATTTAACAAAGCCAATAGAAAACAATATTTACAATTAATAAATTATCCTGCTTTCCCTGCTGATATCCTAAATATTTGTAATAAATCCTGTTCAAAAGTTTTGAAAGGCCTCTTCTGCTCACCAAAGCTGCATTTATTTAAATCAAAATACAGTAACAATAGTACTATTATGAAAAATTATTACTATTTAAAATGGCTTTTCCACATAAATATATTTTAAAAGGTAGTTTATTCCTGTGATCAAAGCTGAATTTTCAGCGTCATTATTCCAGTCTTGGATAATTGTAATATGCTGATTTGCTGATCAAGAAACATTGGGTTTTTTTTATTATCAATGTTGAAAATGGTTGTGCTTCATATTTTTGTGGAAACTGTGATATGTTTTTCTTTTTTCAGGATTCTTTTAATAAGAAGTTCAAAAGAACTTTTATTTGAAATATTTCTTTTTGTAACAAACATTTTAATTTTCTTTCACTTTTGATCAGTTTAATGCATCCCTCCCCTTGTTCCATTGATGTTCCATTCTGCGTACTTTTACAATATTGTTTTAGCTGACCATTATTATTGCTTTCTAAATCAGATCCACACATGCACAATCCACTGATGCCATATCAAATATTTCATAATGAGCATATATGCATTAGGCAGGGTTTCAAATGAAGAGCATTTAAACCTTTTATTAATCAATATAGCCTATATAATTGCTGGCAATAAAATGAAGATTAATTTAAAAGCTCAGCATAAAAAAATGCACAAGAAGTTTGTCATTAACGTTAATGTGAGTCAGTTCAGCTTGCTCTGTTGGTATTGTTTCATATTATTCCGTATCCTGGGTTCTAACCAATCTTTTTTTTTTTTTTCTTTTTTTTTTTTTAAGTTTGCAATAATTTTACTTTTTTTTTGTCCTCACTAGCGAAGTACTGTGTGGGTTGACAAGTCTCAGCCAATTAAGCCTCGTTCAGACTGTCAGTCCAAATCTGATTTTGTGCATATCTGATTGGAATCCGATCAGATTAGTGTGATCAGCAAACAAAATGCATGACATTTTTACAAATCTGTTTTGAGCTACATTCATATGTGGTTTGAAATCCTTTCTGGAAATCCATTTCAGTCTGACTGTTCTGATCAGATTTTGCGCGGTTTCTGTAACTTTCTCACGCCACGTAAAATGTAAACATGTCAGTAGGAAACATGCTGAAAGTCACTGCAGAAATAAGGTTGTGTTGTTTCAAAGTGTCGGACGAGCAGAAAATGACCATCACATGGACATGTTTTTAAACATGTGGAGACGACAGCACGGAATAAAGCCGCAAATACCAGCTTCTTCCGTTTCTGCCACTACCTCAGAAAACTCAGTGGTCAAGCGCAGCGGGCACACGTTGTCATGTTGTAAATAAGACAACATCTGTATTGAAAACCCCTCTATGTTTCTGTTGTTGTTTTTGTTGGCGTATGCCTATCAACGCACCGTCATTTCCACAGAAATCAATGCAGGTATTCTGGAAAACTAAAAAACCCCTGGGACATACAAACCAGATCTGAACAGTTGTGGTACACAATGTGGACAGTCAATAATTTAGATCAGATTCCAGTCGGATACACAAATGATCAGATTTGGACTGACAGTGAGAACATAGCCTTAGAATATTTCATTGTTATATACTATTATATGTAGCTTTGTGGATTGTGATTTTTGGACCAGTGAGATTACACTGTGGGCGGAGCTTAATGCATCAAGTTTTGATGTACGATTTACACTGACTTTTTATCTTGTCACGATTAGTTAGATGTTAGGAGAATTAGATTGTGTTTTTCTGACACTATAATGGAGTTGTCGTCCCATCATCTTCCAGCCCAGCAGAACCCGGTTGTGCCTGTAATGCCTCGGCAGCAAGAGATCGTCATGAACAGACAGCAGCGCTTCTTTCGAATTCCCTTCATCCGACCAGGAGACCAATACAAAGACCCGCAGAACAAGAAGAAAGGATGGTGGTACGCTCACTTTGATGGGCCTTGGATTGCCAGACAGATGGAGCTGCACCCGGATAAACACCCTATTCTGCTGGTGGCAGGTACCATTCACTTTCACTCCTTTTTTTCCTCATTTGGAGATGTCAGTTCACTGCCTTTACCTCACGGTAATTTTTCACAGCAATACATTTGTTTCTAAGATAAAGCTGTTGGTGTCCGTGTTTTGTGTTTGTGATAAATTTATCAGTATTTCAAACTTGTAAAATAATGAGTGTCAGTGAAGAGCAACAAAATGTTACATTTCTTTTGATCAAACTGCATTTCACATTGTAATGAATCGCTGCTTTCAGATCATTCATGTTTACTAGTTCATTTTAGTCCCAGCACAAACACTTGTTCAGCAAATATTTTTTGGTCACACTTTGGTTTAGGGTCCAATTCTCACTGTTAATGAATTATTAATTACGACATTTGCCTCATTAAATTCATTATTACTGCTTATTAATAGAAAGGTATTTGTTAAGTTTAGGTATGGGGTAATAAGAGATTAGTAGAATATAGTCATGCAGAATAGGTCATTAAAATGTGCTTTATAAGTACTAATAAACAGCCAATATCCTAGTAATATGCATGCTAATAAGAGACTAGTTAATAGTACGAAATGGACCCTAAACTAGTGTTGCAAATTTTTTTTTTTTTTTTAATCCAGTATGCATACTTCATTTAGTGATGCACCTGAACCAATTGGTATCAGACCAATAGAGTGCTGCAGGCATGACGTCAAAACCTCTGTTTTGGGTAATTCGTCAGTGGTTTACTTGAGATATTTCTGTGGGTTTTTATAATGGGTTTTTCAATGTATGAGTAAATTAAGGTCTGTTGTAAACATAAGTTGCATAAACATATAATAGGCTTACTATAGTGAATCAGGGTTAGCCGAAAACACATTTTGGAAGAAGGATTGGTGATGTATAGTCTGGTTATTTATATTTTGTTAATTTTGAACAAAAAAAGTTACATAGTGTAACAAACTTTTAATATTAGGCAAAAAAAAATCTATCTGTATCAGGCATTAATTCTATATCACTTCATTCCTTGTTTTGTTCCAAACGTAATCTTTATTTTGCGTTTATAGGTAAGGATGATATGGAGATGTGTGAGTTGAGTCTGGAGGAGACTGGTTTGACACGAAAGCGTGGTGCCGAGATTCTGCCCCGCCAGTTTGAGGAAATCTGGGAGCGCTGCGGAGGCATTCAATACCTTAGAAGCGCCATCGAGAGCAGGCAGGCCCGACCCACTTACGCAACTGCCATGCTGCAGAGCATGCTCAAATAAACACACACACACACACATCAGCTCTTTAGTTTAATGAGGGAAGACTGCCAGCTCTTACATAACCAGCACTGACTTTCTCTTAGTTCTTTTTTTTCTTTTTTTTTTTAGTATTTTAATATTTTTTGTTTGTGTTTGGTTTTTTATTTCCTTTTATTTTGTTTTCTTTAAGAGCTTCTGTTTAGGTGCCATTGCATTTGTCCTGTTTTTTTTGTTTGTTTGTTTGTTTTAATATCTGTTGCATTGAATCATCTCAGATCTTTAATTACTGTTCTTGACAGTGTAATTGCCTATAAACTGCCTCTTAATATAATTTACTTAATGTAATATTTTGGTATGATATATGATCAGTACTACATAAATTCTTCACTGGGAATGTTTCTGTAGAGTAATTCAACAAGATTGACTTTTCCTAACATTTAAATCATTGTCCTATTGAAATAAAGCTCCTCTTTGACTTGCAGATGTAAATACTGATATTGTTCAGCACTTTACACAATTCTGAGTTTTGTTATTCACTGTGAGTTTAACTGCTTGCAAAAAGTATTTGCAAAATCTACAAAACAGTAAATACAATAACTCTGGTAAGTAATGACATCTAAATTATGACTTTTGAATGAAAAATGTTTAATAAAAATAATGATTTTAATAATATAATTTAGTCATTCTTGTGATATTGTTATTGTCCTTAATTTTGTAACACTATAATTTATCAAATTATGCAATAAGACAAAGCACAGCCAGTAATTGTGATATCTAACCAAATATGTATAAGAGCAATAAGCAAATGAGATTTATTTCTATAAATGAAGATTTGTATCAAACTAAGCAAGGTACTGGTGTAGACATGATATATATCCAGCTAAATAAAGTTTCCTTTCTTCCAACCAAATATGGTGAGATTTTACATAGATATAAACCAGCACAATTGTGTCATAGTAAGTGACCAATGAGGTAAAAACTGATGTGAAAACCTCATTCTTTATTTCACGGATTTCCTCTTCTCCTATTTTTGTATGTATGTGTGTGTGTATATATATATACATATACACACACACACACACACACGTTGTGTTTTATGCAGACATTCCATAGCCGTAATGGTTTTCATACTGTACAAACTGTATATTCTGTCCCCCTACACTACCCCTACCTCTAAACCTACCCATCACAGAAAATGTTCTGCTTTAGATTTTCAAGAAAGATAATTCTGTATGATTTATAAGCTTGTTCCCTCATGGGCACCAAAAAAATGTCCCCCCAAGATCAAAATTTACTAGTATTACTATACCTGTGGGGACATTTGGTCCCCATAACGTAGGGAATACCCGCCCACACACACACACACACACACACATAACATACACACACTGGTTGGTGCTCACCAGGGGCATCACTAACTGGCACAACTCTAGTTTCACTTTTATATTTAATAAATGAATTTACATTTTACAATTTCAGTGCTTTGGGTAAATCTTACAAAATTGGTAATTGATTTTTGTTGCACACTTTTTTTACATTTGATGTTATATTCAATCAAAGAATGTTTGCAACAAAGTTCTGTTTTTCCCAAGATATCCATTCTAAAATACATGCAAATACACACAAAATAAAATACATATTCACTATGCATGTAAGACATTATATAATTATTATACACCAAAACACAATTATGTTCCCAACTATGAGAAAATTTTAACAGTGTATTCTTTATGATAAAACAAGAAACATTTCCTCATTGTGAGGAAACCCTTAATCATTTCTGCCTTGTGAAAACATTCTACCTGAAATCCATGCATTTCTTTACGTTCTCATGAGAACGACAGGTAACATATTAACCAATAGCAATTATACTTGGCTATCCATCTGTGCAGGATGTTTGGCCAGTCATTCTACAATCTTCATGATTTGTTGAATCATAGGAAGTCTTTTTCAACTTCTTTTAATGGCTGGACAAGCACCATTGGAAGACAGCATGACATGTGGCGTCCCACCTCTGTTAAAAGAGAAACTAGTTATTTTGTGTTGATGTTGTGCAATAGATAAAGTATGTAAAAAGTTAAGTAATCTAATATCCATTAAAACAAATACTTAGTTTTAGGTCCTATTCACACCTGGTATTAAGATGTGTTTTGGTTGATCGAATCACAAGTGGACGACGCTAAATACAGGTGTAAATGGGGTCTAAAATTTTTTGAGCTTGTCCACTTTCGACTACTTCCAGAGGTAGTTGAACGTATTGCTTTCATAGCGTAAATGCTCATGTGGTCGAATGTGTTCAAACAGCCACAAAAGACCACCTAATGACATAACTCATAAACATTACGGGAAGAACGCTTGCCAGATGGTATTTAAACTTTGCCAGCTGAAGACACGAGTTTAGGTGATGAAAAACGCACCGAGCCCAATCTTCTCTCGCCATTCCTGATTTCTAACACGCACTCCCCACGTTTGGCGTGGTCTTGCAGAATAAAACGTGTTTTAAATTGGATTCAGTTGGCTGAAGTACAGTCCAGCTAGTAACCCAACAACAAATATAGTCTGGTTTAATTATGCTCAAACATAACATTAAGTTAGACCTGGTGTAATAGTTCGGGTTCTAATTTGAACAACTACATTCTACACAAAGTTATTTGAGATCTGCTCTTACCTCAGTGACAATATTGTATTGGAAATCATCTGTGATTAACTCGTCAGGCCTGGTATGGTGGTCTTGTCTCGGCCTCTGTAAAACAGGACAACACATGTAACAATATGAAGCCCAGGTTTCAAAAGGCAAAGAATGGCATCAAGATGAAGGAAAAAAAAAAAAGAAAATGTCATATCCCAAGGACAAATTCACAGGAGTGTAAGGCCTCACATTTTCTGTAAAAAAGACACATTAGTAAAAGTTTCTTATGCAAGCTGTTGTTTAGAACATTCTGGAAATCCACATTTCATTTGGATTCCTTGAGTAAAGTCCTGTTTTAATGGGAAAAGTGGTAGCACATATTTTCTATTAAATTATATAACTACAACAAAAAAGAAGTTTAACTAGAATTTGTCCTGAAAGTGCTTGCAAGGCAGCAAAAAAGTAACTTTCACAAATTGGCAATCCTGATGCAACTTTATTTGTTAAAAAATGTTCAAATTGAAATGTGAATAAAAGTATGAAAAATGAAATGGAAAAAAAAGTATGATACTCTATCAGTAACATCAACTGTCACAAGTTTATTAATGACATTGTACAAATTCATTATGGTATGTATTATTTCGCCAATGCGTAAATTAGTAACGGTAAATATTGCCACGAGAGAGTGTTAAATTTCACTGCGCTCAGGGTTGAAATCAATCACTCAACAAACTTAAGTAAAGTGAATAAAGACCAAAAATAGCCCACATAGGGCTGAAAATGTGTGTAAAAAGTTTAAATGGAGTCTGTAAGTTGTGGTTCTATAATTTTGGAATATTTTAGAGTAGAAACCATAATGGAAAATTTAAATACAGTTCTGCCTTGCAATCACTAATTCAGCATTCATACTCTTGAGTTTTGGTTATGAGTATGTGAAAACCACGTGTCGTAATCAGAAAAAACGCCTGCGGTTCAGGCCACTGTTGGAAGATGCAGCTGGAAGATGCATGTACACTCATGGGCCACTTTATTAGGTACAGCTTACTATTACCCCCTTTGCCTTCAGAACTGCCTTAATTCTTTGTGGCATAGATTCAACAAGGTTCTGGAAACTTTCCTCAGAGATTTTGTGTTACATAATAGCATGATGTTCGAGACTCATCAAACCAGGCAACAGATTTCCAATCTTTCGTCCAATTTTGGTGAGCCCGGATGAATTGTAGACTCTGTTTCCTGTTCTTAGCTGACAGGAGTGGCTGGTCTTCTGGTCTTCTGCTGCTATAGCCCATCTGCTTCAATTTTCTACTTGTTGTGCGTTCAGAGATGCTCTTCTGCAGATCTCTGTCATAACACCTGGTTATTTACTGTTGCCTTTCTATCAGTTTGAACCAGTCTGGCCATTCTCCTTACTTCTGGCATCAGCCAGGCATTTTCACCCACAGAACTGCCACTCTCTGGACCATTGACTGTTAACCCTTGAGATGGTTGTGCATGAAAATCCCAGTAGTTTAGCAGTTTCTAAAATACTTAGACCAGCCCGTCTGGCACCAACAACCATGCCATGTTTAAAGTCACTTAAATCCCGTTTCTTCCTCATTCCCATTTAGTTGCTGTCATTTTTTTGGCTGATTAGATATTTGCATTAACAGGCAGTTGAACAGGTGTACCTAATAAAGTGGCCAGTGAATGTATATTTTCTTTCAGAAAATGCTGGCATTCAGATTTTTTTTCAAATTTTTCTTGAACAATTTGATCATAATTTCTACTTGTAGAGGCTTCAGTTGTTCATCCAGTTGGGTTGGAATGGAGACATCTGATTGTTCAGTCAAAGAATAGATACTATCCCAAAAATTAAAGGCACAGAATGAAACTGAGGAATAAGATGTGTAATGTATATCTATTGAGGGTTAAAAAGTGTGTTCATAAATGTGTTTAGAACAGAATGACATGAAGAAAGGACAGGGAAGCAAGTAAAGATTTAAACATTTTATGCAAAGCAATTTTGGAATAACTGTCTAATTTCTAATTCACTGTGAATAGTTATCTTAAGAAAGATATTACATAAGACTTGTCAAATTAATTCATATGCTTTTTCACAGCAATGTGCCATTAAAGGAATTTCTTCTCTCGATTTGTAAAAACAAACGAAAATTGTGTTTGCATATACATGTAACAGAATTTTTGTTTGTTGTTACAAACTGAAAAACTTGGGTACTGGACCCGGAACATTCCCAACATAAGAAATAAAGACTATAACAAATTTGCAGTTTGTATGTTACCTACTGTTTGTCTAGTCAAAATTTCAAAAATATATTTAATTGTATATCTTGTCTTTGGGATCTTTGTTAGCAAAACAAATGATTTAACCGCAAAAAATTCAGAAAATCTGACGAAAAAAGACCTGCTTACACTAGAGTTAGTGTCTTTCTGGTCCGTACACATTTCCTGCACATAGATAACAAGAGAGAAATGATGGCATAAAGAAAGGTGAGCACCCCCACGAGGCACACTAGGGAAAGAAAGGGGTCTAGTGGCACGGAGACCAGCTCTGCACATCTCTCCCCGATAAATAGCCAGAATTTACCTACAGGACATCTAAAAGGGTCGAGAGAGACAATTAGAACATTTACAATGAAGGTTTTGTTCTTAAAGAGATCCTTCACAGCTATACAGCAACATCCCTGTGTTTACATACAGGTGTTTCAAATTTTTTGAAGAAATTACCACAAAGTGTAAGAAACTACTGGAGTGCTGGCAAAAATGTCCCACTATAAATGTATTAAACAAGTCTGCAAGCTTAGAGTCAGAAACTCTAAGGTGAAAACAAGACTGACATTAGAGAAACATTTTAACAAATTTAATTCAATTTAATTAATTCTCAATTCCAAAACAGAATTGAGTTGAATTCAGATTGTAGAATTTAACTGTTTACAGCTATATGTGATTGTTCGCTGAGGTACCTGCAAGCGGCACCATGCCCTGGTACAATCTCACACTCTCCTCCATTGAGACAGAAATCAGGCTGGACCACACAGAGGCTCTGACATGGCAGTCCATCCAAGGTTACGTAGCCTGGCTCACATAAACATTGTGCTTCCTTTGTCCAGAGGTTCACCACGCATTTCGAAAACTCGTTGCAGGCAAGAAACTTGCAAGGGTCACCTTGATCGGCTAAAATGAAAGAACAAATTGGACTCATCTCATTTGTTGCAATCCTTGTCATTTTGTGAGAAATTCTGTCCATGTTTCTATTTTCCAGACTGACTGAGCCAGTTTGAAAACAACATTAATTGATGCAATATTAAAGACTCGTACCTGGTTCTATGTCTAGGGAATGGCTATCAATCTTTATGTCCAAACTCTGGGCTGCAGCATCACAAAACTCCTCCAAGACATGTTGGACAGCCTGAGTAATGTTGTATGGCACAGACTTGACAAATTTCACCTTACTGTTGACCACCACACTTCCATTTCTGAAGTTTAGGATCTCTAACTGCTTAAAGCCTGTTAGGTTAGACTGTAGGTATGGAAGTAGCTGTGCACAGTGGAGATAAAAGCATAATTTATGTATGTTCACCATACAAAATCACTGGACAATTACAGGAGTTAGAAGAAAGACCTTCTATTAGCCTAAGCGCTAACCTCGAAAATAATACTACCATACTGCATAGTATAAACTCATACTGCCTATGTTCTTAAAAGAATGTAAAATAAAGAGTATACAACGATAAACATTATGATAAAGCTGCAATGTGCTACATTATTGTGACATGACTCAACTGTTGCATGTTAGTTGAGCAAGTGGTGTCTTGTAGTCATATTTGAACGGATAAAAAAAAAACTTAACTCATCACTGTAACAAATTGCTTTAATGAATCAAGAAAATAGTATTATGTTCTCTCGGTGTAAAATCCCACTGTTCATGACAAATCCTTAGTTAAATACTATCAATCAACTGCTGCTAAAAAATAGCTGCACTTACCAGTTCAACAAATCTGTTTTCCAGTGATCGGTATTCTGTAGAGCTCTTATTGAAAAGATCTTCAGAGAACATCATGTTTGTGACACGCAAACTGAAAAATACAATTAGTTCTTTGCCTTTGCTCGCTGTGGTCATAGAGGGAGTTGTGAAGTATGTCAGTGATGGCACTTTTGTTGTCTCCAAAGGATATCCTTCATTTGGAAAAGAATATCCATTGTCATAACTCAAGAGGTCAATGGTCTCAGTACTTACTACATCTATTTGGTCTAACTCAGTGGTTAGATCTTTTAAATAAATATATGGGTCCTCATTTTCATTCAGCGCTTTTTCATTTTCTGACTCTTTAAATACAATGTTCTGGGAAACAGTTGATTGTAAATTTTCTGTTGGTAAATCATAATCCTTTTCCAAAGATGTTGGAGTAACGACTGGCGCATCTGTTAGGACTACTTCAAAAAGATCAATGTCTCCAGATGCAGTTGTCAAAAGTGCGTCAGTTGCAAGTGTCTCCATGGGCAGTGTTAGTGATGGCACTTTTGTTGTCTCCAAGGGATATCCTTCATTTGGAACAGAATATCCATTGTCATAACTCAAGAGGTCAATGGTCTCCGTACTTACAACATCTGTTTGGTCTAACTCAGTGACTAGGTGTTTTAAATGAATATAGGGGTCCTCATTTTCATTCAGCGCTTTGTCATTTTCTGACTCTTTAAATATGTTCTGGGAAACAGTTGATTGTAAATTTTCAGTTGGTAAATCATAATCCTTTTCCAAAGATGTTGGAGTAATGACCAGCACATCTGTTAGGACTTCTTCAAAAGGATCAATGTTTGCAGGTGCAGTTGTCAAAAGTGTGTCAGTTGCAAGTGTCTCCATGGGCAGTGTTACTGATGGTGCTTTTGTTGTCTCCAAGGGATATCCTTCATTTGGAACAGAATATTCATTGTCGTAGCTCAAGAGGTCAATGGTCTCCGTACTTACAACATCTGTTTGGTCTAACGCAGTGACTAGGTCTTTTAAATGAATATATGGGTCCTCATTTTCATTCAGCACTTTGTCATTTTCTGACTCTTTAAATACATCCTGGACAACAGTTGATTGTAAATATTCAGTTGGTAAATCATAATCCTTTTCCAAAGATGTTGGAGTAACGACCAGCACATCTGTTAGGACTTCTTCGAAAAGATCAATGTCTCCAGGTGCAGTTGTCAAAAGTGTGTCAGTTGCAAGTGTCTCCATGGGCAGTGATGCATTTTCTTCTTGTTGTTTTATAAGGACAACCTCTGTCTTAATGTCTTCCTCTGGAAAATCAAAAATGACAGGTTAGAAATTGCTGTATATGTGATGTGGAAATTAGTTAATTTCATGGATTAATTTGACTGTCCAGCGATTACCTTAAATCTCCAATAGATGTAGCAGAAGACATTCACCTAAAACGGCTCCTGTCACTTTTGCTCTTAGCTATCTTATCCTACTTTAATCTTCTACCTTGTCTCAACTCCACTATCAAATTCAAATTAAAGACCCAGTAGAGTTCTGTATTCAGATCTGTTATTGGAAACTATATGGATATTTTCCAGTGTTTCAAATGATAGCCAAAACTTTGGCTCTGTTGCCATACAGTACATATTCCAACCTTTTCAAAGATAATTCTCAAAAATCTGATTGACCAGTCATTTTTATTATTGAGAAACACACATAGCTTAGCTCTCACCTATATCTGTGAGCTGTGGCTCCTCAGTATCTCCAACAACAGATGGTAAGACCTCATCTTTCTTTGAAGCTGATTCTGTGATCATTTCAAGTAGAAATTCTGAGGCAGTTGATACAGTTGGGTGAACATCAGCCAATTCTGGTTCTGTGGTCTTGTCCTCTATAACCATATCTGGTATCTCAAGAACTTCCTCAATAACCTCCGGTTTGGAGTTTTGATCCTCTAGCCCAGAGTTTTCCACGTGTTCAGGTTTACCAATGTCTGTCCCTGGTTGAACACTATTATCTGTCAGAAAGGGCAAATTATCATCTTCTTCAGGTTGGTAATAGTCAATGTTCTCAACGAGGTAAATTTGTGTCACAGAAATCTTTGGTGGTTTAATCTTAATCATCTCTGCAGGAGGTTCTGTTGAACCTTCAGTAGGTTTGGGGACTTCACTTGCTATGTCCACATCAGGCTCTTCAGTTTTGATGCCTTCCTCATCTTCTACAAGATCAGGAGGTTTTGTTTTATCAGCATCTCTCTCAAGTTCTACCACCTCACCCCCTTCTTCAAATTCTGTTAAATGAGGTTCCTTCTCAGGTTGTACTGTCTCAGTTCCTGGATTCCTAGTTACCTGTACATCATCCTCTTGTCTCACTTTGATCTCCTCATTAGTTTTATGTTCCTCGGTATCTTCTTTTGATTCTATAGTGACCTCCGTTTCTTCCTCTAAAACATTTACCTCTCGTTCTGCTACTTCATCCTGTTTAGTTGATTTTCCAATACCATCTTCTTCTGGTTCTGGTACCAGAATCGTTCTCACAGGTTCTAATGTGCTATACTCTGTGTGAGTTTTTGTTACCATAGTCACTCCTTCAGGTTGTAATACCTGATCTTCTAAAATAACAGTATCTTCAGTTACTTCCTCAGATCCAGTTACTTCTACAGTTGCTGTTGTCACAACCTTTACCTTGGGTAAATCAACCTCAGACTTAGTCTCTTCGTCTGGTTCAGCCATCACCACTTTGGTATCCGCCTCCTTTACTGCCATTCCTGTGTCAGGCACCTCTGGAATTTCATTAGAATCAGTTACTTCAGTTATTGGATCAATTGGTTCAGTTGAAGGTTGTAGGGTGATGGTGAAGTCTGTTGTGACAGCTAACTTTGGTTGCTCAGACCCAGGACTAATGGTTGTTGCGGTAGTGAACAAAATGTGGGTGGTGGTTACTGGGTTAAACATGATGTCATCTTCTGGTATTGTGTTTAGATTGAAGTCACTCTCTGGTATAGTTTTCTCTGTAGTTCTAGGCTGTTCTCTACTCGAGGGTAATGCTGAGGTAGCAGCTGAAGATGTTGGAGCCAGATTGTTTTCTTTATCAACAATAACAATTGGTTTGCTACCATCCTCACCAGGAGCTTCCTCTACTGGTGGAACTTGAAAATTGTCTGTAATGAGTTCACCAGTTTCCCCTTTAACAGTTTCAAGCTGGTGTATAATGACTGCCTCATTCTCAGGTTCAACTGTTGATTTTGTTGTTGTGGTGCTCTCTGTGTCTAAAGTTGGGGCTAAAATGGTCTCCAAAACATTCTCATCACCATCTGATGAAATATGAACTTCAACCTTGATTTCTTTTGTTGGAAAACTGATGTCACCATATGAACCTTCATCGGAGGACTGCAAATAAACAGGTGTACAATTATGTTGTTGGATTTAAAGATGTTATGCTAGTGTTACACAGAACTGGGGGGGGGGGCTGTTGAGTTTACATGCTTTGAGGTCAAATATGGATACTAAAAATCATTTCATAGGTAGTTTCTAGGAATGATCGGCCACTGATCTGAACCAGTTGATAGCTACTTCCATTGATTTCATAAGTGGTCTCTTAGCTTGCCAGTCACATAAACCAATCACATTTTTTATGATGCATTTAACTTTTTTGCATTAATTAGTTTATCCTCAATGTAGTCGAAGAAAAACTGCATAAACAGAACAGACCAGAACACATGCTAGCTACAACCACAATGGAGGCCTACATAGACGAGAGAGTGTGCAAAGAGGTTAGAAAGTACCCTCATTTGTACAACTTTATCATGAAAGAATACAAAGATATTTACATGGGTTGTAACTTGTGGTGAGAGAATGCTCAAAACTGAGCATACATCGAACGCCTGTGTACTTGTGCAAGTCAAATGAGGTATACTTTGCAAGGGTATGCGTTCGACTGAGCGTGAAAAAACTAAGCATACTTTCTGCCTTCGAGTAAATAGCATCTATTGCTTATTTGGTATCTATTTTTAAAACAATAAAGTACTTGAGGCTGTACTATATTGTCAATGTCTATACTAAATTGTCAAGGCGTTTCAGGCATTGTTTGTGAGTTGTGCCCCTTAACCATGAGAATAGACTCTTGTACCATGACAATATAGAATGGTCTCTTGTACCTTATTGCTTAATTATATTGCATTAGTTACCTCAGTTATGTCTTCAGAAACCTCAGTGACAGGCATTCTGGTTGAGGGCTGGTCTTTACCTGATGAGAGAATATTTTCACAACTTGTAAAAGCTCTGACGGACTTGTAAAATATAATTAAACAAGACATTTTTTTGTCCATGTACCTGTCTCAAATGTAAGTGAATTAAAATCAAGGAGAGAGGTCTTTTTGCTCAGTGCTTTAACTATCATGTCCTTTAGATGTGGTCCTGTAGATGAAACGACTGTGCCAAGATTTTCATCAGCAAGGGTGGGTACAATAGTTTCAAAAACTGCAGAGTAGATTGCAGATATTCCTCCAGCCCTGGAGAAATCAATATAGCAATATGCATTTACATTTATGCAGCAGATGCTTATATCCAAGAAATAGATGAATGAAACTAAAGGTGATGTACAATATTGGGAGACTCCACACAGCACATTATATACATATGTAACTTTTACCCTTCAGGCTCTTCCGCCTCGCTTGCATGTAGGAAAGGATACAAAGATGGAAAGTAAAATCAAATGCAGTAGAAATCACATTTACACAAACATTTCTCTAGTGAAATATGAATAGTTATTGATAGAGATACAATCACAAATGTCAGTGTGAATGTAAACCATTATTTTCACATTAGCAAAATAAATCTCAGGTGATCAGTTGGTCACTGCTGTTGTTGTAAAGAAATTGTTGATGAATTCAGAAGAGAATTTTACACCTACCTAATCCTTATCATATGGACATCCATAAATCCAGGTAGGTCTTTAAAAACATGTTGCATCTGCAACAAACCGACAAACATGCACTTTAAAATCTTATGTTGCCTTATTATAGAAGCTTGTTTCCACCACTGAATTAAAAAAATAAAAAAGATAGTTGTGACTTCTCGCAGTTCTGACTTTTTGCCTGTAAAGATCACCAGTTGGTGTGCTCAGGATATTTACAAGAGGGCACCTCTCCCCAGAGCATTGTCATTCCACCATGGTCAATATCTCTCATAACCCATGTCTCATTAAGAGTAAAAAAAGTAAAAAGAAAAGAATGTAAGCTAGCAAGAACTCGTTAACAAGAATGGAATTTCATTCAGGTAAGAGATTTTTGATGTGTATTTTGTGTGAATATCAAGAAGTATTAAAGAGGTAGCTCATCCAAACATTCTGTCAATTAATCATCTCATTCAAAACCTGCATGCACTTCTTTCTTCTTCGAGACTCAAAAAATTACCAGTCAATGGAAAGTCCAGTGTTGGTTTTTGAAAGTTTTAAAATATCATATTTTGTGTTTACAGAAGAAATAAATACAAACAAGTTTGGAATGACATGAAGGTTAATCGACGAATCGACGAGGCCCTGTCCACACGAACACAGGTATTTTCAAAACCGCATGCGGTTGGGCCATTCATCCACACGCAAATGCAGTATCCAGTAACTGAAACCAAACATTTTTGAAAACTCCAGTCAGGGTTATGGCTTTTGACAGCGCTTTATAGGGTGCGTTTGCGTTTTCATGTGGACAGAGATTTTTTTTTTTTTTTTTTTTTTTTTTAACGTGCTTGTGTGGACACGATTTTTTTTTTTTTTTTTAAACGGAGGAGGAAAAACTCCTATAAAAATACCAGTGTACATGTGGACTAGGCTTGACACAGCATGGTTGCACTTTGGCTTGTGGGAATTTTCGATTCTGAACAGCTCCTCCCACCCCTAGATTCTGTCCCTTGGTCCTTTAGTCTAACCCTCATGAAGCCGCTCAAAATTCTGGATCACTGTTAGGTCATTTTCACAAACCTGATCTTGAAGATGCTGTGACAGGTCATGATACTGAGGTGAATCAGCATCTCTCAGTATCTCTTGATACCCATAGTCTATCAGAGTAACGCTGAACTCTATGACATGATGTACAGGCTGCTCTGGAACCACATTGTGAAGATCCAACTCCTGAAAATGTAGCACAAGAACTATTAAATAATTACTTATAAAAAGTATAATCTGTATTTTAACATCTTGCCATGACATTATGGCATAAGTCAAAAGACCCAACTGACCCTAGCAAGTGTCAATCTCTGCTGACCTCTTTCTCCTTTAGTGTTTACGCTGCCAAGGTCTCTTACAGAACAAAATCAACATTTCAAACACCTGCAAATGGTTCAGAAGCCACCTCCTATTACCACCTCGCTCCCTTCTACCTCTTTCCACTCAAGGCGTGGTATGTTACTTTGAGAGTGCTTGGAAGGCCTGCTAGCCTTAAGTCAGGCACTCTGAAGCAACCTGAGAAAACTCAGTTGAACTGCATTGTACTAGGAAGTTCCTGGCAACCTTGGAGTGAAAATGTACCAATATTCTAGCAACCTAATGTAGCTGCATCCAAAATCAATGGGCTTTGTAGAGCCAATTAAATCACTGACAGTATTTCGGAGGAATTGGTTTGTACTAGTAATCACCAGTAAACAAGCTGCCAACCAGCACTGTTAGAACTTAAGCTAGATGCTTTGTTATACAGGAATAGCAAAGATTGTAAATTGCTATCATCTGTCTTACCTAAAGTTAAAGAAGAGCTCAAGTGTAATTTCTTAATAAAGCAGTCAAACGTCAAATATTCATGATCTCCACACTCAAAGATACTTATCCAAAGTTGTCTGAGACAGTCATTTTCTCTACTCTGGTTACATATTTTGGTTTCTGGCAGATCCCATTAGATGCCAGGTGTGAGACACTGACCATCTTTATCAGCAAATGTATCAGTGTGGTGGAAAGGCATAGGATATAAAGAGATATAAAATATTCATTACATTTATACATAAAATATACATAAATATACATAAGGAGATATAAAAAGAAGGGTCATAGAGTGCACATTAGGTCAAGTGCACAAACCATCACTGGAAGAGAGCCCCTGATGTCTACAGTATTGCAGCTAACTCTGACCATAAAGGTATAAATCTATTTTGAGTTGTAGATCAGTGGTGTCCAATCCTGCTCCTGAAGGCCCAATGTCCTGGCCTCAACATACCTGCCATACCAGAGCTACATTACCGTTAAATTTTTTATGCCCTTCTCTCACTAACTTCCCTCTCGTGGACTCGGATGTACAGTACATTGTTGCACAAGTGCCCAGTGTGGTAGAACCCGTTTTCACTTGGAATCTGCTTCGGAGCAGATTTATTATTTAACTTTTTTACCTTTATGAATTTGCTTTATGCACAATTCTATAGGCTTGTATTCATGCTTGGGCTGCTGAATAAAATATATAAAAAATAATTTGAATAAAATACAATAAACTATAATTGTGGTATAATTGTATAATTAAAAAAAAAGCCAGCTTAAAGTATCTACAAATATAGTTTTTTTAATAGTAATATTATATAAGTATATTATATCTCAAATTAATTCATGTATCATACACAACAGTGTGGGGTGAAGTTAAATGCAATCTGCTATGATGTCAAAACAACATTGCATTGTGGTATATGGACCTGTCTGAAGTGGACATATAGGTAGACTCACTCCCTCTGTCAAAATCGAGGGGTCGAGGGTCTGTCCATATACAATTTTCTTTTTAGCTTGAAGTGGAATGCACTGCAAAATGGCAGATTGGTTTCCCCAAGGGGAAGTACTCAGGGAAGAGTACATGGCTGTGTTTAGCCCTTAAATGCATACCTCTGGTCTCATTTTTTGATGTTAGACATCAGCCTTCTTGGTATTCCTAAACCATCATTACAAACAATATAACAAGAAAAAAACGTTAACGACCCGAGGTGCTCAATAATTTAGTCTATGATGAAGTGCAATTCACCTTTATGTGAATGTCTCATACACAATGATGAAGTTAGTTACCACAGGCAGAAAACAAAAGAATAGGAAGTAACATTAGCAAAACTTGAAATGGCACAACAATTTAGTGTAGACCAAGTTCTGAATGCAATCAAATATTAGTGTCACTGTCACTTGATGGTGGATCAGGTGAAGAAGCTGTCAGCGATCAAAATATAGATTTTAAATATGTTTGTGATTGTGGATATGAGTCAGTTGCTGAATGTCCTGGGAAATGAGGACAGTGATGATGGTCATCTGCTCAAACTGAACCATTTCAAGCTCCAAAGGGTAAAAGAAAAGGTTTTATTTTATTCTTCTGTAATTCTTACTTTAATATCAGGAGAGTTTTATGCGATCATGACAGGTAGAGGTCCATCTGTGTTAGATAGATCCGGGTCACTAAAGACCCAAATGGAATATCTAATAATGATTGGCAAAACATTCATGCATTTAAGGGTTAACTCAACTTTTAGACATTCACTTGCGAACTTCCCTATGCACTTCCTCCAACTTTGTCAAGTAGACAAGGGAAGTTTATTTGGACAGAACCTCGAGGGAGCGAGTCTACTAAATATGAACACTTCAGGCAGCTCCATAGACCGCTATCCAACATGATTGTGACGTGACAACAGTAAGTTAATTTGCACTTTATTTACCCACAAGTTATCAAGGGCTTAGGAATGAGTCAGAGGGAAGTTAACAAGGGTAGAGCATTAAAAAATGGATGCAGCCGAGGTCTAAAAGTTAAGCGGAACACATCTCAGTAATCCTGAAGACCACAATTTATGTCGCAAATCTGTACCACCTTATCTGTCTTAGATGTTAAGCTTAAGCCAAGGCTTATCGACCTGGTGGTTGTGGCCCAAAATGACAGCAGAGCAAAGGCTGCTTATAAACAACGTTGTAATGATTGAAATGATGTCACTATATTTTTAAAGTGAATTTCTAGCAACCATAGCTTCCAGTTGTTTAGTACGAAAAATATTTGCATGAAGTATGCTAGACAAATGTGCTCCAGACCTGTGAGGCAGTAGATGTGTCTGTCATAGTGATGACAGTAGTAGATTCAGCTGTGGGAACAAATTCGTCTACTGTTGCTTCAGTCAGGACTTCCTCTGAACCTGAATAACAGAAATTGAACTTAGTTCAGCTTTCCAAAATGGTGAAAATTTATCACTGAAGACCAAAAACAATTCAAATACCTTTCGTATCTTGTGCTTCATCAGTTGTGGGCTCTTCACTTATATTTCTATAAATTAAAAAAAGAATATGTATCTTGATAATTAAATAATCACCGCCCAAAATTTTTGTTATAGATGACTTGGAGCTATTTTCAGAATATGAAATTAGTCATGATTCTAAGGGCAGTCTCACCGTTCTAATTTTTCACTATTCAAATTCAACCTCTGTAAAGGAAAGAAAGATCATTACAAGAGAATTTTGATTTAATATTGAATTTTTGGCCATTGACTAAAAGCACTCACCCATAGATACGGATACACAGAAAAAATGGTAACCTAAAAATTGCAACGTTTTAAGTAAAAAAAAAAAAAAAAAAAATGTAATATAGATGAATCAACCTTAATATTTTAATTTATACAAGCAAAACTAATTTTTCAGGTAGAAATAGCTCTTTAAGTTAATAATTTCAGGTTACCACTTTTTAAAGTGTATCCTCATACACAAACACACACACACTAATTTTCCAGTTATATGACATCTTTTGACTAAAGTATTGTGTGCATTTTTGATTAGTTTACCTTGTAGACCATGTCTATGTGTTCCTGTGAATGGCTGAAATTCATGGCGAGATCTGAGATGCACAGAGAGTTGTGCTGGCATGTGTTGACCCATTTCTGGTACTCTGAACTGCTGGGAATTCTGTCCAAAAAGATCCGGAAAGCCTCCCATACAGCCTCCTGGCAAACTGACAATGTCAATAAATATAAATTTGACAGCATATTTAAATCTTTCTGGATCTGTAGTTGAAATATATTCTTCTGTATTGCTGAATTGCAATAAAATATATATCAAGACAGTCAACAGAGGAATTGAATTAATTAATTCATATATTATTCATATTTAATTAATTATATTCATATTAGACAATTATTTATTTAAAATTTAAGACTAATTATGTCTGTCTATTCTCTGATGTGTAGTGTACATTTTCTCTCAATTTAACAGATAAATGTCTCTAAATTTGATTTTACTTTTATTTGGTATATTTTTATTTCATATTGGATTTTTTATTATTTTGATTTAAATTTAGCATGATTTTAAAATTGAATTTAAATTCATATCTTGAATATCTCCTTTGCTTGACACATTCAATACTTTTACTGTGTCTGAAATTACATACTATATTTGGTTTGAAACTTGCTTTGCGACCTTTTAAAAAGTATGTTCTATATACCATGAATGTATGTAGTATGGAAATTTGGGTGTATACTACATCCGCCATGTTCTCACTGTCACATGACCTGCTGCATCAATTGCGTCAATTTACTACCATTCACAAATTCTCTCCCATGGCCTCATAGGATAGTAAAGTGTCCATTGGATGCGTGTTTCAGAATCTCGCCATCTGGGTAGGTTTTCGCCTACTGTTACTATTACTGAATACTATTAATTCAGAGGCTCACATACTGTTTTTCGGTTACAGTCTCTATTAATGAGCTGACGATCTCAGTCAGGTGAGTTTGATTACGGAGACACACAAAATGTGCAGTGTTGGGAAGCCGGGGCCCTCCAGGATTAGGGTTGAGAGCCACTGTACTGAACAGAACCACTGTTGCATTTAAAAACGTTAACCTTTCTAACAGGCAAGGTATTTTTTTGGACACAAGTTTGACAGTTACCTCTCAATGTGTAGAATGTTTGATGGCTTGCTATGACCTCTCTCATTGTCTCCTGTGGACATACTTTCACCTCTGAGTGGAAAAAGTCTGACCTCTTGACACGATGCTTTTCCATTTCAAATATAGTTCTGACCCCTGAATTCTGTTTTGGTGGGTTTGGCAAGTTTGTTAGGCTGCTAGTGTGAAGAGTCTCCAATGGATTGAGCCTGCTTCTGTCTGGGGAAAAAAGGTATTTAAAAATAAAAGGTTAGTAATTTCATTGTAACTTGGCTTATTTCTAATAAAATATTCTTCAGGAGGTTGACATTAATCAGCTCTCAAAGCCCTCATAGACTCTCAACACAGGCGTGTGCCAAAACTAGGATATTATGCAATGCTAAGATTCTGCACACATGCTTGCAGGACATTAAAGTTTTTGGTGCAAAGGTCAAGCAAATGTACATTTCGGAAATAAATCTGGACCTGTAAGCTTCTACCTATATATATATATATATATATATATATATATATATATATATATATATATATATATATATATATATATATATATATATATGTATATATATATATATATATATATATATATATATATATATATATATATATATGACCATTTTTGCAGCCAATTTGTAAAAAGAAAATCTGTATATCAGATAGAAAAGTTCCTAACAAAGTAAAGCAAAATCGGTATTTTTAATTCATGGCCCATGGTGGCATTTTGTGAATATCTTCACAAAACATTTAGAAACCATGCCATATTTCATTGTTTGGTGATGGAGGGCACTACTAATAAATGAATAAATAAAAATAATAATAAAAATTAAAGAACATCCTTAGCACATTTTCCTTTATGGTCAGTAACATGGCAATATTTGATACTTCTGACTGTTTCTTATAAAACATTTATATGAAAAACACTATATGTTCATCCAAACAATATTTTGGTTGCATTCTACAACACATTGGAAAATATTTTGCTTTTTGGTGTATTCAGTAATATCATAATCTCTTGAGTAAGTTACAACACTAATGCACACTGTAGCAGAAATCATCCATTTACAAATTTAAATAAAAAAAAGTTTTCCTCGTCTACATCTTGTGATAAAATTTGACCTTTTTACCTTGAGTTCCTGTGACGGACAGTATAAAGAAGAAGAGTGTGAAGAGATGCCCACATTTCAAAGACATGCTGACTTCAAGTCTTACATCTAACCCCATGCTGTATTGAGACAGCAAAAGATTTCAAGTGCTAAGTCCTTTTTCTTGGATATATCCATCAGAAGCAGAAAAAGCCATTATGGTCACTGAGACCTTGGTGTCAAGCACTGAGACCCAAAAATGGTAATGAAGGAACCTGGAAATTGAGACAGACTTTCAGTGTCTCACAGAACACAAAACTGTGAATGTAAAAAGCAGAAAGAGAGAGCAGGTAGAGATAGATGAAAGAGGCATGACATTGTGTGACAGATTACAGTGAAGTAGTTAAAAAAGCAAGATCTGTTTCTGGAATAATCTGATTATCTGATGCTCAGACGTAATCCTGCTTTAACTCGTGGCCCACCCACCTCATCCAATTAGTGGCTTTTCCATTCAAGCATCTGTCAGTTGCAGTGCCAGATCAATCACCCACTTCATGGCGGGCAGCAGCACTGCCACTGAGCTGAGGAAGTAGCATTGTTTACCACAGTACTGCTCAAACCATGCCTCCCATGTCAGTGCATGTGTGGAGAGAGCTGCAAATGATTGCTGACCTTCTCGCTGGGTTTAAAGAGGGTGTCCATTCTCCAAAGTGGATGTACGTTCTTGGGATCAACTGTAATGTTCAGTTAAAGCTTGTTGAGTCTGACTGCTTTTGAACTATGACCCTTGTGATGGGGATAAGTAGAGAAAAGTTAGAAGTAATTACTGCTGCCATTGAGGGTTCAAAGGCTTGGTCTATAAATATCAAAGCCTTGGCATCACATGAATTGCATGTTTATTCATGGTTGTTCTTCTTTAATATCAGTCCACCTCACATGGTCTGCCTGTGGCATAGGCGGTTACCTACAGGGCACAAAATGACAGTGGGCGCCACACGAAAACCAGTCACGGGAGCAAAGCACCTTGAAACGAAAGCAAGAGGACCCTAAGTTGATACTGTAATAATATCATATTGTTGAAAATGGTTTGACAAACGCTCCAGTGCGTATCCGTGTTTGCGCTCTGGAGAAAGTCAGAGGATTTCTATTTATAATGTGTTTTTGCACCGTTGAGCAATGAAGCCTATAAAAGACATGCCTGTCAGAGGTGTTTCAGTTAGTCAGAATCCACTCACCTCTCAAAACACCTGAGTTTTTGTTCAAAGAAAAAGAGACTTATTGTGCAGTGTAGACAGTTTCATTGATTATAACAGAACTCAATCAGAAATTGCAATGAACTGAGATGAGTGACAGCCTTTTTTAGTGATTTTAAATGGAGAGCTATTTGCGAGCATTTACTCCAATCAAATGTCTTACAACATGTTTACGATAACAAACTGGACATCACTAGAAAAAAAAAACCTAATTTTGGACTAAATTAAACACTGCGTGCATCATTATATGGTATAATACATCACCATAATGCATTAATTTCTATTAGCATTTGCAACTTAAACTATGCTTTGGAAAAAATTGTGAAATCACAAGTTAACATCTCTTCATAGCAGACTTTGATGTTTGTGTATTCTAAAATAGCTTTTTAAGAACCTCAACACTACCACTGTGGCCCATTTTTCTTAAACTGCAAATAAAGTGTGTATTTTCTTTCAAAATTTAAATTTGTGTTTTTGTACTTTTTTTTGCTTTGCTTTTTCTCCTTCAGTTATTTTGCTACTTGCTTTTACTTGACCAAAAATCTGATAAGTGTCTTCTTTTAAAAGGAAACCATCACTAGGACTGTAGTTTATGAACTGCAAATTAAAATGAACTGTAATTTTCCCTTGTATGAACAAAATGGAGATGAAAGGTAAGAGGTTAATTTATTGCACTTTTTTTAAGAACCCCAGATTTGTTAGTTGTTGTTTATTGCCACCATTCATACTTCATATTTATGTCAAAGTTTATCACTATTCATGTTATATTATAGTAAATTTCAGTTCATGTAAAAGATAAGATAAGATAGTTGGCTTGTGGGGGTGGTGTCTAAGATCTCGCCTGGCCATCAATACAGCCTGGGATGACACTTTCTTCAGAGGTGCAGAGAGCAGACAGTATTTACAGGAACACTTCAAATGACGACAGAAAGGTTACGTCATCAGATGCTGAGGATGTCAACGTGACTCTGGCCCAGAGGGTTACATTGACTTTAATTGCCTCCAATGCTGTTCTTTTCCATCTACGAATTGCTTTAACTGCTTTAACTCAGAAAAATGTATTAAAAACTAATGTGTAATCTGTCATAACTCCAATAATTTGTGCTTCATCAGTATACCCCAGTCAGAATAAAACCAATCTCTTGTATTTCTCAAACAAACAAACAAAATAATCTGTTGATTTAACCCCACTATGTAAACATAATTCCTGATAAAGGGCTTTTGTAAGGAAGTCTAATCCGATTGAACTGTCTTGTTTTGATGACTGGAGAGCTGTTCACTGTCTGGTCAATGCTTTATTGCTCAATCCACTTGAAAGTCCTTCAAGTAAGATTAGCTGTGGTATATCCAAAAATTCAAAAATTTGGAATCACTTAGACATTTTTATGTTTTTGAAAGAAACTGATACTTCTGGTCACCTATGTGCAACCAGCAACAGTAATATTGTGAATTTTAAATGTATGTTTTTTTTATTCTTCAATTGTTATGTGCTATACCAAACACGCTTTTAAGGAGCCATCACTCCAGTCTATTTAAGAAAATCTTGTTACATTAATACCAAAGAAGATTATACTGTAATTTCTTGATAAATATAATGTCTTTTGATAATGTTTTGAATGAAAGTATCAATTTGTATATATTCAGGCCAACCTGTACATGAAATTCCATTTGCAACCGTTTTACTTTGTGACGCTAAGTATGAACACGCTCCATGTCCCCAACACACACACATACATACACAAACACACACTTCCTCTGTATGCATGATCCCTTTAAGTATGACTGACATGCCCAAATTGTTTTAAGTGCCACTTGTAATCTTATAATATCAGATACAGAATCAATTTATCACCTTTAGAAAAAAAAGGACACAAGTTGTGCATAGAGGAACACATAGTTAGTTTTGCTATGAAATTCTGTTTAGCTGATTGCACATAATAGAGTCAATCACTGTAGCCAACAAAGAAATACCATTAAACAACTACTAAAGCTACACACAAAACAACAACAAGAACAATCTTCAATAATAGTAATAAAAAAAAAAATCCCATACATTACATTAGAATCCATAAAAGGTATGTAGTAACCGCCCCGCACTAATATAAACACATGACAACTGTCTCACACAGTTATTCATTAGCGGTTTAAGGCATGAATTGTTTACGTTAAGATTGTAGGTTTAAAACCCACAGGACTGAACATGTGCTCTGACTGCAAAGTATTGTTGGACAATACCTGACTAATTATGACACTGACAAACTGTCTGCCACTTAATTTGTCCACTATTTTCAAAGGAAAATAGCTTATTCGGCCTATAGGCATTAGAGTGGGCGTGGTATCTAAGAGGAGGGCGTGGCTATTATGTTTAACGTTGTCTGCTTACACTTGTCCTGTGGGCCTTTTTTTGTCAATGGATTTTCTAGGAAATTACTTTTATTCGACGTGTATGTGACATTTATTAAAATGAGTATACATAATGTAAACGTCTGAGATTTACATCCTAATGTTTGGAGAACAATGGAGGAGAAATCTGCCTCATTTCGTCAAGGTAAAATCCCTCAGATTGTATACACGATGTTAATGATATTCTATCAAAGGCTCATAACCCTTACAAAAACTGAGGCGGCACAGTACCAAGACAAAACTGCTATGGAGTTTTTAAAGTCGTTAAAGTGATTATTGGACGGTCAAATGCTAAAATAATATATATTTTTTTTTTAAATTAAACAAGATTGTTGCAAAAGTCTGTTTAGCTATCCAACGTTAGCTTATCTGTTAAACTGGTAATCCTAAATCTGTTCTGAATCATTATTTATCAAAAAATAATTTGACAAAGTTTCGAGTTTAGACTTTTTCTGATTGCAGGTGTGCCGTTGTTTTGTATTATGATGATTCAAGGGCGTTGACATTTGTGTGGAAACAGCTCATCATCGCTTGTAATAAATGGATTGCCTGGGGTCCAGTCGTCATGTTTTCCATGACATATTCTTGTAGAAGACGTTTTTTTTGTTTGTTTGTTTGTTTTTTTGAGATACAGCTTAATCTGAGCTACAGTTAGGTAGTAGTAGGCGTCTTTCTTGTTGTCCCCATCGGCCCCTGTTGGGAGATGCTGGAACAACTGTCAAGTCAGCAATCTATGATGTACATAGATGTAATACATGTAGCCTATACAGAACTAGACTGAGAGACCATTTAAAGGCCTTTGCAGGTGTTTTGAGTTAATTAGCGGATTAGAGTGTGGCACCAGGTGTCTTTAATATTGAACCTTTTCACAGTATTCTAATTTTCTGAGATACTGAATTTGGGATTTGCCTTAGTTATCAGTTATAATCATCAAAATTAAAAGAAACAAACATTTAAAATATATCAGTCTGTGTGTAATGAATGAATAATTTACAAGTTTCACTTTTTGAATGGAATTAGTGAAAAAAAAAATCAACTTTTTGATGATATTCTATTTATAATAAGACCAGCACCTGTGTGTGTGTGTGTGTGTGTGTGTGTGTGTGTGTGTGTGTGTGTGTGTGTGTATATATATATATATATATATATATATATAATGGTCAGGACAACCTGTAGCCTACATCAAATTATTTTTTAATTTTAATCTGGTTTACTTAATCACATCAATTATAAACCATTAATGTTAAATGTTTTATAATCACAAAGTGTCAGAGTACTTTTTGTGTTCATTGTCTGCTAAGATGATGTGAATGTGTAATTGTGTGCTTGTGCTGTCTTGGCGCTTAAATAAGTAACACTTGCTTTCATATTTCATTTTAAAATGCATTCATGCATTTTTAAAGGGATACTTCACACAAAAATGAAATCAATAATCACATGAAATTGAAATTTTGGCTTTACAAAGTGTCTCTTCAGTTTCATGTAAACCAGTTAAAGAAATAATTATTTCTAATTATTTCTTATAATTAATTTTTATATGTTAATATTCAAATTTTCGCTGTTAATAATAATATTTTTGTGTAAGCTGTAAGTAATATAACCGAACAGCCCATGCAAAAACAACCTATCCACACAATAAAATGGGTATAGCAATAGTAATTGCTATTTATATTGTGATACAATAGCTGGTACAAAAGGTCTTTGATTAAGTACAAACCTTTGGGAAATTGATATTGTTTATGTGTGTGTGTGTGTGTGTGTGTGTGTGTGTGTGTGTGTGTTTTACTTGATAATGGTAAGTTGAAATAAAAGTTCAATATGTATTTGCGGACATGGGGGCGGAGGTCTAGCTCCCAGCATACATTGCAGCCCAAATGGGTAAGGAGAATTATTTTTTCACTGTTTTTTTGTATCAGTGTTGTTGTATTTGTTGTCTCCATGAGTTAAGAGTGCATTTTCAGTAGGTCAGTAGAACCCACTTAAGTATTCATTTTATTTAAGTTCATGTGATTGTTTGAATTTGTTAAGGAATGTAGACAAAAGTAGATTCAGTAATTCTCTCAAACGTGAAAATTTGTGTGTGTGTGTGTGTGTGTGTTGCTTGTGTCCAGTGTGGATGTGATGTTAGATGTGGACTAGTTCTTGCTTATGGTGAATTGTTACATTATCTCTGTAGGAGCAGTGAGCTGGTATGTAAGAATCTCCCGACTTGCTGTGGCCGTGGCTGTTATTAAGTCTAGACCATCAGGGGGAGCCAGACAGTTTGCTGAATCTCTGGCTGATCGACTCAGACAGCAAGATGAAGGATGGAGGTCTAAAGCTCGAGGTCTTCATGAAGATTTGCTGCATGTCAGACAAGAGCTGCTACTCACACACTTACTGTTCAAGACGAAAAGCAACACTGAGCCCGGACAAGGTAAGGTTTAATATCCATCTGTTAAAGACCTGGAAAATACATGGAGATTGTAAAATAAAAAGTTTATGAAAATTCCTATAATTAATATTATATTTCCTACATGTTGTTGTGACTTTTTTGTACTGCAACTACTATTAAATTAGTCATCTGTCTTATATACACCTCAAAGTGAGTAACAAAGATTCTGCAACAACAAAAAATTACTCTCCTTTAATCTCTTCACATAACCGCACAAATAAATCTGTTGAGTCTGCATATTAGCAGAAACATTGCTCACAGTTTGAAGTCTAATAATTGCATGTTGTTAATTAAAGGGCTAGTTCACCTAAAAAAGAAAATTATTTTATTAATTACTCACCCTCATCTAGTTCCACCCCTGTAAAACCTTTGTTCATCTTTGGAACACAAATTAAAATATTTTTGATAAAATCCTATGGCTCAGTGAGGCCTGCATTGACAGCAAGTTAATTTACATTTTTATTTTTAATGCCCAGAAAGGTACTAAAAACATATTTAAAATAGTTCATGTAAATACAGTGGTTCAATATTAATGTTATAAAGCGACTAGAATACTTTTTGTGCACCAAGAAACAAAATAACTACTTTATTCAAGAATATCTAGTGATGGGTGATTTTGAAACATTGCTTTGTGAATCAAACTGCCAAAGTCACACGAACCATTGAAATTTCGAAACCCTTATGACAGTCTCATTTACTGAAATCACCTGAGTTTCACGCGCCATTAATTAATAGCCTATTCAGATTATTAATAACCTACAGCGAAAAAAATTTAATAATTAAATGTAAAATATCACTGCATAGCTTTTCTGTACACATTAAATATAGATTAATTCCTATTAAAGCTACTTAAGTTATTCAGTCAAGATCAGTGAATGATTTCCGTTTGTCACTTGTTGTTTGATTATCATTAATGATAGACTGCAGCAGATTTATTAGGCTGCCCTCACTTTAGGAGCTGCACAGTTCCAATTCTACTATTACACATGCATTACGTGAAGTCTCGTTTAGGCACGTATTTGAAGACCATTTACTTATCCATGTTTGACTCCGACTCGGAGCACGCACACAGAAAAGAACCTGGGGAACAGTGTTTCTTTTGCGGCTTAATAACACTGTTAAATATCAAATACATCCTGCAGTTTAGCAACAGCATTTTACAACACTCCCTTATTTGGCTGATTTGGATGTTAAGTTTAATATGATATTCTAATATTCATCTAGCTTATTGCTGTGTGCAGCAAGTGGCTCACAGCAGCAAGCGAGGGAATGCCCAATGTAATGTTATAACATAAGTTTCAACTCACTAAAATGTGTCTAATATGATAAACAGAGCTGCGTTACCTCATACTCATGACCGGAAAAGCAGAAGCGGCGCTGACTGTGTCATAATAAAAGTTTCGCTGCTTGTGCTGCATTCGTCTCTCATTAACAATCGCTCCAGTGGCCTCATTCAGCTCCCACAACACTCAGTCCTGCTCTGCTTCATACTACAGTAATGTTAATAATCGCATCCATGAACATGATTTCTGCCAAGTCCCATCCCGATTCTTTTCCACCGTCTGTGAGGTGAAGACCACATGTCACTAGAACTTGGCGTCATCAAGCTATGCCTTTGTTTTGAATTGGCAACTTATAGCGGACAAAAAACTACATAGTGCACCTTTAATTGCACAACCCCTAGTCTCACCACAAGAATATTGTGGCAAAAACTGCATGGCAGCTTTTTTTTTGCCAGCCAGCACTGACATTTTTTATAATTTTCACAAAACTTGTGGTCACGGGAATCCTGCAGGATTACGTAACAACAGTATGACACCCAACTTTATACACAAATATATTGTTTATATAAATAAACTATATATTTTAATTTTGAATTAAATTCTAGTTGCACTGTCTCTTTATGCATTCCTGTTTGCTTTGATGTGGCTGGTTAAGTGATTGAAGTGCTCCACAGTAGTGTGGTAATGCACCAAGTTGGTATGCCAATCCCAACCACCAATAATATAAGAGAATGCGGCAGCTTCCTCATGGACTTTGTAGCCGTGAAAATCATAATCACAATGGAGTCAGACAGGAAAGCCACGCTGCAACGACTACTGTCGGAAAATAATACCAGTTATGCTCACTGACATTTCTGGCCGTGTGTGTGTGTGTGTTTGCATGGCTGATTTACATGAAATTTAATATTTGTGCAATGCACACTGTGCATTGTTTAAGCTGGCTTTCAGTTTGATAAAATAACATAAAAAAATACATTTTGGATGGGTTAGGTGGGCATGCTGTGATCTGTACTGTATTTTGGCCAAAAAAAACACAACTTGGGAGTGTGAGTCATTCATATGGAATTAGGACGGGATTTCTCCCCAGTTTTTTCGAGGGACTGGGATGGGATTTTTTTTTTTTTGTGGGAGTGGGACGATATAGGTTTGAAAATCCACTCCTGTGTTACCCTCTGAGTATGCAAACATTCGATGCATCAAAACAATGATCAGAGCCTCTAGCTAAAGTCATTTGTAGCATTTAATAATGAAATAACTGCACATAATGTAAAAAACTGTACTAAAATCTTGAGCTCATAATGTAATATTTACAATATGATAAATGATTACATTATAAACTAACCAAAACATTACAGCTTTATAAAAAAAATTGGTACTGTCACGTTGGTTGCAGCAGAGATGAAGCAGGATCAAGGTGCAGCAGTCATTTATTCAACAAACTCAAAAAACTTCAAATACAGAATCTCAGGAGACGGGAACAAGGCTAGGAACAGGGCAACCAACATAAAACAACATTAGGACCGAACGCAAACTGAAAGAAATGCAGGGTATAAATACAAGGGTAAACATTCCCCTACAGCAGATTAAAAAAAAAAAATCTAAATCCAGTCATTTTAAATATTTGTGCAATTATTATTATTATTATTATTATTAAACATAAAGCATTGGTTATTCCTTTACAGTACATTGTAAAATCTAAATCCAGTCCAAGGGTCTAACCTGCCTTCACAATCCACCAGATTACTGAGACTAGTATTTTTTGTAGTAGTATTATTACTATTACTTCTTATATACACAAAGTAGATGTACTGTTAAATAACAAACAGTGTTAAATACCAACACTGTATACAAATATTGGGGGGGGGAAGTATAGCAATGAGGTGTGTGTGTGTGTGCACGTTTTTGTGATTTATGAGGACACATTTGTATAATGAAATGGGTATTGTACTAGTATTACAACTTAAGCCTTAAATATGAGGACATTTCATGAGTCCTCATATTTAAAATATCTTTAAAAACATACTAATCAATGTTTTATTAAAAATGGAAAATGTTTTCTGTGATGGGTAGGGGTAGGAGTAGTGTAGGGGGATATAATGTACAGTTTGTACAGTATAAAAACCATTACGCCTATGGAATGTCCTCACTTTGATAGCAAAACAAACCTGTGTATGTATGTGGGATAGATCTGCTTTGGCCAATGGCAGCACAGAGTGCAAATTAAGCAAACATTTCTTCACTTTAATACAAGTAACAGCAAAACAAAGCCTGGATGTACATCAGAGGACATGGTGAAAAATACAATATAACTTTCATGTACAGTGGTTATTAAAAGTGTATACAGCCCTGACCAGTTTGGTTTTGTGGTGCAAAAAAAAAGAAACGTTTGCACCTTTAATGTGAAATGACAACCTATGCAATGCCACTGAAAAATGAACCGCAGAATGAACTAATCATCAAGCTCATGTGTAATAGTCCAGGAGTTTTCAAACTGGGGTCCGGGGAAAAGTTTACTGGCGCAAATATAAACTTCTTTTTTACTGGTGAAAAGTAAAAAGACAAAGCAAAAAATGGTTCTTTTTTAAAATGTTTCTCTCCTTTCTTGCCATATACATACTTTCCGGAGTTGTATATGTTTGCTTTGTATCATTCTAGTGAGTTTTTCCTTACTATAGTCCCCTTTATCTTGCTCACTGGGGTTGTAAGGCAGTATTCTTAGTGTGTGTGTGTGTGTGTGTAGGAATGTACAGTGTGAAATGTCAGTTTATGAATACCCGGGATGAATTGTTAACCCTGGGTAAATTATGAGCAGCAGCGTGAAACGTGACGCAAGATAACCTAGGATTCTGTTTTACCCATGGCTTAGAATGACCCAGGGTTAACTATTTCACATGTGAAAAGCCCTTACATGTAGAACCTTCTAGTACCAGACACGGCGAAACACAGATTTATTAAATGACAAAAAACAAACAAACAAACAAAAAAAATTTTGCCTTGAATTTGTTTTGTTTTTTTACAAATATATTATCAGTAAAACAGAATCAATGTCTGATATAAACGCATTTTTACACTATGAAGTGTTTGGGCATTTTTAGATCTGTAGATCTGTTTTCTTTGGTCCGAAACGTTACAATGTAGCATTTTCTTCTTGGTTCAGTTTGCTTTTACAAGCATACCAAAATGTGTTTATAGACATCACATTTGAGTAAAACTGTTCTCTCATTGGCCAGATTGCACAGGGACTGCGACCAAATGGTCACATTTTGCAACTTTTTTTCCTGCTGCTGCGAACACCAAGTTGCCCAACTGATAAGAGCTGCCATTTCTGTTGCATATGAGAAACATCAAATGGCAAACAAAATGAAAGTGGAACAAAACCGTTTATATCAGCTCAGAGCAATAATAGACAACGCAGCACACATTCAGAACAGGTTTACTCATGTGCTGATGAGCACAAGACACTGTTACTACACAGCAGCATTTGAATTTGTGTTATATCGTTGCAAGATATAGTAACATTTTTAATTAAAAAAGACATGAAATTACTATAACTATTACTATAACTATAAATTACTGCTATATCTCTGAAGCTGTCAGTCAATTCAGTGCGATACTATAGAAGAACAATGGAACATTTAATAAGAGTAGAACATTTTCCCTATAAAAATTAGGTTTTTGCAAGTTACTGTTGCATAATACACTTAATTTTATATGCATCTCAGTGCTTTATTGTCATATTTTCAAATTTTGTCATTTTATGATTACACCCCACCCCTGCAAACCTGCAAAGATACAGTACAGTGAAAAGTTTTAGGCACTAGTGTAAAACTCAGTTGGTCGAAACCACCTTGTTCAGGTGATCTTAGACTTATTATTTTGGTGCAGATTTGAGTGTGTTTGCCATTTTCATATATGCCTAAAGGAACTGAAACTAGTAAACAACAAAGGACAAATGTTTCATCTTTATTTCATTGCATGAGTCGAGATGTTTGCTCTGGACACAGGTCTCATTACCATAGAATGATACTGATATGCTTGTTTTTCTTTCATAGGTCAAGAGATTGCCAAAGCTCTCTCTCAGGATGACCCGCTGCAGTTAAAGGGTGACTCTGGCTGTGACACTGATAACAGCTCGGAAACACATATATACATTGCTAAGGAACCATGTTTGCCTCCAACCCCTCCAAACAGTCAGAACTTTCCCCTCCAGGACAGGCAGTGGCACCAGAACCACAGGATGTTAAAACACATGCAGTTTCTACAGTGTCTGAGTGGCTTGCGCAGAGTTTGTGAGCCGTCTCTGTGTCGCGATGGTGACGTGGTCTGGGATTCAGTAGTGCAGTTGCTGGATTCCGTGGTGGAGGTTTTCAGGCAGGCACATGTTGGACAGCCTCTACATCTCCCAGAGCAGCTGCATCATGCAACACAGGTGGTGGCACAGACCCTGAGTCTAGGAGGAACACGCCATGGGTGTTCAGTGCAGCATTTTATCAAAGTGGAAGATCTGTTGAAGGAGATGATCAGTCTACTACTAACCAACCAGCAATTCAATGCGGTAAGAGAGATGTTTGTGTACTGTGGATGAAGTCGGCCATAGACCGGCTGACAAGTGGGCCACTTGTCGTGGGATGACTCAAAAGTAATGCACACCAAATGGATCTTTCTGTATTCACTTACTTATTAGGGGTGTAACTATACACTCAAGACACGATTCAATACAAATCACAATACTAAACTCTCAATACAATACTATCACGATATTTTAAGCCAAAATAAAGGAGAGAGTTTTTATTTTTTATTATTATTTTATTATTTTTCATATATAAAATTGAATAATTGAATAATCTCATTCTCTTCAAATTATTATAATTATAAAATAGTACACAAATATTCCCCCATTGCATTATTATACATTATATTCAACATTATATTTAGTAGTTTAATGTCGTAATGTCATTGAAAAACTTTCATTTTTTTCCTCAAGCAGTAGACTTGTTGGTTCTCTTAAGGCCTGGTTAAGCCCCTGTTATACTTTTAATTATTATTATTATTATTATTATAATAATGTAATAGCATATTATTATTATAACACATGAAGCACAGAATGACCATAATATACTACATGCCAGGGAGCAAGAAAATAATATACCTTTTAAAAAGATTCACATTCCCAGTTATTTTTTCCGTGTGCACGAAGGTCTGTGTGATTTAAAAATCGTTATCAGAGGGGTGTACGTGGAGGCCGTGTGCATCCCATTTTTTTTGTCCATGTGGACAAGGACGTACGTCGCTAGACTACAAAAGCATTAGCTGCACATGCGCTGGAAAAATGGGCCAGAGAGACCACTTTAGAACCACACAGTAGTTATTTCTGTGTTACAAATATTCAAATTTGTATCACAGAAGTACTGGGTTAAAAGTTTACAGTTACAATATAAACATTGATGTCTGTTATAGCGATCAAAATAGAGCAAACCTTTTTCGTTTCAAAAGGAACCTCTACTAAAATACATTTTATTTCATTTGGTTGTAGCCTATATTGAGAATCGAAGGAAAATCGTGATTCTATTTGAAACCAAAAAATCAGGATTTTCATTTTATCCACAATCGTGCTGCTCTAATTGTTGTGTAAAGTTCTTCAATTATGAAATGAGTTCAATTCATCTGTAGTTCTGGAGAAAACAGTGATCTCTTCATCCAGCTCAGTTCTGTTGTCATCCAATTATGTCAGTATACGGCTTTTGCAATGTATTTGAATGTAGTTGCTGTTGTCTTTATTTTTATAGTACAGTGCATCAATGAGTGGTAAAAACCTATTTCAAACTCTAAAGGGGTCTTCAAACCACATTTTTCGTTCTAGTGGCTTCCATTCACACAAGCAGGAGACAGGAGAAACATGCCCATGCAAATTTCGCTGTGTTCGAGTTTGGTGAACTCTGCCAGTGCGACCAATGCATCATGGTGTGACCTCATAGCTGATTTAAAAGAATGCAAACTTTAAATCTGAAGAGTTGCAAATTTACAGTAAAGTGGAATATACTGCATATAATTAGAATATCATCAAAAAGTTTATTTATTTCACTAATTCAAAAAGGGAAACGTGTATATTATATTAATTCATTACACACAGACTGATGTATTTCAAATGTTTATTTCTTATAATTTTAATGATTATAACTGACAAATAAGGAAAATCCCAAATTCAGTATCTCAGAAAATTAGAATATTACTTAAAACCAGTACAAAGAAAGGATTTTTTAGAAATCTTGGCCAACTGAAAAGTATGAACATGAAAAGTATGAGCATGTACAGCACTCAGTACTTGGTTGGGCTCCTTTTGCCTGAATTACTGCAGCAATGCGGTGTGGCATGGAGTCGATCAGTCTGTGGCACTGCTCAGGTGTTATGAGAGCCCAGGTGCTCTGATAGTGGCCTTCAGCTCTTCTGCATTGTTGGGTCTGACATGTCGTCCTCTTCACAATACCCCATAGATTTTCTATGGGCTTAAGGTCAGGCGAGTTTGCTGGCCAATTAAGAACAAGGATAACATGGTCCTTAAACCAGATACTGGTTGCTTTGGCACTGTGTGCAGGTGCCAAGTCCTGTTGGAAAATGAAATCTGCATCTCCATAACGTTGGTCAGCAGCAGGAAGCATGAAGTGCTCTGAAAAATCCTGGTATACGGCTCTTGTTCAAGAGTGGCTCATTCACATGGAACCCATGTCTTGCATACGTCTGTGTGTGATGGTTCGCACTGACTCCAGCTGCACTCTTTTGCACTCCCCCACATTTTTGAATGGGTTTTGCTTCATTATCCTCTCCAGGGTGTGGTTATCCCTATTGTTTGTACACTTTTTTTTCTACCACATCTTTTCCTTCCCTTCGCCTTTCTATTAATGTGCTAGGACAGTGGTTCCCAAAGTGGGGGTCGCGAGATGATTTCTTTTTTTTTTTTTTGTGGAAAAAATATATAGGCCCTATATATTTTTGTTGCAATTAATTTAATTCAGTACTTATTAAATGGTGTTTGCAGAAAAGTCTGATTAAAAAAAATATATAATGTATATTTTTTAGTTAAATTTGTAATTTTGTCCCAGACGTTATACGAGATTACGTCAGCGTCGATCACAATCAAGTGACGTACATCATGCGCTGTTGTTTGTTAAAGCTAAAGGTGTTTGGAGGCTACAAACAAATAATACCTGCTTTAAAATGAAACGGTGGTTAATATCCACAACAGAAAAACCGAGAGGAGGAGAAAGTCACGGGTGAGGTCGGTTGATGGTGCGAAGACTGCAGTTCCGGACATTGTTTTGATGTGTAAAACTGACATTGATATTGCATTATATGTGTGATGCTGAGAGAAATGAGGAAGAATTATTCAGCATGACACAGAGATGCTTTACCGAGTACTTAGTGTTTCGGAAACGTTGACCGTCGGATTAGGATGAGCGTGCGGGAGGCTCATGCAGAATTGTAACACTGATTTTTCACGTAGAACAATAAAATATAACTTTGTGTTCTTTGAGACTGGGAATGTAATCGATAATAAAAAAAATTTACAGTAAAGTGGAATATACTGCATATAATTAGAATATCATCAAAAAGTTTATTTATTTCACTAATTCAAAAAGGGAAACGTGTATATTATATTCATTCATTACACACAGACTGATGTATTTCAAATGTTTATTTGTTGTCTAAAAAGTTTGGGAACCCCTGTGCTAGGACACAGAGCTCTGTGAACAGCCAACCTTTTTTGTCTTGCCCTCCTTGTGCAAGGTGTCAGTGGTTGTCTTTTGGACAACTGTCAAGTCTGCAGTCTTCAGAGTCTCAGACTGAGAGACCATTTAAAGGCCTTTGCAGGTGTTTTGAGTTAATTAGCGGATTAGAGTGTGGCACCAGGTGTCTTTAATATTGAACCTTTTCACAATATTCTAATTTTCTGAGATACTGAATTTGGGATTTTCCTTAGTTATCAGTTATAATCATCAAAATGAAAAGAAATAAACATTTGAAATATATCAGTCTATGTGTAATGAATGAATATAATATACAAGTTTCACTATGTGACTATTTGATGATATTCTAATTATATGGCCAGCACCTGTAAATATACATAAAAAAGTGAGTAATATTATAATAATAATATTATAACTGTTGCAGTGTATGCAATGTTTCACAGGAAAGGGAGAGTGGTGCCGTTGACCTAGAAAATGTTTGTGTGACACAAACCTAATAGTGTGGGTGTAGTGCTTAACCCTTATGTACTGTTGGGGATGTGTTCATCCACTAGGAGAATTTTTGAGTCTTAATTTGGCCATAACTTTCTCCGTGTTTCAGCAAATGGAATGATTTTTGGTGACAAATCTTATTTTGACACATATTTTGGGAAAATGCTTTGAAACTTTTCAAAAATTCAACAGTACACTGTGGGCAAATTCACTACCCTTTCGTAATGTTCGTGGCTGAAAACAGCCACTACTTTAACTGCTTTAAAAATGTATCAGATAAATATTTTTTTCAAATTTTTTTGCTTAAATCTATTAATCAACCTCGGTCCTGATCAAAACTACTAAAAAAATTTTAAAATTCAGGATTTTAACTCTTTAATTGCCAAATTCATAAATGATGTCACTGATTTGGGAAAAAAAACACACAAAATGACTTATTTTCAGTATAAAATGTGATTGTGGATTGGATTTTTTTTTTACCTTTTATCACAGTCTTGGACATGCCAAAGAGTAGAAACAACATTGGCTTTGATGCATTGTTAGTTTTTGTGCAGCATCAGATTTACTGTTCGTGGCTGTTTTTGCCCCATTGACTTCCATTATATCCACATTTTTTTGAAAGCAAAGCCATGGCAATCATATTACTAAGCAAAAACTAAAGGCAAAAAAAATCCAGTCCACAATCACATTTTATATTGAAAATAAGTCATTTTGTGTGTGTTTTTCCCCAAATCAGTGACATCATTTATGAATTTGACAATTAAAGAGTTAAAATCATGATTTTTAAAAACAAAAATTGTAGTTTTGATCAGGACTGAGGTTGATTAATAGATTTAAGCAAACAAAATTGAAAAATATTTATCTGATACATTTTTAAAGCAGTTAAAAGTAGTGGCTGTTTTCAGCCACAAACATAACGAAAGGGTAGTGAATTTGAACAAAGCACAGGGGTTAATTTAATGAATATATCACTGGGATCAGAAGTTAAATTTGGTAACATTCTCCATAACAATGTGTAAACTATGACATCTTAGGGCCACAAATAAACTCAGGCTATGTGCCAAACAGCAATAATGGCACCTTTGTGGATGATGGGTATTCCAATGCAGTGGTATTCTGTGGGCACAGATTCTGCAGACCTGACCTTTAGTATAAGATTTGAGCCTATCAGTATCAAAGTTTTGCACGTTTTTTCCAGCAGCTTTCTCATGATCATAAACCTCATTTTAATTTCCTCATATATGAATCATATATTCAGTAATTTCAGTCTGTTTATTTAGTTTTTAATTATTTCAGTTTCATTACTGCATCATCTAGAGAGGCCGATCTGTCTGATGTGCTCTCATTCTGCTGTGCTCTCATTCTGCTGTTAGTTCTCAGTCCAAGGCGTGCTGTCAGAGTGTCTGCTGGCTCTGGGAGGAAGTTCTGTCCTGAGAACTCCATTTATTCAACTCTTAATGTCTCAGACCATTCAGCTGGCACAGCAGCTATGGGAAACCTGTGAGGTAGGTTACAGCACGCTACACATATAGATATCAAAACATTCTTCCTATTTAGGGACTGTTCGTTAGTTGAAAAGTTCAATGTTTTAGTTTAATGCATTTCTCTAATTTCAGAAACGGAAATTAGTAAGGTACAGTATTATTGACAATATTACTGAAGCACCGTAAGGTACATTAATGACAGTATTTTAAAACTAAATTGTCTGTATTGTAATATATATAAGATAAGAGTCATATCAAATCATACATATATTCATCCTTTAGAACCTGAAACCAAGTTGTAAATACGTTGTTTTCACTTATTTTGCTTTTTTTTTAACTGTAAAATTAAAACACACTATGCTGTCTTCAAGTGCAAGGTGTCATTTTTATCTCATGAATGAAAGAATCTAACACTTCAAACTTGATGCTACATATATAAAAGTCTTTTTTATGACACTAGTTTGCACAGTTTTTACTCTGGAGTCTTTTTTTACCCAAGTTCTTCTAGCATTTTTGAAACATTCAATCCAGTTCAAATCAAATATTGTTCTCTCTGATGCAGTTCCTATCTAATTGCAAGCATATGCCCCCATCACACTCCTGGCAGTTCCATGGGGTACTCCATTTGCATTGTATGCAACGACACCACACCATGCTGGCCCTTCTGCGAACAGGCAGATGATTGCTAGCCGCTAGCCGCTCCTGAAAGTTTTGCAGTTTCAGGGGCTTGTCCTGGTGGATGGCACACAGCTCTTTGTGTAAAATGAATCTAATGGTCACTGCAGTGTCCAGGAAGTTCTGGAAAATGGTCATGTACTGACTTTGCTCCCTGCATCTGGCCAGAGGTGTCAATTCCACCCGTAAACTTATAGTACTGTTGAGCTTCTGTTTTTTTTGGTCTTCCAACTCAGCACAGTCTTCTCACTGCATACTGTACCATCTTGCGCTTCCACTGTAGATCGAGCCTGGCTGTAGCACATTCCATAACCTCCTGCAGCTCAACATACGAGGGACAGGGAAGCTGAGGGCTCAGTTATTTCAACCTTTTCACCCTCATCAGCCACTTCCTGCTCATCCTGGCTTGACGCCAGCAGAGCACTGACTGCTGGATCAGAAGAGACAATACATACAGCTCGCTCTCATCAGACGCTGAAGAGTGCATGAGATTTATACTTCTCTGAAACTCTCAACGACCCCCACTTGTGACCCCAATGAGCTCAGTCTCCTCGTTGCCTCAGTGAGAGCAGGACCTGGGCCACGGGTACAAGTCAAGTCAAGTCACCTTTATTTATATAGCGCTTTTTACAATGCAACTTGTGTCAAAGCAGCTTTACAGTAATAATTGGCAAATAATTTTTGGCTGCACAGCAGCTCTTAAAGAAAATGGTGTCATTGTCCAGCTTATTCTATATATTATTGATTCATTCCATTTTAAAAATCAACAGTGATTAATTTAGTTAATTTCTGTTTATCCGCACAGAGGAAAACAGTGATGTAATCGTCCAGCTCAGTTCAGTTCAGTTCAGTTCGCATTCAATGCAGGTAGATCAAAAACATTGTTGAATATCAGGTCAAGTGTCCCCAACTAAGCAAGCCAAAGGCAACAGCGGCAAGGAACCAAAAACTCCAACAGGTGAGAGAGGTGTCCCTCAAGAAGAGGGACAGACGAGAGCAGAGCTTTTTCATTGGAAAACTCTCACAAAGCTGCCTCGAGGACGGAGCATGCATGCTCCTCGCTCAAACAAATCACACACAAGATGTGTGTCATCAGGTGTCAAAAATCGCGGACACGGATCCACACACTTCTTGAAACGTTCACAAGCCATAATAAATTAGGCTACCGCCGGCCAATACAATTGACCCATTTACCCCTCTGTCTTCTGTCTTTATTAGTTCACTTGTATCAGCTGTGTTCCATTCATTAGCCTCTTCTGTGTTTGCCCTATAAGTTGGTCCCTCACATTCATTCCCTGTCCATTCACCGTTACGTATAGATGTTAATGCCTGTCGGCCTGCTTTCTGGATTACTTGTTTATTAAACTACATTTTGAGAGGGGGAAGATACAATCTTAGGTAGTTCATAGTAGCTTTTAAATCTAAAGTAAAAAAAAATAATAATTATTTAATTAATTGGCAAAGCTAATTTGATGTTGATAAACCTGTCTTTTTTCATAGTATCCCAGACCCTCTTGTTGTTTTTAGCCCCAAAGTCTCCTTCTAGCTGTTCTCTATGATATTCTTTTGCCTTCTTCATTTTACCTGTTAGTTCTTTTTTGTCAGTTTAAGCACTTTTAAGTCCTTGTTTTTAAATGCAACTTTCCTCCTATTCATAATTTCCTTAATGTCTTTGGTCACATAGGATTTATTATTTGGGTAAACTGTAATAGTCTTTGTCTGTGTCACCAATTGTACACAACAATTGATGTAGTCATTAATTATTTCCATCATTTCACCTAAAGATCTATCATAAAAGATTTCCCAGTTAGTCCAGTCAAAGCAAACTCTGAGTGTATCTTTACTTTCACTCGACCACACTCTGATTTCTTTCTTTCAGGTTTCCCCCTTTTTAGCTTTGCTGAGGATGTCGTAATATGTACACCTTACTATGAATTATGCTTAAACTGATCTAATTAGCTTAGCTTCTAGCTACTCTTTTAGAGCTACCTTATAGGAAATCACCTTGCAATGTATGTGGTTGCCATGAACACTTTATAAGCTTGCTTGCTGCTTTTTTGACATAAGATCACTTGAATATTATTCATGGAGTTGCAATTATTTTAGGTTTCATCATGAATATTTACAGCAGATGATTTTATTTTCTAATGTGGTATTTATTTCTAATTTTAACATTATTGACATTAAACTTTCATTGTTACAACTGTGCGTATAGTTATCTCTGCATATTAAGCTGCAGATCAATCCAATAAATTACATGTTTCTACCAGTTTCCATTCTTCACATTTTACCCAAGTGGCTGAATTGGACTCTTATGGTTACAAAGCACAAAAATAATCAAGATTAACAAGCATGATTTGACTACAATGTATAATTGAGTAAGCATTCTCCTAAACATACAGACCACAGTGCCCATTCATATTTAAAGGACTTAACAAGATCCGTGTGCTTTTGTGGTTACTACTTGTCTTAAGTTTGTTAACATATGATATATGATATCTGTGGACAGACAAAAACCAAAACAGTCTTTTTGTCTGAAACATGTCACTGAATATGAATTACTCGTTAGAGAAGTGTTGTATAAAATCGTTTGCAATCAGTAAAACTAATATCATGTTTGCAATCAGTAAAACTCAATGTGTATGGATTTTAATTTATATACTTTACATTTTTTTCCATCGTTATGTTAGCCTGTATGTTAATCTGGCTTGAAAAACAATGATGCTGACTTTCATCATACATGTGCATACTGTAAAATCGATTAATAACGGTAGGGTTTTGTCTCGTGCAGAGGTCCAAAGAAGAGCTGCAGCATCAGATGGACTGGATCCTCTATCAGAATTCCTTCTATGTGTTCTGGTTGCTGGAACAACTTGCACAGGACACTAATTTTAATGGAAACCAGGAGCTTGTGATCCACCTGGAAACTAAAGCATTAAGTCTCGCAGATGAGTTTCCCCTGTTCTCTCTCTATATGTGGCGGATCGGTGGTCTCTTCAGGGTGGGCAGACATGGGCTACACCGATGAGCTGACATGGGCTGTCATTTCAAGAGCCCACTTTGCATGAAGTGCCTTGTCTAAAAATAAGAATTAACTATTGATTAATAAATTATAAACCAGTCCCTTTTATTGTGCTTTTTTGGAAGTCTTGTGTTGATAAATGCTTAATGATAAATCATCTATAGTAGAGGTGTAATCTCCTTCAGAGTTGAGCTCTAACCCTAATTAAACACACACGAACCAGCTAAACAAGGTCTTCAGGCTTGCTAGAATTTTTCAGGAAGGTATTTTGGAGCTGGTTTGAGCTAGAGTGGAAAAAGAATGGCTCTACAGGAGCAGAGTTTCACAAGTGATCTATAACGTGACAGAAAATCCTACATAATTCTTCACAACACGCTTATGTTTATGTCAGACATAAACTTGACCCTCCCATTAACATTTGTATGGATGCAAATTTATATGGTTCAGAAGATTACTGTATTAGTGTCAATGTATTGCTGTCATTGTATTACTGTTAATGCATTACTGTCAATGGTGCCTGTATGCATTTTTTAGAGCTTCAACTTTCTGGCACCTATTGCATTATATGGATTATTTTTCAAAAAATAAATTGTTTTTATCTGAAGAAATTGTGATGGCATGAAGATGAGTATATGATGAAACAATTTTTGGTTTTAGGTAGATGCAGCATTTAAATTAAAACAAACGAAAATGTAGTCTGATGTAAAGTCAAAAAAAACACTGAACTGTGAATTACTTGGATGTTAAAATGCTTGATTTCACTGTGAAGTGTAACACTGAATCTGGGTTGATTGATTTGCTTTGTTTTTTAAACCAAGTGTTCAACTCTGGCTTTGAGATCCACTTTCCTGCAGAGTTTAGTCAGAGATTGTCTTATTATTGGGGAAATGAGAGGGTCTGTATCTCTTATCATTGGAGAAGGTGTAGTGGCTAACGTGAGGCATCTCAGCCTAACATATAATGTCAGTGACCGCTGTAAAGTTTTATGACAGTAAATTACAGTTTACATTAATCAGTTCTCTTTCAAGGGAATTTGCGCTGTGGGAACGCTCTGCGTGATTGCGTCATGAAGCACATGTGAAATTAGTCAAATGGTGTGACAAGACCTCAAAGACGGGTGACGTCACGATCAGGAAATGAAAACATGCTCATACAGTGCGTTAGGTTCTATGTCTTCAGTAAGTGCTATATGTATAATTGTGTGTCCTATTTGGTGGTGTCTCTCTACCTCCTTGCAGTATATATTCTCTGTATATTGTCATGGCAAGCTAGCAGCAGTTTAGGTTGTGTGTTCCTCATTAAACAATTTACAATATGACAGAATATTTATAATTATATTCATTTTCTCTTCATTAAAATACATAATATCAGCATCATATGCATACATGCAGTTATAATAGTCATTACATTTTATTTAAATTTGACTTTGTGATGTTTTCACCCATGTTTTAATTTTTTTTTTTTTAATTATAAGATAAAACATTAATTGACAGACCCCCTAGCAGCAGATCCTTTAAGTCCTGTAAGTTGCAAGGTGTGGCCTCCATAGATCAGACTTGTTGGTTCAGCACATCTCACAAATGCTTATTTGGATTGAGAGCTAGGGAATTTGGAGGCCAAGTCAACACCTCAAACTTGTTGTGCTCCTGAAACAATTCCTGAACCGCTTTTGCTTTGTGGCAGGGTGCATTATCCTGCTGAAAGAGGCACAGACACCAGGGAATACCATTCCCATGAAAGGGTGTACATGGTCTGCAACAATGCTTAGGAAAGTAGTCCGTGTCAAAGTAACATCCACATGAATGGCAGGACCCAAGATTTCCCAGCAGAATATTGCCCAAAGCATCACATTGCCTCCACCAGCTTGCCTTCTTCCCATAGTGGATCCTGATGCCATGTGTTCCCCTGGTAAGGAACGCACAACATGATTCATGAGACCTGGCCACCTTCTTCCATGGCTTTGTGGTCCAGTTCTGATGCTCACGTGCCCCCTGTTGGCGCATGCGGTGGTGGACGGGGGTCAGCATGGGCACCCTGACTGGTCTGTGGCTATGCGGCCCCATTCGCAACTGCAAACTGCAATGCACTGTGTATTCTGACACCTTTCTATCAGAACCAGCATTAACTTCTTGAGCAATTTGAGCTACAGTAGCTCATCTGTTGGATCAGACCGCATGGGCCAGCCTTCACTCCCCACGTACATCAGTAAGCCTTGGCCGCCCATGACCCTGTCACTGGTTCACCACTGTTCCTGCTTTGGACCACTTTTAATAGATACTGACCACTGCAGACAAGGAACACCCCACAAGAGCTGCAGTTTTGGAGATGCTCTGACCAAGAAAGGCTCTTACCAAGCCATCTAGTCATCACAATTTGGCCCTTGTTGAACTCGCTCAAATCCTTACTCTTGCCCGTTTTTTTCCTGCTTCTAACACAGCAACTTTGAGGACAAAATGCTCACTTGCTACTTAATATATCCACTAACAGGTGTGATCAGTGTTATTCACTTCACATGTCAGTGGTCATAATGTTATGACTGATCAATGTACAATACCACTCAATATTAAATACTATTGTAATGCTGTAAATATGAGCTCTTCCTGTCACGACATTCCCTTCTCTGCCTTCTCTTATAAAATAACCATTTTGTAAAATATACATATTGTTCTCAACAAACATATTGTTTAGCATAAAACATGTTGAAGATTAGCAGACAGGCAGTCGATTCATTAAATAATAAGCTGTTTCCTCAAAAAAGCAGTTTATTCAGTGTAGTGAAGCCTCTTCTCCATTGACGGGCGGTAGATCCTTTTCCTATTTGGCACCTAAACTCTGGAACAATCTTCCTAGCATTGTTCGGGAAGCAGGCACAATCTGTCAGTTTAAATCTAGACTAAAAACGCATCTATTTAACCTGGCATACACATGACGCAGTATAAACTTTTGTCTTCATATCCGTTAAAGGATTGTTAGGCTGCATAGATCAGGTCAGCCGGAACCGGGAACACTTCCTATAACACCAGATGTACTCGGTACATCAGAAGAAGAATGGTGTCTACGCTAATTTTTTGTCTCTCTGCTTATCCCGAGGTTTACCAATTAACGTGATTGGCTGGATCCGGGCCGTGTCCGGGTCGGACGGGGAACTTGTGCCTGTGTGCGGCAGCAATGTGGCCCTGTGGTGTCGGCGGAGACTGTGTGAACTAGCTCATCCTTTTTTAAGACCTTATACCGACTCATCAGCCAGTGGCACATATCCCAACAAACCGTCCCATACCGGTGTGATCAAAAAGATCTTAAACTAGATGGAACTATATTAAATATTTTGACTTTTGTGATTCCAGATCGGTTTAATGACCTGTAACTCTGCCTGGGTATCGGACAAGTGTTCAATGTTGGCCAGAGGAGAACTGGCCCCCCGACTAAGCCTGGTTTCTCCCGAGGTTTTTTTCTCCATTTGTTGGAGTTTTGGTTCCTTGCCGCTGTTGCCTCTGGCTTGCTTACGTTGGGGACACTTGCTTGATATTCAGCAGTGTTTTTGATATGCCTGCATTGGCGCCGTTGTATGCGAACTGAGCTGAGCCGGACGATTACGTCACTGTTTTCTGCAGTGCTGATATACATAAATTAACTAGACTAATAACTACTGATATTTGCAACGGAATGATTCAATAATATATAGAATAAGCTGCACAATGACACCATTTTCTTATTAATGTAAAGCTGCTTTGCCACAATTTGCATTGTAAAAAGCGCTATATAAATAAAGATGACTTGACTTGATTGATATACATTAAAAAAATGGCCTCCACACTCAAAAAAATATTTCAGTCTAAACATAAGTTTTATGTAATTTAATTACATTGCAATTTTCCATCCATTTGGATTACATAGTTTTAACAAAAACAAACTAATAAACTTAATGTAATTCACATTTGTCAGTCATATGTAAATGAAATTGGTAAGATTTATGTAATAGTTCACAGAAAAATGCCCAGGTTAATGAACACTGTTTAGTGGTCATATGCGTGCACACTACTGAGTTAAAGTACCATTGAAGCAGTGTCAGAGTTAATGAGATCATTAAGTGATGATTGAAAATTAATGATGAACACCTGCTGTTAACAAGCAGAATCACTGAAGGACAGAGAAACACAAGAGCTGTGTCTGAAACCGCTCCCTATCCACTATATAGTGCACTATATCGGGTGTCGGCCATTTTGTAGTGCTGTCAGAATTCTGAGTGAACGACTTCCTTCCCTACATTCATTCACTACTTTTACCCACAATGCTCTCTGATTTTGAGTGTACATTCGATGTACACTCGTTAAAGCGCCGTTACCCAAAATACAACACGATAAGACGATCGAGCGCGAAAGAAAAATAAATATGGCGGACCGCAATACGGGAAGCGGCAACTTCTACAAATGTAAGTGTCATTTTTTATTAATTAGAACATCTTTGTAAAGATATTTTGAAGTGAAATGATACAGATTTATATCATAATATATATACTTATTATCATATGATAATTTGGTCGATTTTTATCATATGTTAGTGAACTGTTGCACATTGTATACTGTTGTTTATATTGTATTTATTTACCATTATATTTTTTAATAAACAAATGTGACAGTGTAGTGTTTTTGATCTGTTATTTTTAAATATAAATTTACTAAATAGCATGACACAGGTATTTTTATTCTCTCTTTATTCTCAATAAACATGACAAATTAACAGTAATATACAATTCATTAAGCTAAACAGGACATACTACAGATGGGTATAGGAAATGTTAATGACGAAATTGTCTGCGCTGTCTGGCGTGTGCTATTAACGTCAACGTCCGAATTCGCTCACTCATTTTCGTTCACTCTTTGCTGATATAGTGCACTCAACTGTCATGCACTATATAGGGGTTAGTGAATGAGTGGGCGGTTTCGGACACGGCTAAGAACTACAACTGACTTCAGTCACAGCCTTCGATGAAATCAACTGAAGATAAAAGACATTTAATCTCTCAAGATCTGATTGAACAACTCCACAAACTCTACAAAACTTTCCCAGCTTCACTCACTACTAACTACAATGACTTTATTTCTGTCATATATCTACAGAAGTTCTTTTGAACTTCTGTAGTTCTCCTTTAGCTCTTTAGAACAAGCAGGTTTAGATGTTAATGATTTATTGAGATTCATTTGAAGTTACCGTCTTTGAAGTCAGTGTTGGCTTTAATTGGTCTCTTGACTGTATTGTATCAGCTGTTCTGTCTATTGTAACTAAGTGTTGTTAAAACAAATGTCAAACAAATGTTTGATCATGTGCTGATTGTTGAGTTGAGGTGAAGAGCTTGAACATTTAATAATCTGATCTCATTTGGAGTTTAAACTCTGAAATGAACGGTGCATTAAAGTAAAACTGTGATTCTATGGTGTGAGACTCAGCAGTGTTGTAACAATCAAATAATATATACTTTTTAAAAAAAAAAAATCTGTTAGTGCACGATAAAATTTCAGTCTGCATGCATTGGAGTAAGAGGCTTTTTTTTTAACCTGTCACCATTGTTGTGATTCGTACGTTGATTCTTGACGTCTGTATAACCTTTTTTTTTTTTGCACAAACTGGTTTTGCCTTAAGTCAGAATGATGGGGAACAATTCATAGTCAAGTCAAGTCATCTTTATTTATATAACGCTTTTTACAATGCAAATTGTGGCAAAGCAGCTTTACATTAATAAGAAAATGGTGTCATTGTGCAGCTTATTCTATGTATTATTGATTCATTCCGTTGCAAATATCAGTAGTTATTAGTCTAGTTAATTTAGGTATAGCAGCACTGCAGAAAACAGTGACGTAATCGTCCGGCTCAGCTCAGTTTGTATACAACGGCGCCAATGCAGGCATATCAAAAACACTGCTGAATATCAAGCAAGTGTCCCCAACGTAAGCAAGCCAAAGGCAACAGCGGCAAGGAACCAAAACTCCAAAGTGGACTCCATAGCAGTTTATCACAACACTGATTTACTATAATGTATAGCACAAAGCTAATACTGCATCATCCATTTAATCAGAGACTAAATTATGAGTAAGATCACTAAAATGACCATATAATGACTCATCATCATCACTTAACCAGCAGCACCTGATCACACGTTCTCTTGTCATTCATGCCTTAACTAATGTGTTATATAGACATCAAGAATCAACATACAAATCACAACAATGGTGACAAAAAAGTCTCTTGCTCCAATGCATGCAGACTGAAATTTTATTGTGCACTTACAAATTTTTAAATAATGTATATTATTTGATTGTTACAACACTGCTGAGTTTCACACCATAGAATCACAATTTAACTGTAAACTCTGGATGAGACAAGATTACTAAATGTTGTCTCTTTTCACCACCACTCAACAATCAGCACATGATCAAACATTTGTTTGACATATGTGCCATGACAAAAGTGTTTCAACAACATTCAGTTATCAGAACATCTGATACAATAAAGTCAAGAGCCCAATTAAAGCCAACACTGACCTCAAAGACGGTAACTTCAAATGAATTCAATAAATCATTAACATCTAAACCTGTTAGTTCTCATAAGAACTTCTGTAGACGTATGACAGAAATATATGTAATCCAAATGGTTGGAAAATTGCTATGTAATTAAATTACATAAAACTTATGTTTAGACTGAAATAGTTTTTTGAGTGCAGTGTCCTTTCCAGTGTACCAACAAAGCCAGAGCATTAGCATTAGCCGTTACACTTTTTGGCTAAAGATAACAGGCCTGCCTTCCAGTGGCTTTGGTTTAGTTCCAACCCTAATGAAAACACACCTAAAGCTAATTAAGGTCTTCAGGGTTTCTAGGAGACAGGCAGAGATGAGTTAAACTCTGCAAGAAAGAGGATCTCAAAGGCCAGTTGTATATAGTAGTACAAGTGTAGTAACCATGATTGTTTTTGATACCATGGTTCTAATACAGTAAGAAAACACAGTGATGCAAAGCATTGTAATAGAATGTATAATGTAGAATCTTACCCAGGGAATATGAATTCTGGCAGGAGTACACACCCCAGGACTCTGTTGCTGAGGACATTCATATAGGACATTAAACATACATCATTGATTTTAGTTAGTGTAAGGTTCAAAATATCTTGTGCCTGTCTACTGATGACCATGTGTTCTGCTCTGATGACTTGAGACTTTTCTTGTGTCCCATTGGACAAATATCTAGACATTTTCTCATCTTGTTTGCCCCTCAGACTAACCCAGAAACCATGTGATTGTAATCATGTCCTTATATGTATTTCCAGTTGCTAAACGGATGGTTTCACTTCTTGTTTTTCACCTATAATTTGTACCCCTGGACAGCGAATGAACTGTGTCCATGATTGAACTACACTCTGTGTCAGTCTCATTTCTTGGCACCCGGGATCGATCCTGTATTTCTTGCTGCATTGCTCAACCTCAAAGGGTTTCTTGAAATGTTCAATATCCAAATTATTTTTATCTGACAGTTAGTAATTCGCCTGACATTTTGCTTGGTCGCATTGCTCCAACTCTTCTTGAGAGGGTTGGCTCTTCAAATTGAGGCGAAAGCTGATTGGTTGCTCCCACTTGTGTATTGTCCAATGGCATTTTAGCACTCGATTGACAAATGGATGAAGAAAAGCATTTGGCAAATCCTTTTTTAAAATCTAAAAATCCATTTAAAAAGCCATTTAAAAAGCAATTTAAAATTATTTACAAATGTACTTTTTATTGTTCTATTAATCTACGTTTAAAAACAGGAATTAAATAAACAACTTTAAATATGTCTATTTATTTGCCCATATAAAAGTGATTTATTTATATACATTTTTATGTTTGAATTATTAAATTAATTATTTGATTCTTCGTTTTATTTTTGTGGCACTCCTGGTCCTCCATACAAACCAGCACAAATCGAGCACAAACAAATGGCACCGGTTTCGTGCGATTTAGATGAGGTGGGGTGGAGAGTGGCGTCACACGACCCCAAAAAAATGTTTAATATCTCGAACGCCAAACCAGCACAAACGTTTGTTTTTGCGGCACAAATCAGCACAAACGAATGGCATAGTTTTGGAGATTATTTCGTTTTATGGGGTGCCAACTTCAAGGAGGTGTTGTAAAACCCAGCATTCCAACTTTGTGAAAATTCATAGCAAATTTTCGAGTCTGAACCAATGAAATGTGATTTTCAAACACATGCTGATGTAAATAAAATGCTCTTACTCTCACTGACTTACAGAGCCAAAGCGCATGCACAAAGATGGCTAAGAGAGTGCGTGATCCCGACACATATACACAAAATATATTTCAAAAATATGTTTTGGTGAACGTTTGATTAACTGTTGGGGAAAAACATCTGAAATATCACATTATATTAGGTCCATGCGGTAGCCTACAGTAGGTCTTAATATAGGCTGTCTGTTTCATTAATCTTAATCAAATAATTGTGAATATAAAAAGTTGAATATATTTTCCTATGGAATTTTGACTTGGTTTGTGCCAAATTTGGTGTATTACCAGGGATTTTAAGTTATGGTTGATGGGTGATTTTGTTTTGGAACAACTTGAGTTATGTAACCAGATTACTTTTTCAAGTAACTAGTAAAGTAATGTAATACTTTTTCAATTTACAACTAATATCTAAGTTACTTTTTCAAATAAGTAATGCAAGTTACTTGTTCACATTTATTGACTGAGATCCCTCCTGTCCCCATGTTGCGAGAAACAAAGTGCATAAGGTTTTGTGTCATTGCTGCTGACCTTCAATGATCTAGTTCACCTTTACATTAAATATACATTTCCTTCATGTTCAGGATGATTCATTTCACTTTTGGTGTGAAAGTTCCATCACATTTGCCAAAAATATAAGCTTTTTTGAGTGTAGAAAAAGTAATGCAAAAGTAATGTAACGCATTACTGTTCATAAAAAGTAACTATAAAGTAATATTGTAATGCATTACTTTTAAAAGAAACTTTCGCCAACACCGGTGGTGTGTGTGTTATTCTAATTGTGTTTGTCTTTATGTGAAACTATACATTGTTCACAATTGTTTCAAACTGTTATTTGCACATTTCATGGGTTTAAATTTGTCAGTTCGCCTTTCATTTATGTGTAGGAATGCTGGTTATGTTAACTAGGTACATAAAAAGTACTATAGGCCTACATAATAGTTGTTTCAAGATTACGGTTGGGATATTAAGATAATTTCTTGATGCGTAAAGTACTACAAAGTATCAATTCACCAAAATTCTTGGAATGTCATCATACTGGCAGTCAATATTTTGGATTAAATTAATATTTTAGCATACTTAAACATATCATTATTTTTATATTATACATATTAACATATTATTACAAATGGTACGCATAATCTTTTCCTCTATAATTATTTGTACGTGTGAACTTGTAAAATCACCACAGTCCTCTGATGTAAAAGTAGCCCTGGTTCATGATGTATGAATGCACAAGGGTCTATGTGATATGTTTGTGAATAAATAATGAACATTCCAGACGTGGCGTCTTTGATCCCTGGTAAACAAGTTACGCATGCTAACTATGTATATGTAATTTTGTCTGAAAAGGAACACCCTCGGCGCTGACCACTAACCCCGCCTCTAGACTGAAGGCAGCTGAACGCCTGATGAGACTCTCAGTACAGCGAAGGCAGAGGAGATGATGATGCAGTGGCTCAATTCATTATTTTTCATCTGGATTCACTGTCAGATGTGCAGGACAGAGTTTGAGCTAACTTTACTCCACACTAATGATGTCCACGCTCGGGTGGAGGAGACCAACAAAGATTCGGGCAGATGCAGTAAACCACCTTGTTTCGCTGGAGTTGCACGGAGATCTACGAAAATCAAAGAAGTTCGTAACAAGGAGAAAAACGTTCTGCTGTTGGACGCGGGTGATCAGTTTCAAGGGACCGTCTGGTTCAACTTTTACAAAGGTGCAGAAGCGGCGCATTTCATGAATAAACTCGGATACGATGCAATGGTAAGAATATTCTATCCACATTAAATATCGGGTTCACGAAAACGTAGGGTAATTGGGTTGTGTTTAGATGAGTCATTTCAATCGTACAGCCGCGGATTTGGGGGACGTTCGAAAAGCATCTGGATGGAGTGTAAGGGAATGGAGCAAAATGACGCTTCATGCACTTTTTCAAAGTTCAAATATTTTTGACATTGTTAGAACACGCCCTTTTACGCTGAGCAATAATGTAATATTCTGAAGGATCACGTGTCATTGAAACCTGGAAATGATGCTTTGATCAAAGGAAAAATAACATTTTAATATATATTAAAATAGGAAAGAGTTCTTTTAATTTGTAATCACTCACACACACACACACACACATGTATGTATATATATATATATATATATATATATATATATATATATATATATATATATATATATATATGAGACTTTTTTTTTTCAAAAACATTAAAAAATTATAATGTTTCCAAACTTTTGACAGGTACTGTATTTCATATAAAGTTAATACGAGCTGGTATACAGGTCATGGGGCCAGATGCAACAGCATCTAAAAGTGTGTTGTATTCATGTGAAATTAGTTTCAGATCAGGCTTTTTTTCCCCTCACAGTGGACAGATTACAGGTTAATCATTCATACATACTGACATAGAATGACACTTCATTTAGTTGCTCATCACAGTGATTCATGTGGAATCTCTTTGATTCATCCAGGTGTCAAAAGTGTTGACAGTTTTTCCATCATTATAGGTTCTTCATATTATTACTGACGTAAGGTAGAGCAGAAGTGGACAGAATGTTCTGGACAGGTGCCCATGAGCCACTGGAGTCTTCATTACAGTGGACAGAGCACCTGTTCAGGTGTTTTGGGACTCAAACTTATGGAACATAAACAGAAAAGGTGTTTCCCAAATGTAGATTCCCGAATGGTACCTACTGTCAAAGAAAGTTTAGAAATGGTTGGGTGAATTCTTCTATTCTCATTCATTTAAAGTGCTGTAGATGATAAGTATCTAACTTTAAATTTGTTATTAAAGTACTGTAAATCAGTAGTAGCCTATCAGGAATCCATGTTCTTTTTATTTTTAGACTGATTTCAAATTTAAAACCCAGTTATTTTGTATTCTGTTGGAAAATTAAATGGGAAATCTATTGTAAAACTGGCTTAGGAAGATAATATTGCATCCTGAATTTACTATTAATGTCTACAGTAATTGGAATTTCAAATTTGTTTTTTATTTAATGCTTAATTCCAAAAGCGACCGGGCAAAAATCTGTAAGTTGAAACAATTGTGGACAATGAACAGTGTTTGCATATAAAGTCAAAACACCACCAGGATAACAAACACTACACTACAATCACACAACACAATATGAACAAACATAACTATTTAAAATGACATATATAAAAATCTGTGATGGGGAAAACCTTTTGTCACACTATAGACTATTGCCTCACTATATTGAACTCCATCTCCCATAATCCTTTGTCCCGGACTCATCACTGATCAAAGTGTGTAAGCTGTGAAGCTCTGGTGAACTTCATGCCCAAGAGGGTTAAGGCAGTCCTGGAATATAATGGTTGCCACAGAAAATATTGACACTTTGGGCCCAATTTGGACATTTTCACTTAGGGGTGTATTCACTTTTGTGGCCAGCATTTTAGACATTAATGGCTGTGTGTTGAGTTATTTTGAGGGGACAGTAAATTTACACTGTTATACAAGCTGTACACTCACTACTTTACATTGTAGCAAAGTGTCATTTCTTCAGTGTTGTCACATGAAAAGATATAATTAAACATTTACAAAAATATGAGGGATGTATATACATACAAATTGTACAAAATATATAAATACTAACCTGTTGTCAGGATTATCAGCTGGAGTGCCCATGACAGCCTCTAGAGGGCACTCCATCTAGGACTTTCTCACACACACACCCACACACACATGCACTTTCAGTCCTGGACTTCACTACATTTCTCAGAATCCCCTGTACCTGTCATTGATCACTGCACCAGCTGAGGCTCATTATACACACAGTATTTAAGCTCAACAACCCCCCCCCCCCCCATTCGAGGTCTTGTAATTCCTAGTGTTTACATTTCTGAGCGTTACTTTACTGTCTAGTCTGCCTGTTTCCTTGATCCTGCCTGTTTCCCCTGTTGTTGACGTTTATCTGCCTGCCCTCTGGACTTAGTGCTCTGTGCTTTTGGACTCTGCTTGTTTGCTGCCTGCCTCGACATATCTGCCTGTTTACGTTTATGATTCTGCCTAGCCTTGGACATTCCTTTTTTACTGATATTTGACCATTACCTGTTTGACCACGTTTCTCAATAAAAGCCTGCGGTTGGATCTGGACCCGCGTTGTCACGCACTCTTCATTACACCTGTACCTTTAAACTTAAGATATGTTCATGAAATATATGACATTTTACTGCATAAAACATTGTTTGTTTGTGTGTGTGATGCTTTACTTTAGGCCTTAGGAAATCATGAGTTTGACAATGGAGTGGACGGCCTCGTGAAACCTTTCCTTCAGAAAGTGAACTGCCCGGTTCTCAGCGCAAATATTAAAGCCGATCAGACAATTGCTCCCCAAATCAGCGGCTACTATCTCCCATATAAAATCTTCAATGTTAATTCGGAGAAAGTAGCTGTTGTTGGATACACATCAGTTGAGACCCCTGCTTTGTCTGTACCAGGTAAGATACTTTATTACACTCAGTTATAGCCAGGCCAGGTTTACACATAATGCTGCAAGTCACACACTTAAAAACATCTCAAATTACCTGTGTTTTATGAAGGAGAAACTTTTGTTTTAAAAAAATAGCATGTTGACTGTTTAAGTATAAAGGTGAAATGTGTCATTTTAAATGTCTCCATGTAGTTACACATTTCAATTGGATTGCTATAGGAACAAGTCAGGTTTATCTGTAAAGCACAATTCGCAACATACTACACATTTCTAAGAACGTTTATAGATTAGACTACCTTATTGTAGTATGTCATTACTAGGGGGTGTGATGATACACTTACGCTCATGAGACAAGATGATAGACGAATTTGGGTTCAAGAGAACAAGTAGAGACAAATCTTCAATGACGAAATGTTACTGGAATAAATAGTCTTTTATTGAACTGAAAATCACAAAATGCAAAACAATGCAGGTGCATTTTAAAATGTTTTAACTAGGGCTGTCACTAATGATTATTTTGGTATTTCAGTTATCATTTGATTATTCTGATGATTAATTGAGTAATCAGATATGTAGGTGTGTGTGTGTGTGTGTGTGGTAATACAAATAGACCTAAGTGAACAATAGCCTTTAAAATGACTTAAAATACATACTGTATATCATAACAATGAGGCAATAATTAGAGCAAATAAAGTATCAAAAGCAAGTATTCATATTGTTTTATTGAACAACACTGTTAAAATACATAAAGTAAAATACATAATATAATCTTAATCAAGTTACATATTATAACAAATATCTGCAGAGGGCGTCAACGGCTTACTGATTGTTGTTGTTACACATACTGCATGATCAAATCCTTGTTTAATATTGGCCAAACAACATTTAATTCAATGTCCACTTAATTTTTAATATTTTGCCACTTCTTTACGACAGAAATGCTACATTCACAGTAATTTCTTGAACATCTTTTCTGGTATTTTGCAAGCTAATCAACACGGGTAAATTGCAATTGAGGATTTTTTTTAACATCGAGGGACACCCCTGGCATCTGATTCTTTTAACAGGAGGTGAAATGCAAATATCACATAATATCGTAGAATCTCATGGCAAGAGATCTCATCACACCCCTAGTCATTACTGATAGAAAATGTGTTATAGCATAAATGTGGTAAATGTGAGTAAGAGTACAAGTGGAAGGATTTTTATCAGGGAGCTACTAGAATATTATTCTTTAGTCCTTTAGTTTCCCAGTGAGCAAGCAAGATGACTGTGGTAAGGAGATAAAATCTTGAGGGGCTTTCACACTGGAGGAACCTTTTTATAGTTCTTAAAACTATTGGCTGAAGTATCCGGATTTTGCTGTGTTTGCACTGCAGGAACTAGGAACAATTTTAGTTCTAGGAACTCCTTTTGGGGGAACTAAATTATCTCCTGCTTCAGAGCAGGGTCTAAACCGTAGACTGTAAAAAATATTGATATAGTGTCTTTGACATCACAAATAGGTTTCTGAAGAGCATTTTTGAAACCTAAAGTGGGCCGCCCCAATCTTGGCCGTGCATCACTCCCGGATAACTGAAAATGGGCAAAGAGGCGGGATGTGGTTAAAACTGAAGTGCCTGGTTTCTGAAACCACGCCCGCCTAGCTCGACGTGACCTTGTTATGTCAGGCTATGGAGCTATCTGTCTTAGATACTACCTAAACTATTAATAAAGAGAACAAGTTATGTCATTTGAAAGTTCTAAAGGTTTGCTGTCAATCTATGGTGTCTATTTTACGATATAGATGCAACAGTATTGTAATTTGTGTCAGGTGTGCAAATGACAACACGCAAAATCAAAACTTCATACCTTCGTAATGAAATGGTGATCGTGAGATAAATCCAATCCATCTCACTTGGTAAAATGTCTAAGAGCATCCATTGAAACACATCCAACAGCACTTTTTGTCCACAAAAGCATTGAATCCATGAAACATTGATATAATGTCTGCTGTTTGCATCATATTTCTTCTGAACGATCTGCTCTCCATCATCGCTCTTCAAAAAATCATACAATCTGAGCACCGTTTATGTTGTAAAACTGAATATGATCGTATACATTGGACTCTCACAAATTAGCCCACGTCCAAAGTCTAATTTTTCAAAATATCCAAGCAGTGTTGTCTGATTTTGTGGTGTTTTGGGAGACATATTCTCCAGCCATTGTCATTGTAGTAAATATGGCGGATAAAACTTTTAGCCAATGCCAAGATGATTCAACAACGTGTGTTATGTTTATCTTCTGCATGTGTGGACATGTTCACAGTCTTGACCACTAACCACACAGCAAGCTATATCATTTGAAATAATCCTGAAAAAAGCACAAACACAGCCGAGACGCCAAGTTCAGTGGCTGGAATTAGCCGAAGCTACGTGACGGCTAACAGACAGCAGATGGCTAGTAGTGACAGCTGCAGCAATACACCTGTCACTCAAGTGGCCACGCACTTAATTATGCAGAACTTTTAGTTATAAAACAATTTGTCACAGTTGTCATGGGGGGCCAAATTAGCTGTATAGACCAAAACCACAACATCTTTCTTTCTGCTGTAAAGTTGGGCATTTTAACATGGTGCTCAATGAAATTCTGCTCTCTTTTGGAGCCTGTCCCTAGCGGCCAGTCGATGAATTGCAGTTTAAGTCAATTTTAAGTGCTGCTTGGTCTAAACTTTAGGAACTATCGTCCGGCATCCTCCACCACCGGATTTAGTGTTTGTTAATGCCGCTCTTAAAGACGCCGCTGGCCGTTTCACAGTTCCTTTTCTCGGTGCAAATGCAACCAGGAACATGGCCCGGGGGGAGAAATTAGTCTCAGGGAACTATCCTAGTGGCTAGTTCCTATAACTGAGTTTCTAGAACTATTTGGTGCAAAAGCCCCTTTGGTAGAAACCAGGCTGCACTGGGGGATCAGTCCTCCTCTAGCTATACAGTCTAAACATCATGTTAACATTTATCTGTGTTACTATATTGTTCAGACTGTAAGAGTAGAGTATCTTTGAGGTTTCTCTGGGATTTACAGATGAGACAGTCTGGCAGCAGTTTAAACATGGAGATCTGAAGGGCTGCACAGTGCTGAGTTATAACAGTTACTTGGCACATCCCCATTGTAGTCATCAGGCAGAGACATATAGTGGGAGGAGTACAACATCTGGCTGGACCAAGGCTGGATAATGTCCTCTTTCCCTGAGGATAAGAATCCCAAAGGTTTAAACATAGTTTCAATGTATCATTAAATTCAATTATATAGTTGTAAAATATGCAAAATGGTTCCAGTTCTGGGCAGGGTTGGGAAACAAACTCTGTACTTTTAAGGGCACCGATCGAATTACGTTGGTACCACTGAATATCAATTCACATTAAATCAACCGGTGCCAAATTTTGGTACATGAGAACGCATCTGGTCAAAGTTCGAGGAAGAGAGAGAGAGACCAATGCGATATCACCCCTGCAACTTGTTCAAACACAACACACAGGGCAGTGGCTAAACGTTCTGAATCGGGGGTTAAATTTCACTAAACTGATGCAGAGTGAGACAATGCTATTTGCAATATGTCCAAAAACTTGAAATGAGCTTACTCCTGTCCGTAGATTATCCATGATCCGCGTTGCGAGCGTTGTAATCTCATTGTGGCGTTCCGCTCAGAAACCGCTCTCATGCGCGCGCCCACATGTTGTTACAAACTAAATATTGTCTAATTCTGACATTGGCACATGGTCCATGTCGGATTTTGGAATCTTGATTGAATTCTTAAGATTAATTGTTTTTTTAAACACAGTGGTTGTAATTCTTATTGTAAAGGTATTCATTAGTATACGATTGCTCTGTTCATATAAATTCCCGGTAACACTTTACAATAAGGTTCATTACTTAACATTAGTAAACTACATTAGTTAACATGAACAGGTAATGAACTGCACTTCTACATCTTTTATTAATCTCTGGTAATGTTAATTTCAGCGTTTACTAATACATAGAATCAAGACTTGTATTATCAAGTTCTTTAACTAATTTTCAAACTGAGAGTACTAAAGTTTCAAATTTTAGTTTTCAGGTTTTCAGTTACAAATTGACAATCTTTGAGAGCATCCAAAAGAAAGTGACCTCACGATATTAACTATTGTTCCGTTATATTAACTATTGTTCAGTTATATTAGCCACCACTGCCATGGTTGCACATTTAAACAGATTAGAGTGGATAGATTGATATACAGGTTAGGTTACACCCTGCAGTAAAATGATGGTGTTTTCTTCTATTTAAATGGTTTTACAGGCCCCCATCTCCAGTTTGAGGATGAGGTTACTGCTTTACAGACTCAAGTGGACAAACTCACTGCTTTGGGTGTTAATAAGATCATTGCCCTTGGACATTCTGGCTTCACAGTGGACAAAAACATTGCGAAGAAAGTTCGAGGAGTGGATGTTGTGATTGGAGGGCACACCAATACATTCTTGTACACAGGTATGTATCACACAATGTGCGTGAATTATGTATAGTTATTACTAATCCAAAAACGTCTCTTAGGTGATGATTTAACCAAATTCATTAGTATTTCTAAATAAGACAATTTACACATCACTTGCGCTCGTGTTTTTCTTTCTGCATTGGAGCACAATAGTAGGGCACAACAGTGCTAAAGGCACATCTTAAGAAAAACTCCCATAGTGTATGATTGCAGAAAAAATATATTTAGATTTTCATTCAACATTGATGGAGCAACACATTTTGTGAGAAAATAAATCGTAAAAGGGTTTTTTCATTTAAAACTCTTATAGATGTAGCCTATGAGGTGGCAAGGGGGGCCTTTTACCCCACACTCGGGTTAAAAGACTGACTAAATTAATGTCTAAATTAATACTTTTTCCAAGACAATCGCTTCAGAAAAAGTTGATACCGTTTTCTGTTTATTTTGATACGTAAAGAATCGGCCTTTGTTTGATAAATATTCTGTAATTAAATTGTTGATTTGAATAAAAAATCTAATTAAATATAAATATTATGAAAGTCAGAGGTGTTATGTAACGAAGTAATAATAATTTTTGTGGAGAATCGGTACTTGAGTTTTTATATTTCTCTCAACTTTAACGTTTACTCCACTACATTTCCTAAATAAAATGTATACTTTTACTCCGATACATTTCACCAAACCATTTTCATTACCTACTGCAAAATAAAGTACATACACAAACAAGTGCTTGCACAAGCGCGGTTGATTTCATTTTTTGGCTTGCGCCCGTTGCTGGAGCGGCTGAGGAGAGTGTGGTATGAGAGAGCGGCCTCTAGAGGCGAAATAAAAACTATCACTGATGCCTCTTAGAGTTTGTTTTGATACATGATGTGTGGCTGCGCACTGCACAGAACTATGGGGCACTTCAAAAACGGATTTAAAACATAGACAAAGCGGTATGCTATGCAGTACATTACAGTACATGTTTTCATATCACTAAAGTAATTAGTTTGTTGACTAGATGCTGCGTTAGTGGAGAACAGCAGTATGTTTGCCGTTGAGGCTGAGAGGATGCTGACGTTAGTTGCACCTCAAGTGGTTAAAACAATGTGACAAAAACACCAATTGTTTAATGTCACGATTGTTATCATCTAATTGCATTAGTTATTTCTCTTTTATGCATTCGTTATCCAGCAAAGTTGCATATTTAAATTGTATCCTAATTGTGCAGCTGACCGAAACATAACAAAACGGAAATGTATATTATTTCAGTTCTTTTTTTTAATCCGCAATTTAACACATATTTTGATTAGATAATCATAAAGTGTTTTAAAATAGAAGCAAATATCAAGTGAAAGTATACAAATAATATGCCTTTGTGCGTAAAGATGGCCATTTTTAAGCATGATTGTTTGGATTTAAATGAAATGGCAACACTTTACAATAAGAGTTCATTTGTAAGATTGAAGGTTAATAAGGGTGCATTCACACTTATAGTTCAGTTCGTTTGGTCTGGACCAAAAAACAAAAACAAAGCATACAACAAAGCTGCTCTCATTAGAGTTACAAATGATTTGCTCTTATCATTAGATCATGGTTGTATCTCTCTATTAGTGTTACTAGACCTCAGTGCTGCTTTTGACACAATCGACCACAATATTCTTTTGAATAGACTAGAAAATTATGCTGGAATTAGTGGAATTGCATTGGCATGGTTCAAATCATACTTATCTGACCGTTATCAGTTTGTAGTAGTAAACGAAGAGATGTCATTTCGATCACAAGTTAAATATGGAGTACCACAAGGCTCAGTTCTCGGACCGTTGCTTTTCACTCTGTACATGCTACCCTTGGGAGATGTCATTAGGAAGCATGGCATTAGCTTTCACTGTTACGCTGATGATACTCAGCTCTATATTTCCTCGCGCCCTGACGAAACCTACCAATTCTCAAAATTAACAGAATGCGTAGCTGATATAAAAAATTGGATGACTAGTAATTTCCTACTACTAAATTCAGAAAAAACAGAGATTCTAATTATTGGACCAAAAACTTCAGCACATAAAAACCTAGAATACTGTCTAACACTTGATGGCTGCTCTGTTAAGTCGTCTTCGTCAGTTAGGAACCTGGGTGTGCTCTTTGATACCAATCTTTCATTTGAAAGCCACATTTCTAGCATATGTAAAACCGCATTCTTCCATCTTAAAAATATATCTAAATTGCGACATATGCTCTCAATGACAAATGCGGAACAGCTAGTTCATGCGTTTATGACCTCGAGACTAGATTACTGTAACGCTCTATTGGGTGGTTGCCCTGCCCACGTGATAAACAAATTACAGCTAGTCCAAAACGCAGCAGCTAGAGTCCTTACTAGAACCAGGAAATATGAACATATTAGCCCGGTTCTGTCAAAACTGCACTGGCTCCCTATTAAACATCGTATAGATTTTAAAATCTTGCTAATTACTTACAAAGCACTAAATGGCTTAGCTCCCCAGTAGCTGAGTGAGCTCTTAATGCATTATAGTCCTTCGCGTCTATTACGATCTCAGAATTCTGGCCAGTTGTTAATACCTAGAATATCAAAATCAACCGCAGGCGGTAGATCCTTTTCCTATTTGGCACCTAAACTCTGGAACAATCTTCCTAGCATTGTTCGGGAAGCAGACACACTCTGTCAGTTTAAATCTAGACTAAAAACGCATCTATTTAACCTGGCATACACGTGACGCACTATAAACTTTTGTCTTCATATCCGTTAAAGGATTGTTAGGCTGCATAGATCAGGTCAGCCGGAACCGGGAACACTTCCTATAACACCAGATGTACTCGGTACGTCAGAAGAAGAATGGCGTCTACGCTAATTTTTTGTCTCTCTGTTTATCCCGAGGTTTACCAATTAACGTGATTGGCTGGATCTGGGCCGTGTCCGGGTCGGACGGGGAACCTGTGCCTGTGTGCGGCAGCAATGTGGCCCTGTGGTGTCGGCGGAGACTGTGTTAACTAGCTCATCCTTTGTTAAGACCTTACCGACTCATCAGCCAGTGGCACATATCCCAACAAACCGTCCCATACCGGCGTGATCAAAAAGATCTTAAACTAGATTAAATATTTTGACTGTTGCGATTCCAAATCGGTTTAATGACCTGTAACTCTGCCTGAGTATCGGACAAGTGTTCACTGTTGGCCAGAGGAGAACTGGCCCCCCGACTAAGCCTGGTTTCTCCCGAGGTTTTTTTCTCCATTTGTTGGAGTTTTGGTCCCTTGCCGCTGTTGCCTTTGGCTTGCTTAAGTTGGGGACACTTGCTTGATATTCAGCAGTGTTTTTGATATGCCTGCATTGGCGCCGTTGTATACAAACTGAGCTGAGCCGGACGATTACGTCACTGTTTTCTCCAGTGCTGATATACCTAAATTAAGTAGACTAATAACTACTGATATTTGCAACGGAATGAATGAATAATATATAGAATAAGCTGCACAATGACACCATTTTCTTATTAATGTAAAGCTGTTTTGCCACAATTTGCATTGTAAAAAGCGCTATATAAATAAAGATGACTTGACTTGACTTGACATATAGTCCTGGTCTGCTTAGCGTTCACTCTGGCATTTTTAACAGCGAACCTAAAGTTACCGAAACAAAGGCATAGGGATACGGTCACAACCTGATTGGTCAGCTTTTATGACGTATATTTCGCGACAGAGCTTGCTTACCGAACATTCAAAACAATGCTGTGTGCTGGATTAAACGTGATCATTTTATGCGTGTACATATGGTTTTATTTTTACCAGCTGAAAACTCACTCGCACTAGGGGTCGTTTTAATCGAAACAAACATGACAAGTGTGAATGCACCCTAAAGTGTTGTTCATTGTTAATTTCAACGTTTACATTTTAACATTTTAAAGTTGCCTTTTACATTGGTTATAATGCACTATGAATTAACATGAATGATCAAGGTATAATATATTAGTATTTTTTATATTTAAAACTTACAATAAATATTTTGCCTTTTTTAATTCAAAGCAAACTAAATGTAAGACAATTAAAACTGAACACAATCTCGCTGCTCAAACAGTGTATAGAACAATTTTTAATAATATTTTCTGCTCTTTTTGTATTTTGCATTTACTTGTACTTTTACTTTCAATACTTAAGTATGTTTAATATCAAAAAAGTACTTTACATACGTAAGTACAAAAAATATAACTTACTTTTACTCAAGTATTCTGAACAGTGACTTCTAAACATCTCACTCGCCAAAGTGCAGTGAGATGACCAGCCTGCTGCGAGGCAAATGTCGTGAATAGACATCCCTTTAGCCCAGGCCTATGAGTATGCCAAACTCCGAGTGGAGTGGGCACGCACCCCGATCGGGCAGTTGAGTCCCTGGGAATCATGACTTAGGCACACTCCAGCATGTTATGAGACGCGTAGCGATAGCAGTCACATAAACTTTCAGTGTAGAGGGAGAACTGCCAGCATCTAGACATTCCTGCAGGAAGATCAAAACGGCAGGGAAATCACAGCTTTTTGGGTCTTTTTTGTCTGCTGGCACAACAGTTTGCAAACACTGCACTTCAGGTGCCTCATCGAAGGCGCTTTAGCTTCTGTTATCGTTTGCAATACATGCTGTGAAACATTTAACTGGTTTATTCCATATGGACTTGCCACACATGCAGATCCCTTAATTCCAGCCTGGGGTGCCATATGGTGCCCCTCGCCTATGACAGTAAATGCCGACGACAGGTTCACCAACTCCGGAAACCATGGCTGGTTGGGCCATTTCAGTGCTACCAGAAGCACAGCATCCCTCTACTCTCTGATCTTTTGCAGCACTCAAGCTACAGATCTCAAGGTGTCTGGCGGACATCTCGACATGGATGGAAGAACATCACCTACAGCTCAACCTGGCAAAGAGTAAGCTTTTAGTCTTCCCTGCTACTCCAACTCTACAACATGACGTCAACATCCAGCTAGGTATATCCGCAATTACCCTATCAAATTCGGCCAGAAATCTTGGAGTTATCTTCGATGACCAACTGATCTTCAGAGACCACATCTCAAAGACAGCTCGGTCATGCAACATCCGTCCCTTCCTGACTGAGCACGCAACACAACTGCTTGTCTAAGCCCTGGTCATTTCAAGGCTTGATTACTGCAATGCTCTTCTGGCTGGTCTGCCGTCAAGTGCAATCAAACCTCTTCAAATGATCCAGAACGCTGCTGCACGTCTTGTCTTCAACGAGCCTAAGAGAGTCCACGTCACGCCCCTCTTCATCTCTCTGCACTGGCTACCCCTAGCTGCTCGCATCAAGTTCAAAGCGCTGATGCTTGCTTACAGATCCACCACAGGCTCTGCACCTTCCTACCTCCACAGACTGCAATAACTCTCCGTCCCCACCAGAAGCCTGCGATCACTAAAGGAACTAAGGCTTGTGGTACCGTCACAGAGAGACACAAAATCACTCTCCAGATCATTCTCCTTCACTGCTCCCTGCTGGTGGAATGATCTCCCTACTTTCATCAGGAACGCAGAGTCCCTGGCAATATTCAAGAGGCAGCTGAAAACTCCTCTCTTTCGTGAGCACTTAACCCCTTCATAAAAATAAATAAATTCTATCCTTTCCTTTTTTCCTTCCGACTCTAGCTTATGTTACTCTGAGCAATGTATGAAACTTGTATTGTGAGCACTTCCTGTGTCTGTTTGCCTCTTCATGAAGAATCACTTGATTGTTTTCCTCACTTGTAACTCGCTTTGGATAAAAGCGTCTGCTAAATGATTAAATGTAAATGCACTAGCAGCACTATTTTGACTGGGGGGAATGCATATTTCCGACTCGTGGGCCAGCGGCTCGACAGCGCGTCCCCTTTTGCCAAAGAGACTCCAAATCAATTTTACTGTTTGGGGCTGTAATCTCCACTCTCCGTGTACAATGTATTAAATCAATGTATCAGTATTCAAATAAATTGAATGCGTGGTAACGGCCTTAAAGAATAAACATCTAATCAATCTTAATGCGTTGACAGAATGACTCCTTTGAATATAAATTAAGAATTTTGCCATAAATGTGTGAATTACATACACTGATATGATTGTCAATGAAAAACGACAGAATAATGACAAAAATATTTATTACAAATGAATAATTATTATTTTCATCAGGTCTCACACGTATTGCAGCATCATGGTCATTATTTAGACAAGCACTGCTGCTGCGGTGATCACTTATGTTTACGAGCCACGGTTTTCTCAGATCGGATTACGTTGATTAAAAGCAACAAGTTCCATTGAGTTTGGAAAATTCTGTACACATTAATCAGAGAATGTGCGTATTTTGAAATCATCCTGCGGATGCTCATTTTAAGAACTGTTTATTCAACTAGGTGATAACAGCACCAAAGCCACTTGATGACAAGCCTGCAACCATTAATGTTAGCCAAAATGTACGCCTGTACATCTCTATTTCCACTGTCATTAAATTTGATTAATCAGTGTATTGATAAAAGACAAGAGCTTTGCAACCATAATGGGTACAATGGATTAAAGATGAAAGAGCATTTTATATGTTTTACTTTGATCCAAACAACTGCCCCGGACAACGCTGACATGAACGTTTCCTTTAGCTCCAGAAACTGGTCAGACAGCCAAGTAATACTCATTAGCATTTTACTCAGCCCTGTTGCAGCCTTTGTGTTGTTTAGGCAAGCATCACTATTACCACTGTTCATAATGAATAAACCACTAACCCCAAGTATTAAACCTGGGTGTTTGTGTTTCTCCTCTGAGCATGAATGATGCCACAATTATGTGATTTGTTTTGTATTATTATTATATTATATATTATTATCCCAATAACTTTTTTTAAAATCCCACAGACTTGCAGCTTGGGTCTGTACATTAATGCTTCTACACAACACAATATAATAGAGACTTGTTATTGTTAATAAGAATACTACATTTTTTGTGGTTAACATGAAATTTAACAAATAATCTTCACATTTAAATTTATAAACTATATTGCTTGAAAGTAAGTGTCGACATGCTTATTATTCTGTGTAGTAAAAATTTCATTTTGCAGTGTCCTTGATACACTTTACATGTACTTAGTAATAACAGTAAATTAAGCAACATGATTAAGCAATTAACCATTACCCAAACCATAACCATACAAGTACGTTGTTAATTAAAATTTCTCAGAATTTAAATGTGTAATTTCATTGTAACAAGGATAACTTAAAAAAGTATAATTCAAACAGCACACTAAAGCAAAAGATATAATTAACCATCTTGAAATCTTGTTTTTGTGAACCATCTAATGTGCCTTAAACTTTTGCACTGCACCAATTCTTGATTTATATTTACTCATCTATTTTGTGTGCTCATCTCTGTAGGAGAGCCACCATCCACAGAGGTTCCTGCAGGACCATACCCATTCATGGTCGAATCTGAGGATGGGCGTCAGGTTCCTGTGGTCCAGGCCTATGCCTTTGGGAAATATCTGGGATACCTAAAAGTGACTTTTGATTTAAATGGAAATGTGGTGAAATATTCAGGCAACCCAATTCTTCTTAATAGCTCAGTAGTACCAGGTAAGGAAACTCTAAACATGGAAACAACCTAGAGAATTTAATGCACCTGGTAAGTCAATAGAGCATATAGGCTACCAGAAGTAAAAAATAACCAATCTTCTCAGTAGAGACAGGTTTTTAGCAATGATCCTTTCAAGACATTAAACTTGTTTGTTATACCATGAAGAATTGATGTGCTCAATGGCTGAATTCCAACTTGTAAGGAGTTCAGCTGCAGCCTCCCACGCTCAGGAAACTTTGCCGATGATGTGATCGATTTGGTCTTCCGATTCCCACATCTATCATTTCATACATGATTCCCACAAATCAATGGTTTTATATTGTTTATATTTTGAAATTCACAAAGTCATTTGTAGTGCTACATGTCCTCATAAAAGAAAGATCTTGTTTTTCTTGGTTTTCACCCAGCTCATTAGGAAAGTGATCCATGAACTGAACTAAGGGTGTCAGATAAGAAAGACATATAAAATGTTTGGAGCGGTCCTTGGTCCCCAGAACCAGAGTTGAGAACTGCTGTAATAAACTACTATAATAGGTGTCCAATCCTGCTCCTAGAGGGCCAATGTCCTTCAGACTTTAGCTCCAACCTGAATTAAACATACCTGGACCAGCTAAGGTCTTCAGGATTACTAGAAACTTCCAGAGTGGTGTGTTGGCGAGGGTTGGACACCCCTGTACTATACTGTCAGATGTGATGCATTGCTATTGTGTCAATTTCAACCTGACAACCAGTGATCTTACTTTGTCTAGATCTAGACGTTCAGGCTGAAGTGGACACTTGGAGGAAGAATCTGGCCAATTACTCTTCTCAGTATGTAGGACAGACTCTTGTCTATCTCAATGGAACTACTGAGGAATGTCGATTTCGTGAATGTAATTTGGGGAATTTAATCTGTGATGCCATGGTGAGTGAATAGGTCTATGATTTAAAGTTAAATTTGCTGTTAAAGTTTGGTGCAATTTTTGAATTTTCATCGTTTTGCATATTGTTCTTCACAAGGACTACTCTAGATGGGGCAAACACTATATTTACAAAAATGATGAACAAACCTCAACACCTACAAATGTATTCAGTGATAAGGCAGATGTTAATCTTAAAGGCCCTGTTTACACCTGGTATTAACATTAGTTTCAATTGATCCAAGCTAAATATAGATGTAAACATGGTCCAAAGCATTTTGTGATCACCAAAACCCCATCTGAAGGCATGCACACAATTGTAGTAGGGACTGCCTACTAGAAAAAGAAAAAAAATGCAAAAGCCAGACATGCTGTAACTACACACACATTCTTCAGTATGCACTGGAGTAACAGACCATGGGATTTTTTTTGAATGCAAATCTGTTTTTACCTGGTATTAAAATGTCTTGTCTGACCACTTGTGATTAGATCACCAGAGACAGATGTTAATAAAATAGACACACATTGACAAACAATCTTTGTACCGGAAAAGGTTAAATCAAAAATGTAAAGCTCTTAAAACCAAAGTGCCCAGCTCTAAAACCACAAACCCTCTAACAGCAGCCTCAAAAGTAAACTAAGAAAACTAAGAAAAAATGACACAAAGAGCAACATTTGAACCAGTGGGAAAGTGAAAAAAGAAATAAATGGTAAATTAGAGTGCTGTCAGCCCTAAACAGAACTGATATTTTATTGAAGATACAAAAAAAAGCGGTACATTTGCTATTAATCTTGCCTAATTCCATAGGACACCTTCTTTGCTTGTATTTCAGGTCCATAATAATATTAAATATGCAGATGAAATACAGTGGAACCATGTCAGCTCTTGTATTCTGAACGGTGGAGGCATTCGATCACCTATTGATGAGCGAAACAGAAATGGTACGGTTATTCAAAATCTTCAAGGCAGGGTAGGTGATTTGCCTCAAAAACATTTTTTGTTATCCTGGTTGAAAGTCTCTTGACATCCCAATAGCAACTTGCCTGTCAATGCGTGTTTTTACATACTCTCTGCACCCTGTTCACAACTTTGCGCAGACATATGTTAGAGCATTTCATGCAATGCAGAGTACAGACAGACGCCAATCACGAGCACAGCAACCAACAGCAGCTGCCTTTTACAGTTCCTCCTGATCCAAAACAAGAAGCTTATGTGCGTCCACGGCATAACTACCATAATTCGGAAGAGATGGAAACCTGTGACGTTACACTCAAATTTAAGTTTGTGAATTTAAGCATTTCTAAGGCAAAACTATCAGCACCGGAATGAATCTGCAGAAGTCAAGTGGTACAGGTCAAGTGATTTACATTTATTATTTTCATAATGTTACTTTTAACGCCGTCCCTCCTGATACACTGAATGGAGGGTGGGATCTTATGCTTTGAAAGCTAGCTCACTATTGCTAGCCTCTGAAAATGACATACCCTACCTTTAAGCACAACTCCAGTGCATTTTAGAAATAATATTGAAACTGTCCTGATGTTTCGATTAAAGGTTCTATCACAATGGAGGACCTGATCTCGGTGTTGCCGTTTGGAGGTACATTTGACCTGGTCCAAATGAATGGTTCTACTTTGCGTGAAGTCTTTGAGCACTCAGTCCGAAGACATGGAGAAAGCGCAGGAGAATTCCTACAGGTGTCAGGTATGCTTACTGTACATTGTGAACTTCTTGTAAAAGGTTTAAAACAATAATTTTAGTACTGGAATATCATTGTAAAGTGTTGTCAAGTGCTCAAAATTACATAAAAACATACATCTTCTAGTCCAGTGTTTCCCTACCCAGCTCCTGGAGGCACACCAACACTACACATTTTGCAACTCTTCCTAATCAACCACATCTGAATCAACTCATTAGCTCATCAGCAGAAACTCCAAGATAGAAAATAAAGGGGTCAGATGAGGGAGACATCCAAATTGTGGGGTTGGGAAACACTGTTCTAGTCCATATGACTTGTGTGTTATTTCAGTTGAAGCAATGTGACTATTTATAAATCTTCTGCAGGTTTTCAGCTGGTGTATGATTTATCAAAACCACCTGGAAAACGTGTTAAAAGTGTGAATGTGCTCTGCACTGAGTGTCGAGTGCCTCGTTATGAACCACTCACCCCCAAGAAGGTGTATAAAGTGGTGCTGCCGTCTTACCTAGTTGAAGGAGGAGATGGATACTCTATGATTAAAGATCAGAAACTCAAACATGACAGTGGTAAGTCATTATGTTTGGAGATTTAACTGTGGATTTCTTCAAATACTTAGTATTACAATACACTACTGTATGTACTGCATTCCACAGGCAACCTGGATATAGCAGTTGTTGCCAGCTACATCTCGGAGAGAAAGAGAGTTCATCCAGTTTTGGAAGGACGTATTCAATTTTCCAGCTCTTGCATTGGACATCGAGGATACATGTCCACCATTCTGCTGGTGTGGGCTCTCTGGGTCATGATCGTATAGCCAGTGATTATTTTTAATGTACTTGTGTAACAAAATCTTTATAGAAAAATCATACAATTCATTAGAGGGTATACTATGAAAAACCTCACAAAGAAATGTCCAGGTCATTTCCCCCTCATCTTATCCGTCAGGTCCATTGAGATATTTTTGTGATATTTTCATGACTTTTTTTTTTTTTATCATTTTGTATTTCAGTAATTCATTTTCTTTTCTTTTGTTTTTTTAAAAATGGAGTTGGGCTTGATTGTTAAAGTAAGAAAGACATATGGAAGGTCCTAAACACACTACATTTTCTTCATTCAAAATATATATTTATATTTTCTCAGTTATGACCTGTACATCTTTCTGTGAGATTCTTCTCGAATAGAGTTATTTATTTTGTAATTATTCTTGATGACGAGTACAATTAATTAGCACAACTTGTTATAGATAATAGTTTGGCAAGAAATCACCACCTTCTTGAGTTGCTATTCATGTTCCTATAAAGCGTTTATTTAAAATAGTAGTTCACACATATTTTAAAACAATTTTAATTAATTCTAATACATCTGAATAGGGACAAAAGAGCTGGATATTACATTTTTATTTACTGAGAGCAAAGCCAGGACATTTACAAAAAACTTTTTTCAGTACTTTTATTCTGCACACAGTTATTCTTAACTGTATGGAAATATATGCAATGTGTGTTATATTTTTGAATGTTTTTTTTTACTTGTTTCTGTATTTTGTGTCTTTTATTGTGTTAAGGGACAAACTAGAATGTAAAAATGGTTTAAAATGGTTTGAAGGATGTTCTCATACTGAATGGCATTATGTGGGTTGAATGAAGTTTATTCCTACTTGATTTAAACTGCTTATGTTGTAGTGCTGTTACATTATTATTTAAACAAGAGTGGAAGAATAAGGCAGGGATCCAATAATTCAAAGAAAAAATCATGGCATACAATAAATAATTGTATTCAGTAGTGCAATAAAATGCTTTATGATGTTGATGTTGAGACTCTGATAATGTTTTACGTCCTCCTAGAGGAGACGGAGAGACCTGCCTTCTGATTCTACAAAAGACAAAACAGAAGCTCCATTAAAAAAACATCATGAGCGGCTCTTTGTCAGAGCGTTATTATGGTACAGAAGAGTGGTACCTTACTAAGCTCTGGGAATAGCTCCTGGACGGCGATGTCAAGCAGCACATACGTCATCTAATTGCAAACGAGAGGCAGTGACCGATGAAAGAGAAAGAACACAATTAGCAGAAAGTAGGAGCGTTTGAGGAAATTACATCAGTATGTAAGATAAGCATATGGCAGTTTGTACCTGTTTGTTTAACAGTGGCTGCTGAATGGCACTGAAAAACATCTTGATCCCCTCATACTTTGCTTCCTCACCGATACATTTTCCAATTAGATCTAAGAAACACCACATGATATGCTGATTAATCAATATTTATATTATATCAATATTTGCATATATATATATATATATATATATATATATATATATATATGTGTGTGTGTGTGTGTGTGTGTGTGTGTTTTCTCCTCCCTTTTAAATGTTGACTATCCTAAAATAAATGATATGGTTAGTTGCATTTTGTTATTAGTATTTATCACTGATAAAAGAACCCTTTAAATTACAACACAACCATAAACCTGCTGCATCTTGACAAGGAGGTCCAGCTTAAAGGGGGTCTATTATGCCCTGTTACAAAGTCTTTACTCTGTTTTTGGGCTCTACTAGATAAGGTATTCATGCTTGAATGTCCAAAACACACATTTTTTTATACATTTCACATTGTTGCAGCACCTCTCTTCTCCTCTCCTTGTCTGTCAGTAACGCTCTGCAGTGTGTTTCCTAAAAGCTTCGTTAACTACATTCACAAGTTTCATTGTTACCACCATAGTTGAATAATTTGGCATTTCCTGAAACCATAGAAACTAATCAATGAAAATACGCAAGCAGCGTCGCAAACTGACATGGTTGGAACTAAAGCTCTTGAACTATGCTTAGAAGCATAGTTTCTTGTTAAATGGCCTGTGGAGCATAGAATTTGCAAGGGAACTCCCGGAATATGAAGAATGAGGGAAACTGTAATGACTCAAATGTCAAATAAAGCTAAATGACATTAAACAAAAACAGCCAACTAGTCATTAGGTAGTAGTCCATTACAACAGCATTTCGGAGATCTCCAATAGATTAATTAGCAGTTCTATATTGTTGAAACAATGTGGTTCAAACACCAGAGGTGAGACCCTGTTACTACAGTTTTGGGAAACAGTCATGACTAGTTGGTTAGTTTCTCCAACAATGCATTATGCTATGGTAGTAAATAAATTACACTGTTATACAAGAAACACCCCTTTGTTTAGTTCCTGTCTCTATGAAGCCCCTCCTTCTGAAAAGCGCTCTGACTGTTCGGATATTGTGATTGGTCAACTGCTTTGAGCGTGTTTCAGCAATGTCACGACCCTTACCATAACTGTGACTTTCAGCACACTACTAACTAACTCAACCACGCCCTACCCCTTTAGTTTGCATATGATTTGGACAGGAGAACGTCTCTGGGTACTCACGTAACCTTAATTCTCTAAGAGGAGGGAATTAAACATTACAATTGGGGAAACCCTTTTCCTCGAAATATTGAAGCCTGATTGAATCACTCTATTGCTTCGCAATAGCCAATGGCATCCAAGCATTCGCTTGATTGGCTGGCTCAGCCACTATGTAAGCGATGCCGGGTGCCAAAACACCTCAGAATCTTTTGACTGAGCGAGAGCAATTGAGGCCATAAGGAGGTGTAGCGAAAGACAGGTCTGTAAGGAGGTCTTGTGAAAGACAATTCAGCGCGCTCCCCCTTCCCCCTCTATTACGTTTATCGCAATTGTGAACCCCGTCAAGCAGCACTGGACTGGAGTGATTTAACGTGATTGCTAGGCTGCATAGATTAGGTCAGCCAGAACCAGGAACACTTCCTATAACAGACCAGATATACTCATTACATCAGAATTCGCTAATTTTAGTCTCTCTGTTCATGCCGAGGTTTACCGTAATTAACCGGATCTGGGCCAGATCCAGGTCAGATGAAGGATCTGTGCCGACACTTGACCACAATGCAGCCCTGAAATGTCACCAGAGACTGCGTCAACTAGATCATCCCTTGTGAAGGTGTTACCGACATGACAACAAACCGTCCCATACCGGCGTGATGAATACGATCATCAACTAGATCAGGGGTGTCCAAACTCAGTCCTGGAGGGCCACTGTCCTGTAGAGTTTAGCTCCAACTTCTCACAACACACCTGCCGGGAAGTTTCCTGTATGCCTAAAAACCTTGATGCATGAAAGCTGGTTCAGGTGTGTTTAATTGGGGTTGGAGCTAAACTTTCCAGGATAGTGGCCCTCCAGAAGTGGAATTGGACACCCCTGAACTAGATGGAACTGGATTAAATATTTTGACTGTTGCGATCTCAAATCGGACTCAAATCGGGCAATCAAGCCTGGTTTCTCATAAGTTTTTTTTTCTTCATTTTCGTCACCTGTTGGAGTTTTTGGTTCCTTGCTACTGTTGCCTTTGGCTTGCTTAGTTGGGGATACTTGACTTGATATTCAACAATGTTTTTGATCTACCTGCATTGACACCATTGTATGCGAACTAAACTGAGCTGTACGATTACATCACTGTTTTCCTCAGTGCTGATATACAGAAATTAACTAAATTAACCATTGATTTTTTACAATGAAATGAATTAATACTGAATTTATTTAAGCTGGAAAGTGACACAATTTTCTTGTGTCAGCTGCCGTGCAGCCAAAAATTATTTGCCAATTATTACTGTAAAGCACAGGCCAACTCCAAAAACCACGGCTGGTTGGGAAATTTCTGTATTACCAGAAGCAGAGCAGAGCATCTCCTCTCTGATCTTTTGCAGCACCAGCGGCATCAATTTAACTGAGGGAGCAGTCATCAGCGAGAATTGTAGTGGACAGTGGCCGTTCTCCGATGCAAAAAGTTCAATCTTCACTTTGCCAAAGAGACTCCAAATCAATTTAACTGCTTGAGGGTGTAATTACCTCTCTTCATGAACAATGCCCTCCCTAGAAAGCATGTTTTCAGAGGAACTGCCTTGCCTTGCACAAATGAGGCCAGTGCATTGTGTATGGACTGGATTCTCTGCTCTGATGAGCGCACAATCATCGTGCGTGAGTCCAAAACATTACCCAGAAACTAATTGACAGGATGGGCGAGGAGTCTGTGTTTATATTCCTTGAGCACACTCCTCGATTGAGCAATGATCAGCCAGTTGACGATATAGTGGAATGTGTGTGCTGAGCTGAGTCTCAGATGCGGGAGCGCTGCATTCATGCACATCATGAACATACATACTTTGAATTGGTATGCAATACCTTCGAATGCAAATTGCAGAAAGCAACTGTGATGAGGGGCTACCTGGATGTGAAAATGAACATCTTTCAGATCGACCACTATGAAATGGTCTCCAAGCTGAATGTGCACGAGGATCTGCTTCACTGTAATCATCTTGAATGTGCGTTATGTGAGGGCTTTGTATAATTGTCTTAGATCTAGAATGGGACACATGTCCCAGTCTTTTTTTGGGACAAAGAAATAACGTCTGTATAGCCCGCATTCCCTCTGCTGCTCTTTTTTTCTCTGCAGGACGTCCTTGCTGACGAGGGGCTGGCTTTGCTCTGAAGTGGTATTTCTTGAAATGCCTTTGACAAAGTGGCGGCTCAGGCTCTCCATCTTGCGTCTAGCGTCAGCCACAGGTGATAGTACAGAACAATAAGGTTGCCCATACTGCGGCTGATTCCCTGGGCGACCTCTTTAGATGCAGCCAGGGCCAGGTCTGCTGCTGTCCACAATTTGCGGAAAAACTCTGTGGTGCATCCGTAATCTGTCCATCCAACGTTTAAACGGCTGTTCAGGGGCCACCCAGTCCAACTCCAAGTCTGCTACAGCCTCCGTGAGGGTGGTCATCAGCTCCACATCCATTGAAGTTGGGGGTGCAGCTAGTCTCTGAAGGGACCTCCGACCAAGCACCCAGGGCAGAGGCACTGATGGATATGGCGCCGTCCTCTCCACAGCCAAACGAGAGGGCAGGAACTTTCTTTGACATAGATGAGCAGGGGCTCTGGTGTACAAGGGCGTAAGCCCCTTGGTAGAGTAGTAATCTGCAGTCTGCGGCAATTCGATCCTTCCAGTGTCGCTTTAGCATGGGCGCAACCCAGACACAACACACAGTCTTCGTGTGTATTCGGAAAGTCGACGGGCCCACCACACATGCGGCCAAAGAGACATCTTCGTAACTCCGGTAATCCTTGTACTCCGCCGGAACACAAGATGGAATTCCTATCTGCGTCATCCACTCTAGTTACGCAGATCAACAGCGAAACCAGGCTCCAGGTGAAGGGGAAAGATTCTGAAGTGTTCTAGTACCCAAGATCGCTTATATAGTGGCTGAGCCAACCAATCAGGAAAATGCTCAGATGCCATTGGCTATTGCAAAGCAATAGTGATTTAATCAGGCTTCAGCATTTTGAGGAAAATGGTTTTGAGGAAAATGTCAAGAAACCGACTTGATAAGGGAACTGAAGATTACAATGGCAGTATTTCAGGGAGATCAAAAACAGTGTGCACCGATATATAAAATAACTCCCTTTGGAGTGACTTTGTGCTTTGAAACTTTACAGACCTTTTTAATGCTCAAACAGCACCATTACACACTAAAGAATGATGAACATGAAAAAAAATCATAATAGGACCAGTTTAAAACATGGCATTTCATAAACAATCGATAACTGCAGCTGTTATGAGGTACCTGGTAGGTAGTTCATCATCTCCTCAAAGGTCTTCTTGGCTCGTCTCTGTTTGTCCTCAGGAGAACGTTCCTCTGTGTTCTCACAGAAAACAGCATCTGCAGAGGTGCAGTATTGATAATCTGATCACTTGAAATACACAAATCTACCCATGAACTACAGTAGAGCACAATAAATAACTGGTTCTGGAGAACCAACACTGCACATTCGTAATTCCTAATAAAACACACTTGATTAAACTCATCAGCTGTTTGTAGAGACTGTACTGCATTCCACTTTTTATGCTCTTCCCTCAGTAACTAGTGGGATGTACATGACTGTGTTGTGATGTGTTGTGCAGTTGCCCACTACTGGCAGAATGCAATGCAATGGGTTTTAAATGGAACACCCTAAATTCAGAGTCTGAATCCATTATGGAGTTGAATTATTATTTGATTTTTTCCTTATGGTTTTGTTTTATACACCTTCCTACAAGCCTATAGGTATGCTTGAGTTGTTGGAGAAAACTAAAACAAACTAAATAGTATAAATACAATTAAGTAAAACAGTAACAAGTATTCTGTGGCTGTGTGGGGTAGGATAAGCACAATCTGCGGTGATGTCACAGTTGAGCTGCATTTTTGGATATGAAGCTGCCTGAAGCATGTATCCCTTATATTATGTTGTAGCTCAATTTGACCCTTTTGATTTCTGAGAATTACTGGTTAACCTAGGATGTTTTTCTTTAAAAATGTTCCATCCCACTTTATTTTAAATGTGACCTTTTATACAAAATTATGCAAAATTCACTTTTACGTGGTGTTTGAACATAAATGTGGTGTTGGCAATGTGTGTACATAAACACCCTATAATTATTAAAATCCACCCACTCCTTTTTTTAATCTTTAATAAGCAGTGTCTCATATGCCGTTTACAGATTCTCTGCAAAGTGACGTCACTTTATACAGGCCCTGTCGATGACTTGACGGACACGGCCGTATTAGAACAGTTTCCGCACTGAGCGAGTTGCACACTCGTTGACACGAGATTGGGTTCACGAGACGAGATTTTTATAGTATTTTTAAGAAATCCTCAATAATGAAACGCATGAAGGGAAAATAGTCTTTTATTCAACTGAAAATCATAAAATGCAAAAATGTTGGTGCATTTTGAAATCAACTTGTACTCATTCGATTTTAATGAATTATTTGCAGTAAAACAACATGCAAACACTGCTAAATGTTTTGCCACAAAATCAACCAATTGTTTTCTGCCCTGTATAATTTCACATGAGAAATCTCACTGAACTTCTTTCTACAGATTGAACATAAATTAAACAGTATAAATAAAATAAACATATAAATAAAAAATTCAAATTACACTTTAAGTGTCACTTTAACTGCAGTACAAAGTTGACCATTTCCCAGTCAGTGTTGATTGTGTGGCTGTAACTGTTATATAGCTCTGCGTACACCGAGAAGTCCAACCGTCAGCAGTGATAGCGATGCTTTCTGCCTCTTTAGGGCACGTTCACATATCGCGCCTAAAAAAGCGTGTAAAGCGCGGCCGCGTCGCTTCCTCCTTCCGTCCGGGAGCTCGGGGCGTTCGGGACCGCGTCGGTTCCATTTTGAGCGAATGAAAATGTGCGCGATATGTGAACGGCCCCTAAGAGTCTGCACAACCTTGGCCGAGGTGTACGGCATAGTTTTTTTTTTACAATGTTTACATATTTTTTGTGTCTTGTGTGTTATTCTTTCGCCGTTTATAATTTCTACTGGAAAACCAAAATGTTTCCACACAAACGATTTGAAAGTGGCGGGGGCATCTTCAATAATGATTTCACCCTCACACTGATAGCACGACGAGACAAATGTTCACCTCGACGAGAAAATCTCGTCACGTTTTAGTCTCGCGAGATCTCTTGGTACGAGATCTCGTCACACCCCTAGTTACTATAAAAGCCAGAAATGTTTTGAGGCCTCTTGGCCTACTGTGATTACAAGGGTCAGAGATGTCTGAGCATTTAGTCTGACCAAGTATATTTTGCTGGTAGTTTTCCACCAGATAATAGGTGGCTGTATAATGAGTAAGGTTGTCAAATGAAGACCTCTTGCCTCCGGGGAGGGATGAGTGTTTTTTGATACAATGTTTCAGTTGGCCCATGAGAAAGGGCTGACTATCAATTGGCAGAATTCCACCATGAGAAGTTAAGTCAAAAGATGTGGACTGGTTGGCAGTGGACCAACCTTGCAGGAAGAATTATCCCTTGCATGGGCAACACCCTCAGATTAATTGGTAAAGTGACATTGGTGAAAATGCTGGGGAGTACTTGGGAGGCTCCAAGAAGAGAAAGGTAGGCAAGGGCTTGTAAATGAGACCATGTGAAAGAACATTAGGGGAGGATCATCCCAGAGAATGACACTACTTTGTTGTGTTTTAACAGATAAGAGAAATCTATAAAAACTGTGCCCTGTCTGTGGAAAGTCAGATGTGAAGCTGGCATCTCACTTTGTAGCTCGTCAATAAAGTTAAACTCCTGGGACCTTGAACTTTGACTCTGAGACTTTTTCTTGAGACCCGAACTGAAGAAACATCGAATTTGCCACAACAGTATTTAAAAGCACAATATACTCAGCAATCTGAAGGCAGGTCGAATTCATCAGTGAACATTCTGTGCATTGTTTGTGCATCAAAAATAACAGACTCGCACAAGCCAAATATACGACTCCTGTATGTCACTGTAATATACGCGCGATGGGCGCCGCCATGTTAGTTTGCCCCGCGGTACAGAGAATCGCGTCTGTTGGATTTACAGCACGTGAATTCATCCTTCTCCCGAAATACATGAAAGTATCTGGGGTAGTCATGGCCTAGTGGTGAGGGAGTCGGGCTTGTAATCAGAAGGTTGCCGGTTCGATTCCCATGCCTGCAGGAATTGAAGGTGGGGATTGTGAATAAACAACACGCTCTCCACCTTCGATACCATGACTAAAAATGCCCTTGAGCAAGGCACCTAACCCCTAATTGCTCCCCTTGTAAGTCGCTTTGGATAAAAGCGTCTGCTAAATAATGAAAAAAAAAAAAAAAAAAATGTAATAGTCTTTACCTTCATTACAATTGTAATCCATCAAAACTTTATAAGCCACACTGGTTTTCTTTATCATTAAAGTTTCACTGGTTTTCTGAAATCATTAATCATGATAAATTCATTAGGATATTATGTAAAGATCCATGACTAATATTCCATGAAGATATTTTGTAAATTTCCAACCATAAATATATAAAAAAAAGAAATTTGTGAGTGGATATGCATTGATAAGGACTTCATTTGGACAACTTTAACCCTTTTGCACGTAAGTTTAAAATATTCTGGCTGAGCGCCCAGCGTGAGTTTACCGTTATTTAGAACGGGTCACTTTACTGTTTCCGTGGTGACACGTCATTGCTTGTCACGTGACACACGGCAACATCAAAAGCGCTGTATAACTGATGATCTGCTTTTATTTGATTTTTCCTTTTTTATTCAAAATATTAACAAATTTGATGACTATAGCATGAAATATCGGATATTCCGATTGTCAAATATGTGCAAGTGGATGTGTTTTGCTTTTTAAACACCTTTATAATGATCGCGTTAGTTGAGATATACGCGCGATGGGCGCCGCCATGTTAGTTTGCCCCGCGGTACAGAGAATCGCGTCTGTTGGATTTACAGCACGTGAATTCATCCTTCTCCCGAAATACATGAAAGTAAGTGAGCTGGTGAACTGAGAGAAGAAGAGAGTAAACTTTAAAGTTACTTACACAATGTGTATCTGATATGAATAAAACGTGCTGTCTAATTATTATGGAAATGATTGTTATTGCCGCTTCCATAGACATCAGTGTGTATGTTAGAAACTCTAAATGTATTGATTTGTTAGTACTTATGTGCATTTAAATGTCTGAAACCTAAAATAAACATTATGTGGTTGAAAACACTGCATATTTGTGATATATTGACAGCGCTGAGCTCGTCTGTCACTGGCTCAGCGCCAGAGAACTCGCGCTGGCACTTTTGAATTTGGCAGTTAATCACGTGATGCACTGAACGTTCTAATCACACCGGTGTGATCGTGCGCTCCAGGGACCAGCCAAGACTGATCACACCGGTGTGATCGTACAAAGGGTTAAAGGCGATTTTCTCAATGTTTTTTTGCACCCTGAGATTCCAGATTTTCAAATAGGGGTATCTCTGCCAAATAATGTCCCATCATAACAAACCATACATCAACGGAAAGCATTATTCATGTATAAATATTTATTTGTATTTACAGTGGGTTTGGAAAGTATTCAGACCCCCTTAAATTTTTCACTCTTTGTTATATTGCAGCCATTTGCTAAAATCATTTAAGTTAATTTTTTTTCCTCATTAATGTATACACAGCACCCCATATTGAAAAAAAAAAAACAGAATTCCTGACATTTTTGCAGATTTATTAAAAATGAAAACTGAAATCACATGGTTCTAAGTATTCAGACCCTTTGCTCAGTATTTAGTAGAAGCACCCTTTTGATATAATACAGTGATGAGTCTTTTTGGGAAAGATTCAACAAGTTTTTCCATACCTGGATTTGGAGATCCTCTGCCATTCCTACTTGCAGATCCTCTCCAGTTCTGTCAGGTTGGACGGTAAATGTTGGCGGACAGCCATTTTTAGGTCACTCCAAAGATGCTCAATAGGGTTTAAATCAGGGCTCTGGCTGGGCCATTCAAGAACAGTCATGGAGTTGTTGTGAAGTCACTCCTTTGTTATTTTAGCTATGTGCTTAGGGTCATGCTGCCATCACCATGCTTCACTGTTGGGACTGTATTGGACAGGTGATGAGCAGTGCCTGGTTTTCTCCACACATACCGATTAGAATTAAGGACAAAAAGTTGTATCTTGGTCTCATCAGGCCAGAGAATCTTATTTCTCACCATCTTGGAGTCCTTTAGGTGTTTTTTTAGCAAACTCCATGCGGGCTTTCATGTGTCTTGCACTGAGGAGAGGCTTCCGTCAGGCCACTTTGCCATAAAGCCCTGACTGGTGGAGGGCTACAGTAATGGTTGACTTTCTACAACTTTCTCCCATCTCCCGACTGCATCTCTGGAGCTCAACCACAGTGATCTTTTTGTTCTTCTTTACCTCTCTCACCAAGGCTCTTCTCCCCCGATAGCTCAGTTTGGCCGGACGGCCAGCTCTAGGAAGGGTTCTGGTTGTCCCAAACATCTTCCATTTAAGGATTATGGAGGCCACTGTGCTCTTAGGAACCTTAAGTGCAGCAGAAATTTTTTTGTAACCTTGGCCAGATCTGTGCCCTGCCACAATTCTGTCTCTGAGCTCTTCAGGCAGTTCCTTTGACCTCATGATTCTCATTTGCTCTGACATGCACTGAGCTGTAAGGTCTTATATAGACAGGTGTGTGGCTTTTCTGATCAAGTCTAATCAGTATAATCAAGCACAGCTGGACTCAAATGAAGGTGTAAAACCATCTCAAGGATGATCAGAAGTAATGGACAGCACCTGAGTTAAATATATGAGTGTCACAGCAAAGGGTCTGAATACTTAGGACCAAGTGATATTTCAGTTGTTCTTTTTTAATAAATCTGAAAAAATGACAAGAATTCTGTGTTTTTCTGTCAATAAGGTATGCTGTGTGTACATTAATGAGGGAAAAAAATTAACTTAAATGATTTTAGCAAATGGCTGCAATATAACAAAGAGTGAAAAATTTAAGAGGGTCTGAATACTTTCCGTACCCACTGTATATGATATTTACTCATAAACAAAATTGACCCTTATGACTGGTTTGTGGTCCAGGTCACATATATTGAAAAACTTGAAGAAAAGCGTTTATAAAGGTGGACTTGAGCGCACAAACCTCGCAACAGAGTGATGAGGGAGACGAGGCGATGCTCTTGCATGATCTGCTCTAATTTGGACTGGAAATAATGCCCTACAAATGCCTCTAGAGTCCTCTTCAAGAGAATACGACCTCCACTCAGAAAGTGATGCAGCCAATCAGGCATGCGGAACACCACGCGACCTGTCAAAAAACAACAGCATAAAATTCTCCACTAACAACTGCGACATACTGTTGGATTACCAAAGAAAACAACTTTCACTTGTAGCTCAGAGTGTAAAGAATTGAAGAGGTCATGACATGTATTTTTTTATTATTATAATTTTAATATGTTCCTTGAAATGTGGAAAATTATTCTCAACCTTCATTGGGTTGTCTTACTCGGGAGGCAGGCATATGCAAATATTTCTTATGTGACGTGTGTGTGACGTCACAAATCCATCAATATCCAAACAAGCTGTTTTTGGAGCTTGATTCAATAAATGCTTTGTTTATAGTGGATGGAGGATGTTATTATACAAAGACCTCTTATATGACAAAAGATCAAGGCACATTTGTATCTCATGCCATGACCCCTTAAAAAAAAATAATTTGTTTTCTATGTATGTGATTAACAACTGCCATCTTGAATCTGTTTTTCACACAAAGCTGTTATGTGACTTGGAGAAAAACTGTATGGAACTACTGTCAATACACTTGCATGGTCCGAATATGGTTTAAAAAAAAACAAAAAAACATCAAACAGGTTAATACCTTTTTATTTGTTGGTGAACAATTCATTTACTAAGAATTTTTGATGGTTTTTGAATTTGATGCCCATACCTTCTGTATTTGCTCTACATACGTTTTACACAAAATAAGAGTGATTTTAATTGTTTGGATGAATAAACTTAAGTCTTGAATCTTTGAATTACACTCACCTATGTACATCATATAGTCATATACTCCATCAACTTCCATCAGCTCCATGAAGTAGTTCTGGTTGTGTTTTCTCTCCATGCCTTCAGGCAGGTTGGCATTGTTTCGGTACAGCTCATTGAACAGCTAAAATGACATGGGGACAAGTTCTATTTCTTAATTTTAAATGATTTGCGAACAGTAAATTGATGTCCAAGACAATTCCTTGTTTACTGAAGATTAGTTTATATAGTGCATATTTTAATGAAAGTGTACCAGTGACCTATACAATACAAAGTTTAGCCCAAATAATAATTCACCTTCAGATATTTCAAAATTATAATATTTCACTTTTTGTAAAATTTAAACAATTTAAGAAAGCGAAAAATTTTTGTTCTTATCAGTTATAAGGCTAGTACAAATATTAACACTGCTTAGAAAAAACTAATCAACAAATTTCATGAAGAATTTTACTGCAGAAATGAAAAATGTTAATTGAGTAAAAATGTGCCTTTCCTTGCTGTAAAGAAGTATTTTTCAACTGTCAACTCCTTAGTGATCTTCTATTAAAATGTATAATTATTAAAAACTGGGTTTTTAAGCAGCTGTGTTCAAACTTTCTGTAGAGTTTACATTTGCTACAATGAGTTTAAATGTATTTTTATAGTGATAAAGCAACCAGAAAAGTATTTTGTCCATATCAAATTCTCAGTTGAAAATGATTGTAATACATTACATATACACTGCCGTTCAAATCTTTGGGATCGGTAAGATTTTTTATGTTTTTAAAAGAAGTGTCATCTGCTCACTGTTTTCTATTTGAATATGTTTTACAAAATAATTTATTGCTGTGATCAAAGCTGAATTTTCAGTATCATTACTCCAGTCTTCAGTGTCACATGATCCCTCAGAAATCATTCTATATGCTGATTTGCTGCTCAAGAAACATTTAACATTTTTGACAATTTAAGTTGTAAAAAGGTGACTTCACTTAATGTGTATAACTGTACAAAATATTTTTTTCAGGATTCTTTGATGAATAGAAAGTTCAAAAGAACAGTGTTTATCAGAAATATAACCTTTTGTAACATTATAAATGTCTTTACTGTCACTTTTGTTCGATTTAACATCCTTGCTGTTCTTTTGAACTTTCTATTCATCAAGGAATCCTGAAAAAAAAACTGTTTTCAACATTGATAATAATAATATTAATAAATGTTTCTTGGGCAGCAAATTGACATATTAGAATGATTTCTGAAGGATCATGTGACACTGAAGACTGGAGTAATGATGTTGAAAATTCAGCTTTGATCACAGCAATAAATTACTTTGTAAAACATTAAAATAGAAAGAAGTTATTTTAAATGTAATAATATTTCTAAGAACATAGGTTTTCTAAATGAAAATAAAGCTTGTATTGGAATTATACAGTTTTATTAAAATTTTAAATTAGCTTTTATTTTTATATTTTTAGTTTTCATGCTAATTGTAGTTTAATTATTCAATTTTTGTCATTTTATTATTATTTTTTTTAAATATCGCTATTTAGGTTTAATTTTTTATTTTTTTTATTTAACTTAGTATTTTTTTAGTTTCAGTTAGTTTTAGATTTATTTATTTGCAGTTAATAATTTTAGCGTTTCAACGTAAACTTATTTCAGTTTATTACCATGGTAACATTTAGTTTAAGTTTTTCAACAAATATTAATATTTTATTTTAAGTTTCAATTCCAGATCTAGGAATAGCAATAACCCTGCTTCATACTGTCATTTTCCTCACTGAAAATACAATTTTACACAGAATCTATTTTCATAAAAAATTTTTGGTTTACAAATATAACCAGAAAATGATCCACATATTCAATGCTTAATAGTACTTGAGGGGTTATGGAAAGTGTTTCCTTTTGAGTGGCAAGTGTACCTTTTTATTATTTTCTGCAGTGGGGCTGAGTATGGTGAGCTCAGGTCTGCTGGGTTTGGGTTTAGGGGATTCACAGGAAGTGAAGAAAGACTGGATAAATGGCTCCAAGTTTTGCCCTTTCTAGAAAAATCAATGAAAATAGACATCATGAAGTCATATGATACAAGTCATATTTCAGGGAGGCAACTCCCATGATAATAAGAATTTGTGTAAAATGTCATTAGCAGTACCCAACATGAACATTTAATCAGTTAACTGCACCACTGGCACATACTTCTGAGGAGGCTTTTAACAGTGACATGGAGACTTAAGTGCACGTTTACAATTCAGAACATCTCCATGTATCCCAGTCTTAATTAGTTATTATTGAAGTTGAATGAGCTGTTGTTGTTAAATATAGTGTCATAAATGACTGTCGTGTGAATATTCCATGAGTTCTTCCACTCGTGCACTGTGAAGTGGTGAAGGACAACGATGTCCCACAGATCCTTGCATCGGACTATCATCCACAGATGGCTTGTTTTTGGCCATTTTACTGCTTGATAAATATATGCAGCCTGCCACAAAGCTCATGCACTCGCCAATGTGCCAACAGTGGTAAAACTCAATATATTCGCCCACTGAACGCATGTCAAAAGATCAAATCCGATTTGAAGCTTGTGACAAAAAAAACACACAAGCATCAATGCGATCACTTTATTTAAAGGTCATGTAAACACTACATTCGGATTCATCAATTGGAATGATTTCCTTATGTATGAAACGTCTAGGTTACTAATGTAACCCACGTTCCCTGAAGGAGGAAATGGAGATGTTACGTCAAACTGATGTAATGGGATCTCGCTTGGGAGCTCAATCACCTCCAAATAGTACAAAACGAGCCAATGAGATTTGGCCAGTAAGATTTACATGCCGCGCCACACCCCCGGCACATCCGGGTATAAATAGGACCGGCATACTCACTTTCATTCATATTTTGCTGAGGAGCCGAGATACTGATCCCAGCCGTTCAGCAGTGACTCAGTGCTATGGCAAGGGGATGTAACATCTCCGTTCCCTCCTTCAGGGAACAGGGGTTACATTAGTAACCTAGATGTTCCCATTCAGTCAGTCACGTTCAATGTTACGTCGAACTGATGTAATGGGGTCCAATGGAAAACACCATAGCAACTGAACCAAGTTACGAGCGTTGGAGATGCAGATGGTGGCAGGCCTAGGCGTGCCCCATGCAAGTGCTACCGCAAATGTCTTAACCCTCCAGCGTCCGGAGTAAGCCCTAAGAGGTCTTCCATACCAGAGGAACGTAGTGGACAGGGTCTTACTCAGGAGATGGTCGAAGCTACTGTTCCTTACCTCAGAGGAAGAGTGCTTCGGGACTCAATTCCCACGTTTTAATCAGCCATGACCAAAACGCCAGGGAAGCGTAATGTGTGGAACACATATGAACTGACCTGCTGGGCAGTGCTTACATATGGAAGCTCGCTGAGGTCGGTCCTGCCAAGTTTAGGGAGGAACACAACACCTCAGGGGCAAGACTCGGGTTTACAATCAGGGAAACCGCATCGTGGACCATACACATATGGGATTACCCGCAGGGAATCACATATGGGCATCTAGCCCCGTAGAAGGACTGACCCCTGGGACATGTACACAAGTACTGGACCTGGCGTCGGACACCTCCGCCGTGTCTTACTGCCGCAAGATGCAGGAGGAACTCCATAGGGTTCAATATCTGGAGAACTGAACTGAGGAGTAGAAAAGCGCTCACATCTCATGCGAAGAGAATGGCACAGCAAGCAAAACCCGTGGCTATCTAGCTGTAGACAGCACACGGGAGGACACTAGGTTCACTCAGAGGTTATAGAACCTAGCGAATATGTTCGGTGACACCCAGCCTGCACCTCTGCAGATGTCTGCCAGAGAGGCGCTGTGCACCAACACCCAGGAGGAAGCAACACCCCGAGTGGAGTGAGCTCTCACCCCCAGGGGGCACGGCTCGCCTTCGGACTGGTATGCCAAGGCGATGGCATCCACTATACAGTTTCTGCTGAACTCCAAAGCAAACAAAGAGCTGCTCAGAGCTTCTGAAGCTCTGTGTGTGGTCCATGTAAGCGCGCAGAGCGCGAACAGGACACAGCAGCGAAAGGGCTGGGTCTGCCTCCTCCAGGGGCAGCGTTTGCAGGTTCACCACCTGGTCCTGAAAGGGAGTGGTGGAAACCTTGGGCACATATCCAGGTTTCAGGGAAGGGAGCTTTCTGTAGGCCTGCTAAGGCTATAGAAAGGTCCCAAGAGGGAACAAGGCGAGGCCTAGGAGGGTTTAACCTCCTAGCGTCTCTCAGGAACCTGATGATCAGATCTTCCCTAGTGACTTGCCATTTGACTACATCGTGATGTGCTGCGATGGCGGCCACATAAACCTTTAAGGTGGAGGGGGACAGCCTCTGCTCCAGATCAACTTGAAGGTGCCCGCATGACCACGGCTTCAGATGCCATATGCCCCAGGAGCCTCTGAAAATGCTTCAGTGGGACGCTGTTTTCTGTGAGAACATATTCAGGCAGCTCAGCACCGAATGTGCACGCTCGTTGGTGAGACGTGCCATCATGTTGACTGAGTCTAGCTCCACACCGAGAAAAGAGATAATCTGCAGTGGAGAGAGTTTGCTCTTTTCCCAGTTGACCAAAAGCCCCAACCGGCTGAGGTGCCTGAGCACCAGATCCTTGTGTTCGCACAACTGTTCTCGGGACTGGGCCAGGATGAGCAAGGGGCATGAGGCAGGGGCAGCATGGAGCACTGAGGCCCAACCTGGGAAGCAGGGCGTCCCGAGGTAGAGGCAGTGAGTGATGTGAACTCACTTGGCTCTGTGTGTCCCCGAAGGGACGGGGCAGGAGGGCGTGGGGAGGCTACCCATGGCGAAGAAGGGAGTGGCTGAGAGTGAGGAAGCAGTGCATTCCCCCCTATCAGCACAGACCCAATATGACTCAGAGATTTTGGAAACTGCTCTTTTATTGAAAAGGTGGGTACCGCTGACCCCAGGGTCAGACTGAATGGGAACAAAAGTTGTCCATGTAAACATAGGTAATGACTATTTTGCAATTACCAATAACATGACCAAAAGAAGTACTGAAGTCAGCCAAAAAAAGTTGTTTCAGAGCAAGGTGGAGAAGTTACTATATTCTGAATAAAGTTCATTCTGATTTTTTAAATAAAGTTGCAATATAACGTTCATTATGTGTTTTTTTTTTTGTCAGTTGTATTCTTCCCACCCTGTGCAGGGCTCAAACCATTAATAGTCTGCATGTGCACACAAATAAAGACTGCTAAAAAACAGCTGGCCACCATTACATTTGGGGAAAAGTGAAATGATTAATTGTTCAAAATAAGACTAGGAATTGTGCATAAACAAAGTAAACAAGGTAAGTTTTGATTTCATTATGATTTAAAGTGGAAATACATACAGAAGGTAAAATCCAAATTCTTACCTCTTTCATTAGTTTTCCTGGCACAGACTTAAATATCTTTCCTGCAGAGAAAAACAAAAATTCAATCAAGTAAATTCATTGAATTCAGAGTCCACTTTTCCCATGTTTTATAGACTTTTCAGTGTTACAGACATTTCAAAATGGACTGAAGTGTTTTTTGGCCTCTGTTAAACAAACCCCTAATTTTAAGTATTACAATTCGGGATTTCCTTCCTTTTTCATGGCAAATGCTTTAGAGTTGTGTCAGACTGCATAGAGAAAACATGTGGGATTGTAGCTAAGGTCGCTAAACTGAGTTTCTCACGCACAGGAATAAAGAACCAATGATCACTCTTGCCATCTGTGTTTTATGTCACTGTCCAATACTGCGAAAAAAAACTCCTCCTCAGCAGTATGTTTTTTCTAGCCTGCCAAGACCCACTGCAGCTAAAAATGAAACAGATGTTTCAAGTTAATAAATAATTATTATATATTAGGGATAAAACAGCTTGGTCTGTATCTTAGGTTTGGAGTCAAGGTCTGGATGATTTTGGTAACATTCTAAATGTCTTTAAGTATAGTACAACTTTGGTAGTTTATCTGAAACTTTCTCTCTTTCCGCTGAGAAACATCACCACCGTTGTCTCAGACAATGTTTAACTCATGTTGTCTGACTGATTAATGGGTTTCCTGAAGATTCTCCAAACACGTTTTTTTTTTTTTTTTTCCATGACTGTTATCTAACAAGTCTATGACCTAACTTCACCAGCCTGGACAACTTTTAATACGAAGCCATTTTTATGCACTTCTGACATTTGATTGGATAAACAATGTGTTGCTGCTGTTAAAATAGCAATATATTCAAACATGGCAAATAATTCTATATTAATGTTTTAGGGCTACAATGAATAAAATTGGGCCAATGACTTGCAGTAACCTTAAAAACTATTTGGACACTTAAGTAAGTCAAAACAGCATTGCATTAGATAAAGTAATTTTTAATAAAAAAAACAAGCATATATATACATATACACACACACACACACACACACACACACAAACACAGGTCATATAATTAGAATATCATCAAAAAGTTGATTTATTTCACTAATTCCATTCAAAAAGTGAAACTTGTATTTATATTCACTCTTTACACACAGACTTATATATTTCAAATGTTTATTTTTTTTTATTTTGATGATTATAACTGACAACTAAGGAAAATCACAAATTCAGTATCTCAGAAAATTAGAATATTGTGATATTGTGATTGTGTTTTGTTTCACAATCCTCTCCAGGGGGCTGTTATCCCTATTGCTTGTACTCCTTTTTTTTCTACCACATCTTTTCCTTCCCTTCGCCTCTCTATTAATGTGCTTGGACACAGAGCTCTGTGAACAACCAGCCTCTTTTGCAATGAGCTTTTGTGTCTTGCCCTCCTTGTGCAAGGTGTCAATGCATTTAGTCATCAATAGTGTGGCACCAGGTGTCTTTAATATGGAACCTTTTCACAATATTCTAATTTTCTGAGATACTGATTTTGGGATTTTTTGATGATATTCTAATTATATGACCAGCACCTACCAGAAAACTCATAACTCTTAAAACTCATCAAGCATAGACAACATTGTTTAATATTTTATCAAACGCAATGACATTTTAAGTGTCACTAAATTATCCAAAAACTCAAAATGCAGGCAATGCAAACACATTCAAACATAACAGTGACTAGACAAAGAACAGAAAGAAACTGAGGGTACATACACACAGCAAACAAGGGAGTAAATGAGACCAATTAACAAGAAACACCTGAACTGAAGACACAAATCAAATCTGTAACTATGACAAAATAGAAGTGGTGGGAAACTGAACAAGTGAGGACACGTGACAAGGTGCAAACAGAAAGTTGTGACATTACTCCCCCCTCCCGGAAGATGTGCCCTCGTGGCAAAAAGAGTCCAAACAGGGAGGGGGGGGGCACCCCGGAGGTTGTGGACAGGTGGATCTGGGAGCTCGGGGACCAGGTCGGAGCCATGAACTCCAGCAGAGCTGGAACCTCCGAGGTCACTGAATACTCAAGGAACCTGGGTGGAGATGGCCACCCTAGTAGTGGACGGGTAGCCCCCCCACCCACACACAATTTTCTTGGGTGAAGCTATGGCCACGCCCACTGGTGGCTCTCTGACAGAGTCTGGTGCAGATTAAGGTTCTGGAGCAAACTTGTGGGCTGAAGTGGGCTCGTGGGCTGGAGTGGACTTAGGAGAAGACACTGGAGCAAACTCAGGAGCAGGAGAAGATGCTGGAGTGGACGTAGGAGCTGGAGAAGATGCTGGAGTGGACTTAGGAGCAAGAGAAGACACTGTAGCAGACTCAGGAGAAAACACTGGAGAGGTGTTTTCCGTTTCCGGTGTGGCCATCATGTGACGACGCTCGGGCGTGGCGGCCATCATGTGACGAGGCTTGGGCGTGGCGGCCATCTTGTGACGAGGCTCGGGCGTGGCGGCTTATCTTGCAACGAGGCTCTGGGATGGCGGCTTATCTTGCAACGAGGCTCTGGGATGGCAGCCATCTTGATCGAGGGACAGAGGACTGGGATGGTCTTCGAAGCACTGTGGGGAGGGGCTGGTGGACAGAAATGGTTTGGTCAGCAATGGATTGGTATGTGGAGGGTACCGGCGTGGGGTGAGCTGGTGAGGCATTGTGTGTTTTCAATGGGACTGGATGAGAATAACGATTGTCTTGGACCTCTTCTACTTCAAAATTAGAACCGTTTAGAAAGAGAATAAGATTAATTGACACCACTATGGAAAAATAACAAGCATGTTCATAAAAACGATTCGTATCCTCATCAAAACCCAAACGAAAACACTCAATAACAGAAGCGTCAGGCCAGCTCACCCGATGGGAGAGCTCGAGAAACTCCTCCACATACCTCTCCAAGGGACGGCCACTCTGCCGTAATCCCCACAGGCAGTCCTCTGCCAGGATCATTGTTTTTGGTTCAGCCATCTGTAACGGTATGTGCACAAAGGCAGAAGAACGCAGGAGAAGCAGGTTTCCAAAAACTCAAAATGCACATTCACATTCAAACATAACAGTGACTGGACAAAGAATAGAAAGAAACTTAGGATACCTAAACACAGCAAACAAGGGAGTAAATGAGACTAATTAACAAGAAACACCTGAACTGAAGACACTAATCAAATCTGTAACTATGACAACTAAGAAGTGGCGGGAAACTGAACAAAGGAGGACATGTGACGAGGTGCAAACAGAAAGTTCAAAACAGACAGACATGTGACACTACTTATTAATGTTATTATCTAATCAGCCAATAATGTGACATTAGAACAATGCAATCATGCAGATATGGGTCAGGAAATGTAATATCAGTCATTTGGACTGTGGCATGATTATTGGTGCATATGGCTGGAGCACGATTATGATGATAATGATTATCCCAGTCTGTCATAGTCTCTGGCATAATGGCCAGGATTCTGACATTGCCTGCAAGTTTCTAATTGGCCAATTATGCATACGTTTTGAAGCTGATCTAGTTGGCCCTGTTGCTGCTTTAATAACTTTAATTTGCTCAACCAATTCTGGTCAAGGCATAACACTAGGAATGACAGTGCTGAATGACTGCAGTCCCAAGTACTTACGGACATCGCCTCAAATTTCCAACAGGAACATTTAACAAGTTGCACCCATATTCATCACATACAAATCACTTAAGCTCTCTACAAAGAGCACAGTTGAAAACATTTTCCACAAACTAATTACACAGAAGTGTGTCTGTATTATGTAATTATGGACATTTTTTTAAACCGTATCCATTATACACAGTAATGCATGTAAGAACTTCTGCACTGTCAGAAAGAAAAAAAATTGCAAAAATCGGGCAAATAGGATTACAACAGTTTTCTTAAAAGGGATAACTTTGTACCTTTTCTTCCTCTAAAGACAACAATTTGATAGAATGGCTAAATTAATATTTCCCAATAGCACAGCAGCAATGACTTTATGAATATCTTCACTTGCAAGATTGATATTATTATTATTAAATCCATGCAACAGTCTGCTACAGTATTGCATCAGACAGTGCACTGTAGATTGTCTGATGAAAAATTCTGATCATTTTTTGTTATGGGAGAGGAATAATTGTCTAAACTTGTTAAATCATCTGAATCAAATCATGTATGTTAGTTCCTATACCGACTAAGTTACTGAAAGAGATGCTTCCATAAGTCGTAGAGCCTCTTCTTAATATTTTTAATTCATCATTGTCATTAGGATATGTCCCAAAAACTTTCAATCTGGCTGTTATTATCTGTCTCTCATATAAAACAAAAAAACAAACAAACAAAAAAAAAACTTGATCCAAGAGGATTAGTTAATTACAGACTGACCTCAAATCTCCCTTTTCTGTCAAAAATTCTAGAAAAGGCCTGAGGAATAATTCCTCACTAGTATATTCCTTCTTAGAAAAAAATGGTAACTGCAAGGATTTACAGTTAAAAATGATTTGCTCTCATCATCCTTGGTTTTATCTCACTATTAGTGTTACTGGACCTTAGTGCTGCATTTGATAATATTGATCACAACATTCTTTTGAATAAACTAAAATTATGTTGGCATTAGTGGAATTCCATTGGCGTAGTTCAAATCACACTTATCTGATCATTAATTTGTAGCAGTAAATGAAGAGATATCACATCAATCACAAGCTCAATATGGAGTACTGCAAGACTCAGTACTAAGCCTGTTGTTTTTCACCCTGTACATGAGACCCTTGGGAGATCATTAAAATACAAGCTGTTCGTTTTGTTAACAGTGATAGTGAAACTAACGGAATATACAGTTGCATCTCAATAAATTAGAATGTTGTGGAAAAGTTCATTTATTTCAGTAATTCAACTCAAATTGTGAAACTTGTGTATTAAATAAATTGAGTGCACACAGACTGAAGTAGTTTAAAATCGTTAGTTCTTTTAATTGTGATGATTTTGGATCACATTTAACAAAACCCACCTATACACTATCTCAAAAAATTTCAATATGGTGACATGTCAATCAGGTAATCAACTCAAAACACCTTCAAACAGTCCCTGAGCCTTCAAAATGGTCTCTCAGTTTGGTTCACTAGGCTACACAATCATGGGGAAGACTGCTGATCTGACAGTTATCCAGAAGGCAATCATTGACACCCTTCACAAGGAGGGTAGGCCACAAATATTCATTGCCAAAGAAGCTGGCTGTACACAGAATGCTGTATCCAAGCATGTTAACATAAAGTTGAGTGGAAGGAAATAAAAGATGCACAACCAACCATGAGAACCACAGTCTTATGAGGATTGTCAAGCAAAATCAATTCAAGAATTTAGGTGAACTTCACAAGGGATGGACTGAGGCTGGGATCAAAGCATCAAGAGCCACCACACACAGATGTGTCAAGGAATTTGGCTACAGTTGTCGTATTTCTCCTGTTTAGCCTCCTGAACCACAGAAAACATCAGGGGTGTCTTACTTGGGCTAAGGAGAAGAAGAACTGGACTATTGCCCAGAGGTCCAAAGTGCTCTTTTCAGATGAGAGCAAGTTTTGTATTTCATTTGGAAACCAAGGTCCAAAACTCTGAAGGAAGGGTGGAGAAGCTCATAGCCCAAGTCTCTAAGTCCAGTTTTAAGTTTCCACAGTCTTTGATGATTCGGGGTGCAATATCATCTGCTGGTATTGGTGTTTTTTGAAAACCAAAGTCACTGAACCCGTTTATCAAGAAATTTTGGAGCGCTTCATGCTTCCTTCAGCAAACAGCTTCTTGAAGATGCTGATTTCATTGTCCAGCAAGATTTGGCACCCGCCCACACTGCCAAATTCACCAAAAGTTGGTTAAATGACCATGGTGTTAGTGTGCTTGACTGGCCAGAAAACTCACCAGACCTGTACCCCATAGAGAATCTATGAGGTATAGTCAAAAGGAAATGAGAAACAAGATACCAAAAAATGCACATGAGCTGAAGGCAACTGTCAAACCTGGGCTTCCATACCATCTCAGCAGTGGCACAAACTGATCACCTCAATGCCACACCAAATTGAGGCAGTAATTAAAGCAAAACGAGCCCCTACCATGAATCGAGTACATATACAGTAAAAGAACATACTTTCCAGAAGGCCAACAATTCACTAAAAATATTTTTTTTTATTGGTTTTATGAAGAATTCTAACTTATTGAGGTAGTGAATTGGTGGGTTTTTGTTAAATGTGAGCCAAAACCATCACAATTTTTAAAACAAACAAAAAAAAAAAAAAAAACTAATTCGGTCTGTTTGCACTGAATTTATTGGTAACACTTTACAATAAAGTTCATTTTGGTAACATTTTCTGTGAAGACCAGGCTTATAATATATTATAGCCCCATTTATACTTATTTACAAGTAAGTATTACTATAAATTTATAAAGTCATTATGACCTAGAATGCATTATAATAATGGTTATAGTTACATTTATATTATTTTAAACTTGTAAGTCATGCATTTGCTTTTTCAATGTGCATGCTCATAATCCATTATACACTGATTTATAAATGATCAAATATAAAATAGAACCAGAGACACTTGTTTGTTGTACAACTACTTATTAATTATGTCATTAATTGCTAATGTTTGCATTAGAGGCCATGAATGGTAATTTTGACGTTAAAATCTATATATCCTCAGGCATATGCATGGTGTTGCTTATAGCAGTTTGGAATTATACTTTAAAAAATATTGTTGCAGTGTTTTGTTAGTATGTAACACTAAAAAAAGGTACTTCAAAGATACTGAACGTTTTTTTTCATTATTTTATAACAGGGATCTAATTGTTCAGTTATTGTAACAGATGTAACCGTTATTGCTCATTAGTTACATTTACAAGTAAACAACTTAAAATGTATAATGAGCACATCATCACGATTTCTTAAAGGGCACCTATTATGCAAAATCCACTTTTACATGGTGTTTGGACCAAATGTGTGTTGGCAGGATGTGAAAACAATCAAGCTACAATGATAAAAATCCACCCACATCATATTTTAAAATCCCCATTAAAACAAAGCGGTCTTATTAGATAAGCCATTTTGATTCTCTGAGCAGGGTGATGTGCCATTAGCACAGATCCTTAGCAAAAAAATCACAAGAACCAGACAAGTCCTTTGCAGAGACCACAATAGCCAAACTCTACTCCCCACCATATGTCGGCACGTTGTATCCCAATCTTCAAGCAGAAGGAACTGAATTAAATATTCTGAATGATAATCAAAATCTGACTTGTGATGCAGCCTGGAATCATAACCACACCATGTTGGCTCGTTTGTCCAGAAGAGATCTGGTCCCCTGACTGAGCCTGGCTTCTTACAAGATTTTGTCCTTTTGAGCACACTGCAGTGACAAGATGTTGTACCTCAACAGGTAAAATTTTACAATGACAAAATGTGTACTGACCATCCTGTTGTTTTCTAAAGAAAGAAAGCTTCCAATAATGGTACACATTACGGAACAAATAAGACTCTTACAAAATAGTAATTAATACAGGATCCTCTCTTTTATCCAGAAAACGACATGTAATCACCTTTGTAGTTTCCTCCTCTAAATGGTAAAAGTCTCATTCACAGTCAGCGTTTTTTTTTTCGCTATGTGGCTCCAGTGATTTACAGTCAGTTGTAAAATCTACCGTCTACTATTTCACTCTATTATTTCTCAGTTTACCTACGTACATGTGACTTGTGTGTATATATGTGTTTGTTAGTTTAGTTATGTGTTTGTGATTTAGTTTATAAAACTTGCCCACAGTGCATAATTTGGTTCTGACTCTGTAATAAATTGTCACTTAAATTATCTACATCTTGTTACATACTCTAAGTGCTTCTGTGTCCATGAAAAATTCCCTTCTCTTAGAATTAATTAATAATCAATACTGAGTTTTCACAGAATGAACTAATTGATTGATTGATTGATTGTAATGTTAATGTAGATACATCAAGTTAATCTGATTAACTGTTTCAAACATTCATGATGAATAATCATAATGAGTTAGGAATAATTATTAATATTTCCCCTTTGAGCTAATTCACAACAGTAGATTTCTTTTTTTATAGCATGTTGTCTGTTCCAATGAGAGTTCCTGAGCTCAGGCTAATCAGGCTAACAAACACACACACAAAACATCTCCTTGGACTTTCACTCACAAAAGTTCAAAGAGTTTACTCAGAATGTTGCCAAAAACAACAAAAAAGCAAAGCCCAGTGAGCAGCAGTTCTGTGGTCAGAAATGCCTTGCAGATTAGAGAGGTCTATGGAAATTAGCCACACTAGTGCAAGCTGACAAAAAGTGTACCTTATCTCAGATAACCACTCTGTTTAATTGTGGTGAGTATAGTAAGCAAGATGTGTTCGAAGATGTGTATGTAAGTGGGAGAGATTTTTGTTCTCTGCTTTCTTTGTTCAGTTTGTTTTCTTTCTCTAAAACTCTGCTAAAGACTTATCAGGTGGCGTTCAATCAATTGATGATCTCGTATTTGACTGCACTATCCTGACTAGTCCTCTGGAGGAGTTGTTTGGAGTTAAAAAGGCAATGTGTTAATACATTTCATTCTATTTTGCATCGACAATGGTGTTGTGTTTAAGTCAGCAGGAGGGAATGCTTCCTCCTTTTCTCACTGTTGTCTATTACTCCTTCCTATCTCTAGACTGGGCAGGAACATAATATATCTCATATACAGCATGTGAAAACAACAGCTGTAGACCATGTCAGGTTCCACTTGTGTCAGCCATCTGGTCTGATGAATCTCAGTGTAACGATCATCAGCTGAAGTGCCCACTATAACCTCTAGAGGGCACTTCATTATGGACTCAGCACCACACACTCACTCACTCATTCATCCAGACTACATTTCCCAGAAGCCTGTAGCTAATCACTGATCACATCACCAGCTGCAACTCACCATGTTGACTATTTAAGCTCTCTGCACATACACATACACACCTTTGTGAGGTCATGTTATTTCCCTGTGATTTACATTTCTGAGCGTTACAGTCCTGTTTTGTCTGCCCGTTTTTGATCCTGCCTGTTTCCACCGTCATTGATGTTTATCTGCCTGCCCTCTGAACTTATTGCTTAGTGTTACTGGACTGTGTTATTTTGCTGCCTGCCTCGACTTATCCGCCTGTTAACGATTACGACTCCCATCCCTCTGATATACTTGTTTGCTTTTCCATGACCCATGACCGTGTGACTCCTCTTGTTAACAAAAGCCTGCATTTGGATCCCATTCCGTTGACTCTTCATTACACTCAGAATTAGGCAGCAAAGCTTGAAAACATGGACTGCAACTGTTGTGTGTAAACAGTCCAGACCTGTAGTGGTGATTTTTGGCTCATTAATACTGATCGGTCATCACTTGAATGGGTAACACTATATGTTAAGTGTGTTTAAAAATCTGTCCTTATCCATATCTCACCTCAAAAACACTTCTGCTTTTGAGGTGAGATATGGATAAGGACAGATTTTTGGGTATGGTTTAAGGGAGTGTTAAAGATTAAGGTAAGGTTGCTAGGCAACCACTGAATCAGCTGTCCTGTCAGTGTAGCATGAGCGCTCTTTGGTTTGCTGTTAAACTGTCAAATTAGCAGAAACTTAAAAAAAAAAATGTACAAGCAAAGTGCTCCATCTTTGATTGGACAATGGCAAAAAACGCAAATGACGTTGAGCGCTTTTCTGCTCCGAGTTGATTTTTTTTTTCAACTTCAGGCGCTCCGAGCGCTCCAAACGCGAGGCGCAGCAGACGGTAAAAACACAAGGCACCTGAGGCGCATAAACAGCACGCTAAACGCACACTGCCAATAGAAATACATTTAAAAAAGGCGGCTCTCACTGCAAAAAACACGTTCTGTCTGATCGGGACCTAATGTGGAATGTCACGGAATGATTGGTACAGGCACGCGGTTTACTATTGAAGTAAACGCGAAGCTTGTAGTGCTCGTCTCAACAATTCATTCAAGTACAAAAACGTGCAGGATTCAAATTTACATAGTATTTTTTCCTTTTAATATTAACATATATTAGTCCATATCGCGATTTGATTGAAGTGTACCAACTTCCATTTGATGTATTCATCCAAAATTTGAAAAATTCCATGACATTCCACATTAAACGGTAAATTCCATGTCTATGAAAAGATTACACGATTCCTTTCCCGTTTTCTGCATCGCGGACATCATAGTGGCCTACACTTCGTGAGCATTTCTCCATTTAATTTGAGAGAAACCATCATACCATACACACAGAAAAAAAGGTCTTCAAGGCAACCCCCTCAAATTAAAAGTTTGGTTATACTCTTTAACAATATAACATATGTCTAATTTTAACAGTAAACCTCATTTGTGTAGTACTTTGAATGTACAAAAATTAAAGTTTTTTTTTTTTAATTTACATTGGAATAAAAGATAAATGTTTTTCTTCATTTGATTACCAGTAAAAATAAAATACATAAAACAAATAATATACCTTTTCACAGGCACATTTTTGGTTAGAATAATTCTTAAGCATGTAAAATGTACATTTTCCTTCAGTTTAATTTAAATTTGTAATTAAAATAAATGATATTAAAATTATGTATATTATATTAAAAATATATTTTAAAGTTTAGAATTAGACAGCCCTGTGTTGTGTAAACAATTGTGCAGTGAAAATGACCCCAAAGTACCACCTAGTGTCCAACCTTCTCTAATACTGTTATAACTCGTTCAAATGTGAACAAGGGATCTACAAGATGGAAGAAAGCCAATATAACATGTACATGATAAATCTAAAAAAAAAAAAAAAACCTATGGGACAAGGCCATGCAGTAGCAAGCATCACAACAGGGAAAGAAACCAGTTTAAATGATGTGTGCAATTAGGGCCCCATTCCTGTATTTTGCCTAGGGGCCCCCAAATCTTTAAATCCACCCCTGCCTATAAAGAGTGTATCTGATATGAATAAAACAGTCAAATTATAATCGAAAGGATTATCATCACCGCTTCCATAGACATCGGTGTGTATTTAACAAACTATAAATGTATATTTTTGATAGTACTTATGTGTATTTAAATGTCTGAAACCTAAAATAAACATTATGTGGTTGAAAACACTGAATAGTTGTGATACAAGTGCTGAGCGCGTCCTTCTCTGGCTCAGCGCCAGCCAAAGCGTGAACGCACATTTGAGTTTAACAGGTGATCATGTGATGCACTTAATATTTCAATTGACAGCTCAGGCAATTAAGTGGCACCGACATCTGCATTCTGATTCGGTCCGGTACATACCGGTCATATAGGTACCTCAGCCATATTGGCACTGGGTTTCGGTACCCAACCCTAGTCAAAACAACAGCAGGGCCCAGAAAACACTTTAGGCCCCAGAAGGTTAAGTGTGCTCTCTTTGAAGACGGCTAGAGCAGCGGGCTGGGCAACACCCAATACCTTTGCAAGATTTTACACTTTCCTAAACAGGTAAGCAGTGGGCAACTGGTCGGTTGTTTTGCTTGCACACAGCACCTTTTCCTCGATGAGATATGCTTTTTTGTCCATGTGAGTTCCCCGAGCCAGCGAACCCTGGACGTGTTTTACCCTTCAGCATCTTGCTGCAGTCAAATTTGGTAGAGGAATACACATACTTGACATGCTCTCAGCCCTTCAGCACAAACCCGAATGAGTGGATAGACAACATATGCTTTTATACCCAAATGTTTGGGGGAGTGGGGCATGCAAACTCCACTTGCCGATTCCCATTGGTCTTTTCTCAGAGGTGTGACCCCTAGTGTCAGCACACTGACACAAAGTTTCGTTCCCTCCAACAGTAAACAAGACATTCTGACAGCAAAGCGAGGCCCTACTTAGTATCAGAACAGGGTTTCTAATAAGTGCACAGTGTAAAATATATATCAGGTTCAGTGAGGATTTTTCCAGCTGAAAAGGTGTTTATATTTTTCAGTAATTAGAGTGCGTTACAAGCCCAAATGGTAATCAGTCAATTTAAAAGTGAATGAATTCTGGTAAAACACAGAAACAGCTGCCCTAATAAAACCACATCCAAAAAGGTGCAGATGTGCTGTGTGTAGTTTATGCAGATTATGTGAATATAGTTATGGGAGGTTCAACATACCCAGGTTGACATCTAGCTTTTTATCATTGAACTGCGACTCAATGCTGTGGGGAGACAGGAAATCTGCCAACAGCTGGCTGTTACTCAGTTCAGGGTGATGCAGAAGGTTCTTTAAAAAACACAAAATAAAAAAAATTGCATTATATTAACACACTTTTGGTCATTGTAAACCCAGAGTAAATGTAATCCTGGGTTTTCATAAATTTCAGACTGTACATTCCTAAACCCTAGGCTAACATTCTTAATTGCATATTTGAGGTTTCAGTGGTCATTGATTGGACAAGCACAGCTCGCCATCTGTTTACATAAGGCTCTAGCATTGCACATCCTCATGTAACACTGCTGAATTTACCATCAAGGTTTTTTTTTTTTCTAAATGGACTTTTCGGAATATAAATGTAAGAATTTAACAGTCTCCTGCCTCTTCATTCCAATTGATGCAATTTCCACAGCAATTTTACATTTTGTTTCTCTGACTGTACAAAGCGCTTGAATATGTGGCACGTGATTGGTTGTCTTTCTCTAGCATCTAGCCATAACATTCTAACAACACATAGTTTCACACTATACACATTTGGCACCTCAATAAAATGTTATACATGTTATAAGTTTATAACCCACACTGCCAGAGATCTTGAGCTTGTAATTTACTTTGATAAATTTATAAGTACTCATTTCAGTGTACCCTTTTGGCAGACGGATGATGTTTGTACTGTTAATTAGACGAAGCAAATGTACAAGGTCAAGAAAATTACCTGTAAATATTCCTCAAATTCACCTCGTTTGGAGGTCAAGAATTCATAATTCTTTGGTCCAATGATTCTTTTGGAAGGGAGCTGAGCATCCTGGAATTGACCTGTAATATAAAATCAAACTAGAGAGATAAATAAACCATAAACATGAAGGGTCAGTCATGAAGAGAGAGACAAAAATCAGCTTTACCATGAAACTCTGTGAGTTTAGATTCAAGCACATAAAACTCCACGTATTTTCTGTACACAGACCAGCTCTCAGTCTCATGCCCCACTGCAAAGCAAATAAGACCTTTCACAAAGTGGCTCTGTTCTCACGGGATATTGCCGTAATAAAAAAAGTTTATTTAAAAGGAGTGTAAATGTAGTTTTGAAACTAACCATTCTTCCTGTCATGACGCTCCACATCGATGCAGAAGACTGGATTGCGCTCTTTCTTAACTTCGTCCTCATAAAAATCTACATAAGGGATTGAGATGGTCCAGGCTGAGAGGTTTCGCAGTGATCCTGGAGTTCCGACCCCCTCCACAGGCACTGGAGAGTCGTCCTCAAACACCATCACTGCCTCCTCCACCTGACCGTACAGAATAGCGAATGTTCAGCCAGAGTTCAACCAGCGATTTCAATTATTTTTTTAGCACAAAAATGGACTCCAGTGCCAATTAAAATGCATGCATATTTGTTAGGGCTGCACAATTTATCACACGATACAAAAAACAACACTGAACTTGAACGTGATTATCGCATAAACGCGATCCTTAAAGGCTGCAGTTATGTTTTTATGTGCAGCTTGTCAATGAAGTATGGCTCCAAATACTAATCGATCTGAAAGCACTCCGAGTTTGAGTCGCTTATAATTTACTTTATTTTTGTTTGCAAAACAAATTTTTTTTGAAACTTTATTTTCCTTTACAATACTTTATTCTTTTGCGAAGATATATGGCTTTAAATTGACTCCATAGGTTGTGAATCTCCCACGATTCCGAACAGACAAATAATCAAAATTACGCATAATTTACTAGCGGTTCTGACAAAATGTTAATTTGCAGCACTTTATTTAATGTTGAATTAATTTGACTTAGTTGTTTAAAAAAAATGTGAATGAATGATTTAATGACTCACTAAAAAAAGACTTGGCTTGTTTCACTACTAGATGAATCAGCATTTTTGAACAAATCTCTTGAATGAATGATTCAGTGACATACATTTTTAACAGTCACTTGTTGCCACCTACAAGAATAATGATGTATTTGGCAAACATTATTTGAAGTGCCAAGTTACTTTCAAAAATAAGTGATTTGCTTTATTTTGATTTCGAAGACTTGATCACTTTATGATGAACAGACTTAATTTAGAGTTTTACTCGCATGTAAACATTGATCAGTGAACAAAAGCAGAAGCTCAACCTAACCTGAATGAAGTGCAAGAACAAACCTCTTACTGTAACCAATGAGGTTCATCCTTCTGTGTTATGCAGCAGGTTTGAGTTTTCGCAGGAGGTTTGTTCTTGTGCATCATTCAAGTTAGGTTGATTTAATAAATGCTTTGTTCTTAATGAGCAGAACATTTTAAGCTATATAACTTGCAGGATGTTTTAATGGTACAAAGGCCTCGAATATGTCAAAAAATAATGAAAAATTTACTACTCATATCATGACCCTTTTTTTGCGTTCACATAGTTAAAGAAAATAGTTAAATAGTTCCAACAGTAAAATTTGACTGGTATTGAATACTGAAATTTAGGTATTGTGACAACACTAGTTCTGAAAATGTTCAGTGTTAGCATGTTTCTAAATGTTTGTCTCACCGTGTCATCTTCTCCTTCAATCATGGCATATTGAGGTAACAGTGCACCCTCCATCGTGCTGCTCTTAAACACGCCCTTTATCTTGCTGCCAATACGGCTGATCCCAAACGACTCACCACGCTTCGACGTGTTCCTGTACGTAAAACACACAGCTGTAGATTTGTCACAAATTTTTAATGGTTCTTTTAAAAAGTCAAACAGCACTCTACACAGCACCAAAGTCACACAATCAATGATAGGGTGCATAATACAATGAAAACAATCACAGGAAATGATGGGTATACCCAAGTGCATTTCAAAGAACATGAGCAATACAGATACAGGCTCAAACAATGCAAGGAAATGCAGATAGTCCGGAGAACACATGCAGCAATCCTGTTGCCTGAGCTAAACTCGGACCACTTTTACCTTCAGAAAACACTTTCTGACAGGCAAACTGGTCTAAGATGAGCAGCAAGCTGGGACCATCTTCCACCCCAGACTTACTTCCTGGGGAGGGCTGGTAATACTGTAGGGCGACGTGTTAAGACGGATGTTGGTGTGGCTCTGGAATTGACCACTGGGGATCTGTGGCCAGTGACATAATTCCTGGCCAAAGGGATGCTGTCAAGTCTAAATGAAGCAAATAAGCATGCCAGCACAAGTAAAGGGGGAAAAAAAAAAATACACATCAGCACTAAAAGGACAGCTAGAGATGGGAGAGGATCACTTCACATCAAATTGTCATTAATTACTAGTTCATTTACATATTAAAAAAACATGGTGCATGTAGCCATGCAAGTCAGCAGGTAGTTTCAGCTTCAGCTGGCACAACCACAGTCCATTTGCTGACCACCTAATTCCTATTGTACTCAAAACTGCCCGACAACAACATTATTCCCATGATGTTCAGTTTGATTGGACTTTCAGTTTGCTTGTATCTGTCAAATGTCCCTTTGTTCCATTTCCCACCACTCATCTGTTTCCCCGGTTACCATCATTATTAGTTTATACATGTCAGCTGTGTTTTGTCATTATCATCATTATATGCACTACTTAAGTTGTACCCTCATGTTCAGTCTCTGTTCGGTCTTGTCAATGGTATGTATTGCTGCCTGTTCTGTTGGATCTTTCATTATTAAACTATGTTTTGGATTGTACACATCTTCATCACTGTGACTCGGGAAACCCATGACTTCTTTTCGTTTGTCAAGAATTTCTGTTGTTTAGCCATCACCAGCCTCCTCGATGACGAGACCATGGAGCGGGGCAACAATCCATCACCTAATCAACCACCCAGACACCACAGGACTGAACTGGAATAAGACTGTTATCAGTCTGAGAATGTCGTGTCCTGATCCAGAGCACTGCCAGACCCAGAGCCGAAGTTACCACCTTCAACTATGGAGAACGAACGTGAGTCCCCAGCAGACATTGAGGGACCATCCACCTTGAGCCAGAGCCTGAGGACCAAAGGACAGAGTTTTCAATCACGCCGAAAGTAGAGCCCCCAAGCGAGTCTGACCAGGGCTGTGAGGCCATGACATCAGCGGACAATGGATCGAAAACAGAGGACTGGCTGATGAACTTCAGCAAGGAAGAATCTCCTCCAACCCAAACCCACCTGTGATTTGAAAATTTATCACCGTTTAAGAACAGTAATGAATTGGTTATGGAGCCTTCACTGTGTAAAGATAGCATAATGACTGAAATGGTCTCTAACATGCTCATTCCTTTGCTGTCTATGGAAGTAACATTTATCACCATCGTCATGTCTAGCCTGCTATAACCTCCACCATCCCAGAGCTCAGCCAGTCCTCCAGCCCTGCCGCTGCTTGATGTTTGCAGCCCTGCGACATTCCTGGAGATTCCTTTGGTCTATTGTCGCTCTACCTATGCCACGGACATCTGGGCCATCCGCTACACTCTGTCCCTTCTCCGCTACTGCTTCAGTGGGCTCCTTCTTCCCTTCTGGGTCGCCTCTGTCCTTGGTCCCACCAGCGTCACCCCTGTCCTCAGATTCTCTGGCTCCACCTGCGATACTCGTCGCCGAGACTTCACCTGGGCTTCCTTCACCCACAATGTCTCTCCGTTCTTCATCTGCACCCATGGATCCTTCGCCCTCATCCCCCGCAGTCATCTTCCAGCTGTCGTCAGTCACAATACCACCTTGGTTCCCCATCCCTTGACTCCACCCGTGGACTGTCTGCATTGGGAAGGTCTAGGTCTGTGCTAGCGGAAAATCTCAACCATCACTGCCAGGGGATTGTCGTCATCATGCCACTCCCTGTCATCTCCTGTCACCCTCCATTCACCATCACCTCGTCCACCTCCAGAACCCCCACCAGCCATGCTTCTGATGTTACATTGCAGTGTGAGGAGGGGGATGTACTGTCATTATGTGCACTACTTAAGGTGTGATCTCACGTTCAGGCTCTGTTTAGACTCGTCAATGTTGTGTGTATTTCTTGCTGAAGTAGGTGCTGGATTTGCCAAAGTTTCTTAGGTCGGAATCAAATCTTTTCCACAGATTTCCAGTTTTAATTGAGGTTCATAGAAGCATGCAAACTACTGTAGACATTATCAAAGACTGTTACATTTTTGTTTTAATTTTGAGTAATCTGCATTTTTATCTTTTGGACAAACAGTAATTCTTCTTGCAGACAGTCAAACTAACCAAAGACCAGACAATAGGTGACACACTTAAGGACTGTGTTCAAGTTCTCTTCGATTTTATGTTTGCATGAAATAAAAACCGATAAAATAGGCACCACAGAGACTGCACAAACTGCTGTAATGGAATGAACTTTGATTTTGGCCTGATTTTGTTTGAAATGACGTCACACCAGACCGTTCTTCGTTTTTTGCTTGAAGTATAAAGAACTGTACTGTTAAAACTGAATAATGACACTATTGTCTTCTGTAGACATGATGTATAGTTTAGCTGAGCTTGTTTTTTTTACAGATGAACTTTGTAACACTGACACTTATTAAACTGAATGAATCTACACGGAAGTAAACTGAGCTGAATAACGACACTTCTGTAGAGCTGTTTGCGGCTGAAATATACAGTCATTTTATAAATAATGGAATTTGCAACATTAAAACTTTTATTTTGCAGTTTATAACTGTGGAGTTGCTTTTAAAAAAATTTTATTGTATGAGGCACAATAAAGCTACAGCAAGATCCCGATTGTCTTCCACGGTGATTGTTTATGTTAATGGTGTGCTTCAAAACATGATGGGATCAGTGGTAAAATTCAGAGGCAGTTGTTCAGTAGATCAACGTTTGAGTGGGCATTTTGAGTTAAGAAATGGACAGCTCAATCAACAGCAAACTTTTCACACTGTCAACATGTGTGTAGTCTGACATCCAGCTGGAAAAAAATGGCAGACAAAAAATATATATATATCTCCTAGTATCCTTCTGATGTGACAACAAAGGACCCAACTGAAAAAGGCTAAACTCTGAAGTTTTCAGCTATAATATATTCAAATATAGAATAGGGCTGGGCAATATAACTGAGAAAAAAAGTTATATTATTTTTCCGTCATTTGATAATATTTTATATAGTGGGGACCAAAAGTCTGAGATCTCATGGGAAGTATGGTATTTTATTCATTTAAGCATTGAAATAATCAGACCGTTTTAGACATTGGACATTGTTTCTTGTTTCCACTGAATAAAACCAGACATTCACAGATCATACTGGAGGTTCAGTTCATGTCAGCTTGATTGATGCTTTTAGTAAAACAAGAAAAGACATACTAAATAATAATTCTGAAATTCATGTCAACGGTATTTTAAATACAACTTAAAGAGATAGTTTGCAATCATCATTTACTCACCCTCAAGTTGTTCCAAATCTGTATGAATTTCTTTCTTCTGCTGAACACAAAAGATGATACTTTGAAGAAAATGGGTAACCAAACATTTAATGGGCCCCATTTACTACCACAGAATGGGGAAAAATACTATTGAAGTCAATGACATTCCTAAAAATATATTATTTTGTGTTCAGCGCTAGAAAGAAATTCAAACAGGTTTGGAGAAACTGTGAGGTAAATCCAGGTGTGAAAAACTTGTTGCATCTTTCCCAAAAAGACTCATGGCTGTATTAGATCAAAAGGGTGCTTCTACTAAAAACTGAGCAAAGGGTCTGAATGCTTAGGACCATGTGATATTTCAGTTTTTCTTTTTTAATAAATCTGCAAAAATGTCAAGAATTCTGTGTTTTTCTGTCAATATGGGGTGCTGTCTGTACATTAATGAGGAAAAAAATGAACTTAAATGATTTTAGCAAATGGCTGCAATATAATAAAGAGTGAAAAATTTAAGGGGGTCTGAATACCTTCCGTACCCACTGTATTTTTCATTTGTGGTCCGAGACTCTTACCCCACTATATATATATTTTGATAATGATTTAGGAAAAACAATTGTTCTGAAAAGGTTTAAAAGGGTTAATATTTTCAGTCCGTATCAAGTTAAAAATGTGTTCATCATGATATTCACTATATTCATATTGCCACCAAAACAATATTGTAATATCTTGTAAATATCTGATATATTGCCCCCTCCTATCAAGCAGTCTAAATGCTCTTCATGACATTGATGTGCGTTTTATGGCTTTCAGGCAGCTTTATATGGCATGCAGTGAGAGCACTGGACAACAGCCACTTGAACCTCAACAAATACACTTACCTTAAATCATCCAAACTCAAATTCCTGGAATAACAGGCAAAGGGGATTACCATCTGCCCTACATGTCTCTCACTACTACACATGTACACGTCTATATGAAATGAATTATACTCACTCTTTCATAATGAAGCATGTTCATGTTGTATGCTTTCTCTCTTACACAAAATATACAGCAAAGAAAGGTGGCACTTAACCGGGTGTAAATACTAACGAAAATGCCTATTTTGTTTTTGTTTGTTTTATGAAACCCATTCAATATGACAATACAACAATAATAAATATTATTATTTAAATATTTCTGTTTTATTAAAAAAAAAAATTAAATAAAATTATATTTATATAGTAATTATGCTATTGTACGGAGCCCAGGACATGGCATGCAGAAAAAAAAAAATAGTAGGCACGATTTATAATGTATAAATATATACTTAAAATATATTTTTACTAAAACGTACGCACAATTTACTATTTCATTCCCTCTATTTACTAAAACAAGCGCATGATTTATTATTTCATTCCCTCAATTCATAAATCATGCATGATTTATAAATCGAGGGCACGAAATAGTAAATTCACGGTACGGTGCGGGGCTCCGTACTATTGTACTATAAAATAAAATGTAATATTAATAATAATTTTATTTAGAACAACATTAAAATTACAATACTAATATTTATGGCTGTCTTCACTTCTGTGTCAGTCTTTTCATAATCAAACTGTATATGAGCAACTATTTTTAGCAATCCCAACTTTGTTCTGCTGCTGTGTGAGTCTAGCAACACACACACAAACAAATGGAACAAAACTCACCTGTTTAGTTTTGAATTTCTTGCAGGAGACTCAGCACCCCAGAGCAGATGTCGAAAATACTGAGGATGAACACAGACAGACGCATGATGAAGAGTTTAAACATCATCTTCAGCAGCTCTTAAGAAGCAATCCCAGGAGGTTACCTCATCACTGTGGCAGAACATGGGAGTGAACACTTTCTCCAGCAGAGACAGCACATGTTCATAGGCCTCAAATAGACATCTCATCGTCTGGAGCTTCACCACGCCTGTATACGGCCCCTGAGCGACTACAGGAAGTGACCGAGATGGAGAGAACAATGAGAGAGAGTGGCAAATAACACAGGAGCTGCACAGAAAGCTGTAATGAGACTGACTGTTATGGATCTCATCTATGATGAAGGGGTCAAAGCTGATTTTGTCGATGCTCTCCTCCAGACAGTAAGTCTCATAGATCTTCTTTACCTCCTCATGCAAACGCTGCATCTCTGTGTCACTCAGATCAGGACACAGGATCCGGTCATTAAACTCCTCTAAACACAAAAAACACGAAAGAATTTTCATTCACACTGTACATTATGCATTATGACCTTTTGAACAATTGCAGTTCACGGATTACAAAATTATTCACACGTATTGTGAACAAAGTGATCTATTATTCAAAGTTATTCATTTTCCAAATCGCTGAATAAAATCCTGCCAAAGCAAATGCACTGATCTTATAACTATGTTGTAAATGCTCTAGTGCTGTCAAATGATTAATCGCATCCAAAATAAAAATTACACATAATATGTGCGTGTACTCTAAATAATTATAATGTATATAAATGCACACACATCCATGAATATATTTAAGAAAAAAAAATTACATATAAATAAAGTATATACATGCAAATATTTATTAAACATATACATGCATGTGAGTGTATTTATATATATATACACATAATAATTATACAGATTACACACATATATTATTTAAACACAAACTTTTATTTTGGATACGACTAATCGTTTGATTGCCCTAATATTCTTATTACAATGCTAAAGAATAAATCACTTTTGTGGTCAATTACCAATTTAAAATGATCAATTAATTGAATTAAAGCAGCATATGTATTTGGTAGCATTTACTAGGTGTTAGGTCCAAGGACGTATTCAATGCGTTTAGTATTTGTGTGCCTGGGTGTTCTTTTCTCTCTCTCTCTCTCTCTCTCTCTCTCTCTCTCTCTCTTTTCTCGTCGAGACAGGTGTGCCAATCAGCGGTGTCCAATTATTCAATCTGATTGACGTCTGAGGTGATTGGATACTGACGGGAACGAGTGGAGATAAGAGGGGGAGGATCCATGGAAGAAGGAGAGAGACTTTCCTATCGCCTGGAGCAACCCTTCGTCCCCATTTTGCCCTGACTCAAAGAATGTTTGATTGTGTTTAATCTATGCCTGAGTAAGTGAACTCAGGGCTGTGGTGTACAGAAAGAACTGGAGTCATGTAAACTCATTTCTCTTTATCATTGTTTTCTTTTGAGTTAAGTTAGTTATGTTTGGTATTATGGTTACGTTTTTCTTGAAATAAGAATCTGTAGGGGGAGGGTGCCATTCTTTTGTTTTTACTTCTGTTTTCTCCTGGTTTGTGGCAGACAGGGAGAGAGGCAAGAGTATTGAATTTAATTTATGGTTTGTCTTCTAGGTAATTTATACATCTTTTTGGGTTATTTAGTTTGCTTTTGTTAGTTATTTTGGCTTAGCTCTCCCCTGAAGCCTTTGTTCTTTATTTTTGTTGATAATTCTTTTGAATGTTTGAAGGTTTTGTTATGATGGTTTTCAAATTAAACGAAGATATTAATTTTAACTGGTGTTTGTGTTGACTCTGGGATGGGAGGTTGGATTGCCCAAGTTCTCTCTCCAAGTTTCTTGATTTTTTTTTTGTTTTGTTTTTTTGTTACTAACTTCCCAGCCCTAGAGAACAATAGTTATGTAACATGGCATTCCAGGGTGGATACAGTTTTAATGGCGAGGCCCAATTCTGGCTGCAACCACAGAGAAAGGTTTGCAACATTTTCAATGGAACCTGGTGGACTAAGATTAACAAATGTCTTGCTGATAATGCTGCTAAGACAACTGCCAGACACCTCTTAGATGGCAAGAAGATGCATAGTACCAAACAGGCATTAAAGAGCTAGCAGCATCAAAAACCGATTGCAGTCTCTCCTCACATCGCCTTTGGCTGGGACAAAAAGCTTGAGCTTAAAATTATCCGCAAAGACTACACCTAATGGCAATCTAGTATGTATGAGAGAGGAAATAACTCTCTATACAGTACCAGCAGGTATATCAAAGTTTCAGTTACGTAGCTGTCTTCAAAAATTGATAAACTGAGATCAAACCTCTCAGATTTCATCAAAAAGATCTTCCCTTCGTTTTGAAGATGAACGAAACCTGTACGGCTTTGGAAGCTCATTAACGTGAGTAATTAATGACAATTTTAATTTTTTTGGTGAACTTACCCTTTAAGTTTTTTAAATTATGACGATATAGATGACATTCCCAAATTTTATATCGCTCCCTAGGCGCCGCATGAAAAATGGCTGCCCACTGCTGTGTGTGTGCCTGTGTTCAATACTCACTGCTGTGTGTCTGCACTTGGATGGGTGAAATGGGAAACCATACTTGGCTACATGTCACATCACTTTTACTCTATTTCATCAGCAAAGAAATCGTGATAATATCACTAATATTCAGTGTATTGTCCAGTCCTACTTCTAACCCAAACCCAATGTGTATACATTATTTTTATTTTTTTTTTAAGAAAAATCTAACTTGAGACAGACCTGATAAAAGCATTTTTTTTTAACCTAGCCAGACCTGAATATAAAATGCAGCGCAGGTCATCTGGCCTGGTTGTCTACGCAGCCCTGCATGCCAGTGACAAGTGGTGACTCAACCAAAAAATAAGAGACAACAAATAAACACCATGGCAGGTGTAGATTTAAAGTCATGCCCATTTTCTTATGTTTAGATAAATTTCTTTGTATTTTTTTGTTAGCAGATACTGTGATTTTGCAATCTGCATGATTACTGAAAACATTTGTGCTGAAGTTGATTAATCTATAATCCATTCAGTTAAAGTAATGCCAACTAATCGATCATGGATTAATCAAAAATACCCCTTATTGTTTTCTTAATGAATATTATACTAGCACATATTTTGGTAACAGCAACCCACACCTCCCCTTTACGAATTGTATGCATGTTAGCAGTGAAATGCATGTCCTCACCCACAGTCAGGCAGAACTGCAGGACATGTACCGCTCCTTCCTCCTTCAAGAAACTCATGAAGCGGAACAACAAATCCTGCTGCTCTCTGATCTCCTTCAAATCCAACTTCAACACCTGTCAGAAAAACAAACAAAAGAAGCAACCTGTAAGGTTTTATGACATTTACTAAACCCAAGGACTCAAAAAGCACTGAAATGATATATATATATATATATATATATATATATATTTTTTTTTTTCATCATTTAGCAGACGCTTTTATCCAAAGCGACTTACAAGGGGAGCAATTAGGGTTTAGGTGTCTTGCTTAAGGGCACTTTAGTCGTGGTATCGAAGGTGGAGAGAGTGCCGTTTATTCACAATCCCCACTTTCAATTCCTGCCGGCGTGGGAATCGAACCAGCAACCTTCAGATTACAAGCCCGACTCCCTCACCACTAGGCCACGACTACCCTAGTCAGTCATATTGGAAGTCAATGTAGGAAGTCATTGACTGTCATATTGGAAGTCATATACTACATATTGGAAGTCAATGTCATCAACAGTCAATTCATCAACCTTATCACCACATCCGCTTTCTGTAGGCGTGCTGACAAAACTGAAAGCGTCATGTTAAGATGACAAAGTTGTCCCTACCGATGATTTCTTGTTGCGTGGTTCTGCAAACTTCTCCAGGAAGGGAACTAGGGTAGATGGAGGGTCAGTGACTGGCTCAGGCTAGCAGCAAAATGAGATAAAAATAGAGAAAAGAAACATTATGAAAACACACTTGGCAGGAATGGCTGACTGACCAGTATTTTATTGATTTGGTTGATTCACTCACTGGACTATCATCAATGAAGATGAGCACCATGTGATTTACTGTGTCCTAGGGGGAAAAAGTGATTTATAAATTGGATTAAGAACTCTAAGAGTCACACACAGAAAAATAACATTTATTTACATGTATATGCTGCATCAAATGCAGCTATTGCATAAAATATACAAGCGAAATTTTGTATAGATGCGCAAAAATAGTAAAGGACAAAGATAAAATATTTATGGTTTAATGTCCTCATTTAAGGTAAAGTGTTTCACTTACAGGATCAGCCACAAAGTCCATTATTGGCAGAAAAACAGAACCCGTCATGACCTCTCGAATCAGCAGGGCCAAAGATCTGAGAATGAACCACAGAGCTTCAATGAGTATAGCAGAGAAACCATCCTTCATGATCCTAATGAAGTAATTCATGCCTAGGGACTTGAAACAGTCATATATTATGGATAAAATCAGTACAGTTGCTTAAGGTGGTTCTCAAAACACTATAAATGTTTGTGTTGATGATGTTCAAAAGTTTAGGGTCAGTAAGATTTCTTTAAGTCCCCCTGCGGTTAAAATCACGTTTTTTTTCAAGACAAACCATGCGCAAATTCATAAGTCAACACAATTCCTGAGTATTTTATATTTAAAACTGAATGTGAAGGTGTACCTGCAGTCCGTAGCTCTAGGGGGCACAACGTAAGGAAACAGCAGTTCTGTGAGTTTCCTCAAGTACAGCAGCTCAGCTTTGCGGCTCTGCAGGGCTACATGCAGATCGGCACCGTACTCAACTAATGCTGCCTGCTGGAGGCTCTCGGTATTCTTCACTGTTCACACAAACACAGAAAATTTTAACAAAATTTAAAAATAAATAAATAACATAACATAGCTAATTAAAACGATGGTGCCAAAATGAAAAACATCCTTTATACTCCTAAGTTTATATCATGAGTTACAACAGAGATGCTCTATAAGTGACAATGGGGATGGATATTCAAATTTTAATAGGTTTTTTAAATTTGTTTATTTAACTTTAATTCTAGACATAAGCTCGTATGATATTCAATTATTTCCCCACAGGACGCACCTTTCTGCTGTGCTTTTGCCATGATCTCAATGTGCTTCATAGCTGCTTTCATCATTTTGTCCATCACAAGTGAGGGTACATCCACCTATAAGATCATTTTAGTCAGTATGCCACTTCACAGATGTATGTAAATTATGATGTCTGTGTCAATAGATTGTGTAAAGGTGTATGTACCCTTTGTGCACGGTGAGCCAGAACTGCAGCAAAGAAACGGATTGTTTGTCGCAGTTCATCCACACACGCCTCATCATCTGTAATATCTCTGATAGCAAATCATCATAAAAGAAAAAAAAAAGTTATGTTGAATTTTGCTTTAATTTTCCCCAGCTAAAACATTGAGGAAAAGAGCAACTTTTGCATTTAAAGCAACCATACCTGTACCACGGGTACACAAAGTTCTCGAGTACTAACTCCAAAACCTGAAGATCCATCAAGCGAAGATTTGTTAGTTCTTTGAATATGAATTTGCTTATATAATACATGACGTTATTCATGACTGGAATTACGGCTCTACCTCTGAAATACTGGCATCCACTTTAGACGGCACCTTTAAGTCCAGCCATGGCTGATAGTTCTCCAGCAGAAGGGTCGGTCTTTGGAATAAAAACACAAATCCTTTATAGTAACATTTAGAACTTCATTATTCAATCAAAAGTTTCAAAAGCAAAAGAACTGATGTTGTCTGTGGCAAGCACAGTGGGGCCGAGAGCCGTGGGAAAAGAGTGAGGCTGAAGTTATAATGAGTGACACCTGCGCAACACACCGGCCTCGAGTCCCACGGAGGAGCCCGCAAGGGCTTATGCTGTATTCAAAACCTCCTGGGAAGTTAGTATTTACGAGCTAGGACGATGGTTTACGACGTCAGGTGCGTTCAAGTCACTTTCGTCAGACCAAGATGGTGGTGTACTTTCTCTTAATTAATTACTACATAAAAACACAGCAAGGTTTTTTTTAACTATACTTCTAGAAAATGAACAAATAAGGTGCATCAGGTGTATTTCGCTTTTGTTTTTAATTAATTTAAGAAACCACTTTAAAATTTGTTGTGTTACAATACAATGCTATCGTTGTATTGTGCAGGCAATCAGCTTTTTTGTTGTTGTTGTTGTTGTTGTTGTTGTTGCTGCTGCAAATAAAAAAGCCTGACAATGTCACTGCTAAACTATAACTATTGTAACTATTAGCTGTACTATAGCTATACTGTAACTATTGTGGTAATCAACCATGTTTCTTGCAGACACAGCCCCAACTCATATTCTATTGATCAGGGCTTAAAGAAAATCCCAACTCAGAATTGTGAGATAAGCTGACAATTGAGTTATAAAGTCAGAATTGCATGACATAAATTCTAAATTTGCATCTTATAAAGTCAGTATTGTGAGTTTATAAAAATTCTGAGAAAAAAACATTAGTCTTTTCCCCCCTCACAATTAGACATTATAACCCACAAATTCGAGTCTATATCTCACTGATTAAATGCAGCCTTATTCTGACTTTATATCATGCAATTCTGACTTTATAACTTGTAATCGAGAGGAAAAAATGTTAGAATTGTGAGCTAAAAACTCACAATTACCTTTTTAATTTTTTATTTCATGGTAGAAACAAGCTTCCAAAGGTTCCAATCTTCGTCTTCCCCACACTATGAACGGTGTTACACTGGCCTTTAATTTTAGCTGTCGAATTCTACTGTTGAATTGTTTTGTTGAATACTGTTTTGTTTGTCTTTCCCAAGAATTTTTTTTCTTGCATTTAGATTTGAAAACCAAGAGAACTCAACTCAATAGAACCTTTTTACAGACATAAATGACATAATTCCTTATTTCTTTGTTTTTATTTTGGGCTGAAATATGCCCAGTGCAAGTTGATCAAAGATTTGTGAGATTTGAGATCATACCTGTGGCGGTTGCACTGTTTTTTCCCACATACAGCACAACTGTGACCCAGAGGGAACAATTCCTGCTGTTCCTGTGGCTGTAGATACACAAATACACAGTACAGACATTAAAAGTGTCTCCAGCAAAAACTGAGGTAGTACAATATTACTAAGTGCTTAGATTACTTTAAATTAGTGGTCAATCAAGTTTTTTGGCTGATATCTAGAGAGCAGGGTGTTCAATATAGTGCTTATTATTGTTACATCTCTCTTTCCCTGCAGAACAAGCATCACCACATGACTTCAATAGTCAGTGTCCTGTTATAGTTGGATGATGGGATGGGAGAAAGTATTTAAACTGCAGCTATAATCAAAACAGTGTTGGTGGTGGCTTGATTGTGTGCAGCAGCTTAGGATCCCTTCCACAACCCCAATTTGAAATTGTGTTAAAAGCAAATAGTTTGAAGCCTCTGCATCTTTAACTCATTAGTGTCAAACTTAGTTAAGTATAGCTTCTTTTCTTTGTCTTACTGATTACACTCTTTGATTCAGCTATTATGTTTTGGTTTAAGTCTAATTTGTGATTTTATTCATTTGTGGGTTAGAGAGGTGGGTGCCATTTTATTTTGAATTAAACTTTTCTCCTGTTTATGTTAGGGAGTTAGCTTATTTTGTTGCATTTAGCTTTTTATTTCTAGTATAGTTAGTTGGTTATTTTTGTTGTTTTAGCTATAACCCCTTCTGAAACTGATACCCCTTTTCTTTTTTGATTTTGTAAATAAAAACTGCTCTCTTTTGGGAAATATACATGTTGACTGTTTGGGTTATTGTTGTGAGCTAACTCAGGGGCTGGAGATGGGGTGCTTTTTCTGCTGTTGCACACTTAAGCCCGGAACACACCAAGCTGACGGTCGGCCGTCGGGCAGTTTTTGTTGATCGGCCGACTAAGTGTGTTTTTCAGTCTGTTCCGCAACGTCGGCTGAAGTTAGTCCTTGTCAACTTTTTTTTAGTGGCGACAAAAGCAGACTGCGGGGGCGTCGGGCCTTCGGTGAGAGAGAGAACTCTGATTGGCTGTTCAGTATAGCAAATGAGTCAGTTCACACAAATATAAGCAAAAGTTTTGAAAGCAAACAAAGAAGTCATTGCAGCAGACAGAAAGTTGTTTTAATTTTACATCATTTAACCAGAGCACTCGAATATGCGGATATTTCCATAATAACACGAGCAGAGTGGAATAAAGAACGTGATCAGCATGATTGATATTCAAAACAGTAAGCAAGCGCTGCTTTGTTGCCAAGCACTGCCATGTTGAATCTGCATTGGGCTGTCAGTGAGAGAGAGCTCTGATTGGCTGTTCAGTATAGTAAACGAGTCAGTTCACGAGAATATATGCAAAAGTTATGAAAGCAAGCAAGAAAACTTAGTCTGCCGACAAACAAAAACTGCCCGACGGCCGAACGTCGGCTTGGTGTGTTCCTGCCTTTATTCACCATCCATTTTGCTGTTGCATTCCTCCCCTAGACCCCTAGATCAGAAAACTGTAACAATATGAAAGAGCTGCAAGAAGAAAAAAGGAGTTAACAATTGTTAAGTCCAGGGACAGATATTTATGTGGCTTTATTTATTTATTTATTTCTTGTGTTTGTGTCTAGATGGTGTGTTTTAGGATTTCTGCTGCCATTACGTATATTATATTCCTATCAATTGCCTCACAGCTCAGATAATTACGGTAATTACTGTTCTCTCTATGAGTGACTTACAAGGGCATATGGTGCACATAAAAGACAGTGGAGACTGCAGACAAAAATTCCTTTATCCTTTCTCCACATGTTGCACTTTCTACACTGTTTGTTTCTGCTTTTTTTAAAGTTGTGGCTCATAAGATGTGGAAAACTCTGTAGAGTTTTTTCAGTTTTTCTCCTGTTTTTGAATTAGCGTGGGAGTAAGGGAAGGGAGGGAAATTTACTTATTTTTTAAAAAAATACTCAGTTGTTATTGTGAAGAGATGGAGGAGGGTGAGTAGTCTCTCTTTAATGTTGCACCGCAAATCTTACACTGCTATAAAAAGATGCAGAATCTACAGAGACAACAGGTAGCATCTTAAAATAAGCTACAGACTCTCAAGGGACAACATTTGTGAGTGAGACAAGTTAGCTCAGTAATTCTGGGAAATGCTCCCCCAGTTTCGTCTCTGTATCCAGCTGTCAGTTGCATAAACATAGCCAATATGTTAAAACTGTAACTTAAGTACTAGTATGACCTTGTAAGACTACTCTTAGTAGTTTATGCAATCGGCCCCTTAGTCACCGCAGAATGGTTCAGGGCACGATTGTGCAGTCTAAGACTGACTTGGATAGAGACTCTGACTCTGATCAGGAAGATGACAAGGATATCTCAGCCTTCCTGCCTGAGATCATCTGGAGGCCTTATGGACCATGAGTGAGTGCAGGTACTCAACTGCACCACCTCATGGTGAGTAGCAGTACTAAAAAGTGTGAGGATGGAGAGGAAACTAAAGGCAGGAACACACCAAGCCAACTGTTGGCCATCGGGCAGTTTTTGTTTTCTCAGAGTGTTCCGCACCGTCGGTTGAAGTTGGACCTCGTTGGCTGTTTTTCGGCCGAGTCAACATGTTGAATCTGCATTGGGCTGTCGGTGAGAGAGAGCTCTGATTGGCTGTTCAGTATAATAAACGAGTCAGTTCACGAGAATATATGCAAAAGTTATGAAAGCAAGCAAAGAAGTCATGACGGCACAGACAGAAAAGTGTTTTAATTTTACGTCATCTTACCAGAGCACTCGAATATGCGGATATTTCCATAATAACAAGAGCAGAGTGGAATAAAGAACGCAATCAGCATGATTGATATTCAAAACAGTAAGCAAGCATTGCTTTGTTTTGCATACAAGCAGTCTTAGTTTCGCTTTCCCTTTTTGAATGACGAATATTGACAAATATATCTGCTTAAATAGACAGTTATCTCTTTTATATGCCGGTGTCGAGCGTCAGTTTGGTGTGTCAGGGCAACTTTGGACATAGAAGCTGCCGATGTGAGCCAACCCCACAGTCTGCTTTCGTCACCACTAGTTCGACGGTGTCGGCTTGGTATGTTCCCAGCTTAAGATCTGTCACAACTAATTACAAGACCTAAACTCGTGCAATATATGAGATAAAGTAGATAAACCTGTTAAAAAAAATTCCACAACGAGCAAAAGAGCATCCATTCATCCTCTAAAACACTTGTCGTATGTAGGGTCACTGGGATGCAGGAAATGTCTTAGCCTGAAGAAAGGGAAATACCCTGGACAGAGGGCCAGTCCATTAGAGTGTTAACACTCAATGCATTGTGTCTTTGGATTGTGGGAGAACCTGGAGCACTAGGAGGAAACCCAAGCTAACACAGGACAACATGTAAACTCAACAAAGTAAGGCCTCCTGACTCAGCCAGGGCTCAAACCAAAGATCGTATTGCTACTCGCTGAGCCACAGTGACACCAAGCAAAGGAGAAGTTACACAAAAGTCTATGGGTTGTCTTGAAGAGATGGTAGATCAATTCGGTCACTAAACATGAATTGAAATGATATCTGGGAGTTGGAGATGTGTTGTAAGTGATCTCACAGTCACTGAAAGACTGTAAATACAGCACACTGAAAAACTGTTAAGTAGAAGGCCAGGGAAGACATGGCGGACTAAACAGAGAGGCTGATGTCAGCATCCATTAAGTACTCTGGGATGGTAATACACTGACCCCGATGAACAGGGTAACAAGGGACCACTTGTTGGGATATGGCTAGAAGGCCCAAGTCATGATCTGAAAAAAGCACTAGTGTCAGTGGTGACCTGAACCCTATGTGAGTGATGGTATTGTAAGAAAAAGGGGCAGTGGGAACTATAGGAAGAAAAAGAACAAGGTCAAAAGCTGCAAAAAATCCCAACTCAAGAGACAACACATCTGGGAGGTTATCTCAGAACAGAGACAATGCATCAGTAATTTACAGGCACTGCCCTGTTGTGCAATCGAAAATACCCACCAATTACGGGTGCAGAAAAAGAACTGTGCCAGCCGTCCAGCAGGTTGTTTTTTTATGTGTGTGTGTGTGGGGGGGGGGGGGGGCCTCATAATTAGGGGCCGATTCCCCTCCAATAGCTCCCCTCCATGACAGTGGGAAAACCTCATGGTACCTGGTGACTGAATGTAGATTACTGTGTTATCAGTACATTGGCAAATTGCTCCCTGTTATCGCAGACCCATTTACCATTTCACTGCGGTTCTACTGGAGCAGGGGTGGCACATTCTGGTCCTGGGTAAAAACTCCAACCCTGATAAAAACTCACTTACCTGTAGTTTTCTAGTAACCCTTCAGACCTTGATTAGCTTGTTCAGGTGTGTTTGATTAGGGTTGAAGCAAATCTCTCCAGGACTCTGGCTCTCCAGTACCGGAGTTCACCACCCCTGTACTAGAGGCAAACTTTTTTAGTCTGTGGATTATACCAAAGCTGCAGAACTGGATGCAGGGAAAAGAATATATCATACGGTTCTTTCAGGGCACCATGTCTACATTAAATTGCTAGGGGGAAAAGGACAAATGAGAAGTCCCCATATAATCTCCTCTTGAGTTCAGGGAAGGGAAAGATGCATGCAACTCCTGTCCGAGGTACAGTATGAATTGGGGCCTGAGAAGAACTCGAGAGAGAGCTGCGGGAAAGTAAAACAGATGAACTGGGTAAAGTGGTTGGTAATACATGCTGATCACTGACAAGACGAGAAGAGACTGAGACCACCACTATGAATCCCTATCGCATTCACCTGCACAGGAGGGGTATCAGAAAAAACAGCAAGCAAAGTGGGCAGTGCTGAAGAAGGTTCCAGAGGATCCTGGTATTGTAGTTGTGGGACTGACCAATACTCCCAGGTGCCAGCTGAACTTTGGGAGTATAGCTTACAGCAAGAGCGGTCACTTGAAAACATCTCGCCATTCTGTATGTAGGGCTGGCAATAAGTGGGAACAACCGTACCTTTTATGCTGGGCCCGGGGGTGATCACATTTTATCCAAAGAGGGCCTTACCTCTCTGGAAAGCAATCATGATTTCAGCTGGGAGATACGTGATGAAGGTTTTAGACTGTGTGTCCACCAAAGCATTTTTAGCCAGCCGAAAATCTGAATATAAAAAATTAGTTTCAATGAAAATTATTTGCTTTGGCTCTTGTTTTAAATGATTTTGTTGTTGTGCTTGTTGTTGTCGTCTGTTGCCACCGTACAAGAATGATGTGGCGATTGATCAGTGCGGTTTTTGTCCTGCCCTTCCTCCACTGTAATTAGACAGATGGGAAAAAGTGACAGTGATGAGCACTGCGTTTTACCCAAAGTTGAACATTTTTCAACTATTGGCTTCCAGAAAAAAATGTGAAGCGTTCAGCATGAAATAGACACTCAGTGCCTCGTCAATTGAAAACAAATGAAAAAAATATGCTGGCCTCAGGAAAAAATGCCTATATTGGGTTGGCAGCCAAGAATTGCTTACTGTGGCCTTGACTCTATGGACTGGACTCCTTCACAAACTTATTTACTATGATCTTGGCAGTGTAAATTAAATAGGTGTGCATATCCAAAACCAAATTGAGTTCAGGAAATAAAAAAAGGTATTTCATAAAGATGAAGACCACTACTTCTGTGATAATAAAGCATTATCAAGACAGGGGAAATGTGGTGTGTACATGCATATTCTGTAGTTGTTTTCAATACCAGATTTTGGTTGATTGAGTTGCTTATTGTACACCTAATTGAAGGCTACCACTTGGCGACTTTTTATCATCTCACTCAGGTTTATCACTTTGTGTAACTGAATAATTTCTTATTAAACATTACTCTCATTATTGCCCTCATGGCTCCTGACTAGACACTTCACAAATCCTGATGGACACAGCAGTCTGGTTTCTAACACTTACTTTCCTCTTGGACCTTACGGAGACGAGAATATTCGGCAGCAGGTATTCCGGGCTGAGGGAGCAGTAGAATGTGATCACTCCAGCCAGAAACGACCAGAACACCATGAGAATATGGAGATACCTGGTGAAAAAGTGGCAAGATACATTACTGCAAGTATGGGGATACATTTGTTAATCACCAATCATAAAGTGGTTTGGTGCAAAAAAAACTTGATTGACATTATAAGTGGAATTCAGGGGAGGGAAATAACATGCTCCAAAAGATGTATCTCACTTAAATATGCAAGTAAAGCTACTCACTGGTTGAGAATGATGGTGGAGGAGATCATAAAGGTGAAGATACAGAAAATGACCGGATATTGACGAGCAACATCCTTAAACACATCTAACTGCAGACCTCTTCTCACACACCCCAGAAATGAGTGAGGGTCCGACATTATATCTAAACAAGAGAATAAATATACTGAATGATGACCATATTCATATATTTACATGGTATTATTACAACAATTATGGTATTATAATGGTCCCACTTCCAAAACATGATAATACCACAGTACTATGCACCATACATACACTAAAACGAATAGTGACATTTTTTTTAAGGTATTCACATGGTATTTACATAATCCTCGAAGGTACCTCAAACAATACGATGGTACTTTTTTTGTAACTGTCAGACAATAACATCTGATGCTAAACAACAGTGGATGATTATGGTAGTCTGCTAATAAACCCACTACAGATAAGTAAACATTGTAAAGAACACGAAAACACTTGCTCTTAAATGGCAGTTTAAAGTGCGATGTTGTAGCTCTCTGACCTAACAGATGATGCGGAGGTCTGATATAAACTCTTGAAACATGTCAACACATCCTGATATTAATGTTCTGATCATCCAGCTGATCGTTTCACATGATCAGATTACTGGTCATTACGTGAGCTGCACTACCGGGTTTAACATGAAGGCTGCAGCCCGAAACACGTTTCAAAATAAAAGTCCTACCTCTGACCGACAACCCTCATAAAATAATGTGAGTGAACACAGTTTCAATTAACAATACTTAATTCTACAACTTTACTGTTGTTGTTGTTGTTGTTGTTGTTGTTGTTGTTGTATTATCATAATACATTAATGTGGGGTTAGTGTGGTACTTATTTGAGGAAAGGAAAGGGGTAAAATGTAATGGATTTTATTCCTCTCAAGATAAAGGAGACTAGTATTGAAACAGAGTCTGACTCCGGTAAAGTACCCTTCATATACCTGTGGTTCCTGTGGTTCGAGCCATAAAAGTATCCACCTCTTCATCAGACTGTTCCTTTGAACCACTTCCAGTCACACTCCCACATTTATTATATCTACATATGAAAAATTTCCTTTTTTTTTTTTAAATTAATGGACGTGCTTATCCATCAGAAAATGGAAGTTCCTCATATACTGTTTTTGAGGATCACAATTCTTGCAAACCCTGTTACCAAAATTTGAGACATGAATTCAGTTTGAAACCCCAGTCTGTGTGAGGATATTTTGTTGCACAATATGAAATACTTAAAAACAGAAATACACCAGAATAGCAACAGGGTTCCAAGTAACAGGGTTGCAGATTTAGTCTGAATTAACCTGTCAAGGTAGCCCTATTAATTCTATATTAAATAATAGTTTTACCTAATGGGGTTTTATTTTCTTCACCAAAGAATATAAGATTTCTGTCTTATGCTTTAAAAAGTGCTGTAGGCCTGTGATTCCCAATAACAGCACAAGGGGGCCTCAGCAAACCTCTAAGGAGGCTGCAAGATAAGTATTAAATATTATAAATTGAGTTATATTGAAATATAACACAATAAAGATGCTTAAAAAATGCACAGCACATTTGAATGATAATTATAATAATAAAAATTGCACCTTTTAACTGCACGTTTGGACAGCCCATAACCTTCAGAGAAATAAATTAAAACTGCATGCCTTGCCTGGTGTCTGTCTAAATTCTACAGAGGTATTAGATTTTTTGGTAGCACTTTATTTCACAGTCCTGTTCCCCATGTACGTATTATGCATTTATTATAGTAATTACAAAAACTTGATAATAACTAGGTATACTAACCCTGAACCTACCCTTAAACCTAACCTTAACCCTTATATTACCCACTGTCCAGTACACTGTAAGTACACGTACTGTAAAATAAAGTGCAACAGATATTTTAGATACATTATTATTAAATACAAATTTAAACTGACATCCAAGATGATGAAATGTGAACTTACATCTCTAATGTACTAAGTAAACAACCAGGAACAACCAACATTCTCTCACACTTGAGCAGATATATCTGTCAAAACAACACCGAAATTCAATGGGAAAGTTTACCTTGAGTTATTTCTCAATGGTATTTCTCAATGGTAAAAATAAATAAATAATACTGTATACAAATATTGTGTTTTGCGGTATCTAACTTTTGCCTGAAGATTGCTAGAAATTCTGTGTTCCAAGGTTGCTGTTCAGAACATTAAGCCACGTTAAACCGTTTTCTTACAATGGATTTCTGAAAGACAGAGAGAGAGCGACAGAGCGAGAGAAAAGTGCTTAATGTAAAAATATTATCTTTCACCTTGGGTTATGTGTCATCCCTTTGAGATAGTCGCAGTGAATTGGGTTTATGACAACTCTGAGGGAAATTTGGTTCTCCCTGGTGGTTGTTCTGGTACATTAAACATGTAGTCACGTTAGCGTTTTTCAAATGAAGTGTTTAGTATGTCCTCCAGCGTTGTGCACCATCACTGGCCACGGAGCCAACAACACCCTGCTGTTACATGGACTGACGTTTTATGAGATGATATGCCATGTTTTTACTTGCTATATATATATATATATATATATATATATATATATATATATCAATCAGATTCCAGTGAAGATACTTTTTTTTTTCTGGAAGAACATCGCAACCATTATGTATGTTTAAAATATTCATCTTAAAATGTATTTATTTTTTGCTGTTTTAATTCTGTTACAGTGGGATAATGTGCCAGATCAAGTCTTCATACATTATTCCTTACATATGGAAAGGGATAAAAGAGCTGAATTCTTAAAATTTCCTCAGAAGTTAATAATTGCTTTTCGTTCAAGAAAATGACTCTTATAGCTATGAAACTGTAACTATCCAAAAGAGGGAAACAGACATTACCAACACATGCAATATACCGAGACTTTGACACCGGTCACCATGATTTTGCCAAGTAAGACGTGTCCCTGGGTTGACATTTTTGTTGATCCTGGAGCAACATTCCTGATTGAAAATTTAGTCCTAACCCTATCCCTACCCGTAAAACTAACCCTGCCCATAACTAATCTCTAAAATCAGATGGAAATGAGGTGAATAATATTGCTGTACAAGCAACCTAACCTTGGTAGTAAGGCTAAACTTGACATAAACTGTAAACTTGACATAACTGTAAACCACATCTGATTGATTGGAATGTTGTTCCAGGATCAGCAAAGATGTTGGTCCAGGAACATACTGTACTTGGTGAAATCAGGTTCACCACATGTAGTATTAAATAAAAGTATCCCATACACAGTTTAGGTCAGTACAGACTTTATTTAAAAAAAAAAAAAAAAATTAAAAGAAAAGAAAAGAAAAACAGAAGAAGCTTGGAATGGAAATTGAGATACATAGGTGTGCGAGCAGCTTCTTTATTTTAAGACATCACTTCGAGACAGACTTTTAGGAACTACTTTGGGACAAAAGCCACTGTGACGTTTAATGATTTTTAAGCTTAAATACGTATGTATATTAATTCCAGATAAAGGTATTTAAAATGTACCTATACTTTTGAAAAGTGCAAACAAAAAGCACCACCACACCATATCACGGTTTAAGGAATATCACTGAACAATTATGATATTTACATTTCAACTGTTTGTTAATTAACTACAAGATTAAATACTAATTTTTATTAACACGTTGCGGGTAGTTTTTTCTCTGGGCTTTGTGCATGTTGTAAAACTTATTTCACTTTACATCTCAGAGAAATACATAAGCAGAATGACAAAATAAAAATGAAAAACCAGGCTTAAATCCAACACAGTTATGTCTGCCACTGTATTATCTGTGACGATAAACCACAATTACAGGCCATCTTTTTAAAAACATTAATTGAAAATAGTCTTTTTTATGATCCTCACGACATTAACAGAAAAGTATCATGTGGACCAAATATATCTTAGAAAAACAAAATTCAACACATTTGTTAAACAAACAAAACAAATGTCCTCACTTTTCTTGCTTTCATTATTCATGTACTTAAGGAGCAACAAAATTTGCTCCTCTCTTATAATACTTTCATTTCCATTTGTTTTATTGGCAAAATAAGACATCTCAAAAACAGAGAGACTTCTCTTTAATCGTTCATCACAAGGATGTTGGATACACTAAATCACCACAGAGCTTTACAACATATTTACACTAGTATATACTGTATATATATGGTAACACTTTACAATAAGGTTTTATTAGTTACACACACACACACGCACACACACACACAAATATTTGAATTTATTCATTCTTACACGGTTTCATTTTCAAAAGATCATTAGCCCCTTGTTCCCATGTGAGAAGATATCATTGTTCAAAAACCAAAAATTCAAAGTATAAAAATATAGTAAACTTTCATAAAGCACACACAACATCCACGCATACTACATTTAAATATAAGGGCAATAAACAACAAAAAATACCCAACAGAATTACTTGATGAGAAGAAAAAAAATGGCACTTAAGTGATGAAATGTCATAGTCAACACTTCATCAAACCAGTGATAACTTAAGCAGCTTTGTGTTTTGAACTTTATGCATGTAACTTTCCATGACTGGCAAGTACACAAACATTCTTTTGTTAAGACGTGGTGCATCTGAGCAACACCCGTTCCGGCCCGCCGTACAATCAAACCGCTTCAGCTGATGTCTCTGCTGAGACGGACATTGTCAATTTGGCTATTTTCACAGTGGTCTTCACACAGCTCTCGGCAGCACGGTTGGCGGCGATGTGTTGATTCCTCTGACAATCTGATTCCAGGCTGTTGTCTAGCTGCAGGGATGTGCTGGAGGTACTCCTGCAGCACTGGCAGGTAGTGAGGAAGGCCCTCCGCAGGTCTTTACTCCTGAGGGCGTAGATTATTGGGTTAACGGTGGAGTTGAGCAGGCAGAGCATACTACAGAACGCAAATATTGTCTTAATGTTGTCATCCATCCGCCAGAACAGATCATACACCATGATGGCCAGAAGAGGCCCCCAACAGATCACCAACACCACCAGGATCAGAACCAGGGTTTTGGCCAAGCGGATGTCCATGCGAGCCTGATCCGGCCTGGGGGTCTGGACCTTCGTGCCGTCGGAAGAGTGGACGACCAGGCTCTTCTGTGACGTGCGCCTCAGCATCCTCACCGCGTGGTGGTGGGCCTTCCAGAGGATGTACATGTAAGCGTAGATAATGAATATGACCAGAACGCTCGTCACACCGATCCAGAACATCAGGTAGTTCTCGTCGATTAGTGGAAAGATGTCAGAGCAAACCGAGTTGAGCCGCTTGCAGTTCCAGCCCAGCAACGGCAGCACGGCAATGATAATGGAGATCGCCCACATCATGCAGAAGGCAATCACCGCTTTGGTGCGCGTCACAATACGCCTGTACGCCAACGGACGGTGGATAGAAATGTATCGATCGATGGCAGTGAGGAACAGGCTTCCCACAGAAGCAGTGAACGAGGCCGTCACACCACCCAACTTAAAAAGGAAAATATTTGGACTGTCTTTTCGGTGAAAGACGTGAAAGTCCAGGAAGCTGTAGACGAAGATCACGCTGCCAAGCAGGTCTGCGATGGCCAAGCTACCAATGAAATGGTAAGAGGGCCTGCAGCGCAGGGTACGTGACTGCAATATCACACACAAGACCACAAGGTTCTCCAACACCGTAAAAGTCCCCAGCGTGAGGGACAACACTGCTATGGCGAGCTGTTGACTAGGAGTCAGTATCATGAAACATTCCATGTCCATAAAGTTCTCCCCACACTGCAGGCTACTCCCATCTTCTCCCAGGCTCCAGTTCCCGAACACATCAGAGCTGTTGGTGGGAAAAAAGGGGATACCTTTCACGATGAGTTCCTCATCTGGTCCCACTTTATCTGCGAAAGAGCTTCTACGGTAGGCTGCAAACGGCTTTGGCAGTGGGTATCCGCTTTTGGAGAAGTCGCCGTCAATGATGTGGTCATCGTAGCTGATGTCGTTAGAACCAATGTACTGCAGTCCAGAAGTGATGGTTCTGAACGTGGTTTCTGCCACTCCATCCAGAACAGATTTAACATCGGACTTTGAGGCAGGGAACAGCATGGTCAAAGATGCTCTAAAGGAAACCTATTGGATGAAATTGAGAGAATGTTTGTTCAAATAAGACTGGCCGAGGCATATGGATCCTCAATTCCAAGATAACAGAATATTGAGCTCTCGAAAGCTCAATCAATGCTTCACTGAGCACAGAAATAAATGCCCTCTCAGACGAGCCATCATATGGTTTTTGTATTTTGCGCTTGTTGTTTTTCTCGCATGGATGGGCACCCAGGGATTATTACTCTAAGAGACGGGCTTTGAATAATTGATGCCTGCAGCTGACAAACTCAAGCCAAGACGCCATTCTAAAGTCATAAAGCAGCTAACAACTAAGGACGCAACTTTATATTGGTGAGAAAACGTTTTTTTTTTCATAATTTCATATATAATTAAAGATGCAATTGAAATATATGTGAAATAAACGCATAGAGTTAGAATTTCAAATGCACTGTAAACACTACTAACATTTTAGGACAGTCTAATATAGACTATAACATAGTAGACTATCACAAGTGTGCTCATATCACTGTTTTGAAACATTGATCCGCATCAGATCACGAAAGAAGTTTAATTCAGGTTAAATTCCATTGCTGGATTCGTTGTGAATCGCGGATAATGTATTGTAAAATTACGGTATTCAATATGTAATACTGCCAGAACATACTGCATTGCGAGGCGCCTTTGTTTAAAAGCAGTTAACTTTTCTGTTTGTGCTGAAATAAGCGATGTCACAGAGGTCTTGCGTTATAATACAGCTGCGATTTAATTTAATAAAATATCAAATTCATCAGGTTGATACAGTTGAATAAATGTAGTTTTACCTTCACATAGTTCGCGCAGGTGTTTCTCGCTGTGTGAACAGATGAGATGATCTCGCATTGATCCAGCTCCACTGCAGCCGGACGAGTGAATGAGAGTTCAGATGCTCCGAGTCTGTCTGCAGGTTCGTAGAAAATGAGACGCTCTTCTCCTCTGTGCGCATCATAGCCTATATGACGCATCCCATGTCACATGACCACCCACATACACGAGCGTCTTTAATGTCAAAATTGAAAATAACTCAAAAGTGTAATGTATGTGTTGTGAAGTGGTTAGGTATTTTTTTTGGCATACCTCCTGTTTGTCTAGTTTCCAATGGTTCATCCCCAGAAGAATATCAAAGGATATTGACTGCGTGAAGGCCTTTTATTCATTTGGTCTCTTGATTTCTGCAGCCTAGAACTCCTTATCATTGCAAAACATGATTTTGAAATTATGACAACGTAAGCTTTCTTTCTGATCCATTTACTAATGAATAAATGTATTAATGAATATAGTAATACAACCACACATGAATATGTGAGGTTTTGACAGCCCACAATGATTCATAGTGCTTCTCTAAAATGTTATGCAGTACAGAAGTACACAGCATTTTGCCTTGTGTAGTATGTAGTAAGGAGTAGGCCTACATTAGCAGTTTATTCCAAAGCAAATACACCCAATAATTCAATGACTTAATTAAAAATAAAAAAGTTTGAAAAAAGTCTTTTTTTTCCAAAACCTTCTAATTGTTCATTGGCACTTTCTATAGAGTTCAGTAGTTCCATTGGTTCCAGAAATATTTTCCAATAGGTATTTTTAAAAAGTCTTCATTTAAGAATAATAGAGGGTATGCATTGACGTCACTTTCCCGAAAGAGCCTGCAGCATGACTGGATTTAATAGGGGAAACTGCGAAAATTCGAGTAAAACAAACGATAATCAGTTTAAACTGAAGGTTGGACTCGATGTTGAACACTATCCTTACAACTTAAGAAAAGATCCAGTGATCCATTGACATGCGCAGCCGGGAATCGTGTTTCCTGACATATGTGCCTGATTTCGACACCGGAGAAATAGCCTACAGACGTGGCCAAAAGTTTTGAGAATTACATAAATATTAGTTTTCACAAAGTTTGCTGCTAAACTGCTTTTAGATCTTTGTTTCAGTTGTTTCTGTGATGTACTGAAATATAATTACAAGCACTTCATACATTTCAAAGGCTTTTATCGACAATTACATGACATTTATGCAAAGAGTCAGCATTTGCAGTGTTGGCCGTTGTTTTTCAGGACCTCTCCAATTCGACTGGGCATGCTCTCAATCAACTTCTGGGCTAAATCCTGACTGATAGGAACCCATTCTTTCATAATCACTTCTTGGAGTTTGTCAGAATTAGTGGGTTTTTGTTTTTCCACCCGCCTCTTGAGGATTGACCACAAGTTCTCAATGGGATTAAGATCTGGGGAGTTTCCAGGCCATGGACCCAAAATTTCAACATTCTGGTCCCCGAGCCACTTAGTTATCACTTTTACCTTATCACTTTTGACTTTTGCTCCATCGTGCTGGAAAATGCATTGTTCTTCACCAAACTGTTGTTGGATTGTTGGAAGAAGTTGCTGTTGGAGGGTGTTTTGGTACCATTCTTTATTCATGGCTGTGTTTTTGGGCAGAATTGTGAGTGAGCCCACTCCCTTGGATGAGAAGCAACCCCACACATGAATGGTCTCAGGATGCTTAATGTTGGCATGACACAGGACTGATGGTAGCACTCACCTTTTCTTCTCCTGACAAGCCTTTTTCCAGATGCCCCAAACAATCGGAAAGGGGCTTCATCGGACAATATGACTTTGCCCCAGTCCTCAGCAGTCCATTCACGATACTTTCTGCAGAAGATCAATCTGTCCCTGATGTTTGTTTTTTTTTGGAGAGAAGTGGCTTCTTTGCTGCCCTTCTTGACACCAGGCCATCTTCCAAAAGTCTTGGCCTCACTGTGCGTGCAGATGCGCTCTCACCTGCCTGCTGCCATTCCTGAGCAAGCTCTGCACTGGTGGCACTCCGATCCCGCAGCTGAATCCTCTTTAGGAGACGGTCCTGGCACTTGCTGGACTTTCTTGGCCGCCCTGAAGCCTTCTTTACAAGAATTGAACCTCTTTCCTTGAAGTTGCTGATGATCCTATAAATTGTTGATTTAGGTGCAATCTTAGTAGCCACAATATCCTTGCCTGTGAAGCCATTTTTGTGCAACGCAATGATGGCTGCACGCGTTTCTTTGCAGGTCATCATGGTTAACAATGGAAGAACAATGATTTCAAGCATCACCCTCCTTTTAACATGTCAAGTCTGCCATTCTAACCCAATCAGCCTGACATAATGATCTCCAGCCTTGTGCTCGTCAACATTCTCACCTGAGTTAACAAGGCGATTACTGAAATGATCTCAACAGGTCCTTTAATGACAGCAATGAAATGCAGTGGAAAGGGTTTTTTTTTGGGATTAAGTTAATTTTCATGGCAAAGAAGGACTATGCAATTCATCTGATCACTCTTCATAACATTCTGGAGTATATGCAAATTGCTATTATAAAAACTTAAGCAGCAATTTTTCCAATTTCCAATATTTATGTAATTCTCAAAACTTTTGGCCACACTGTACATAAGAAAAATTTACCTGCGGACACTTTATAGACCAAGTTTATTTATTTATTTATTTTAAACCAAGTTAGGTCTAAATAATGATCATTTATTTCGTTATAGTCTTCCAGTCCTAAAACTTGTAGGTACAGTTTTTGCCAGTAGCCTATTAATTTAAAAACATCCAGTTATGCAGAATATAGATATTTAATTGATGAGTTGTCAAAACAATACAATATATACGGTGTGATTTTACCTCAAAATTTAAAATATTGACAAATGACTGCAAATCTACATTGGCTGCCTGCAGTCCCGTTGTTTCTTTTTTGTAGCTTTTGGCAGTCTGTAAAAAATTACCCCAGATTTCTTGTCAAATCTATCTCCACAGTCAATCGCAAAGCTCTTTCCCTTTTTAGAAATGTGTTGTGTGTTTGTCGTGGCATTCACGTGGAACAGCATTGCTGCCGCTCAGTATTTTTGCCACTCAGTGGGTGTAACTGCAGTCACTCCGAGTGGGGTAACGTCAGGTGCATATCCTATATAAGACCAATTAGTGAATCGAAATGAATCACAACTGCATAAACTTTGATTTGACGCAGAAAATGCATTTGAAAAACGGTCAAAAAGGTACAACATTGTGTACATAATGGCTTTTTTGAAGGAAAGAACTACACTCCCATGAAACAATTCAAATGATATAATCAAATTAAAAACGATAGAGAAGAAATATTAATTTAATTATTAATTTAATAAATAAATAAATTTGGAATAAAATTATTGATTTAAAGATTTTAATTTTATAAACAGAAACAATAGCCTATATTTTGCGTTCATCACAACATATTGTTACACATTATGCATACAAATATTTTACTAGTTGGGAGAGTGTATAGGAAAACTGATTCTTTGTTATTTGCGGTACTTCATGGGAGTGTGTCTGCACTGAAGTTATTTTGGTGAGATTTGTTTGTCGCAATTCTCTGATTGGTGGTTAATAGTTCTACCGCACAAACAGCATTTATTTAAAATATGTATATAATTAATTACTATGTAGTGCACAATAAAACTAACAGGACATTTTAAATTTTTTACTTCATAAAACTATAGTTAATAATAATAATAACTAAAATAGTCATTAATGGTCATTATAATTTAGTTCAAATGACATATATTATAATCAGTGATTTTGTAGGGGTTATAATTCAACACTAAAGAGATTACCCATTACAATTTTTTTTGAACCAATGGGATTTGCTTGAGATCCTATTGGAGACCCGATCTCGAGGGGGGAACAGATTTCTCACAACACCAGTTCGGAGTTCTACATTGTGGAGAATGCAGGAGAATACCATGATCTGGCATGCTTTACTGAACTACTGTGATGCCTCAATATGCAATTTAAAAGGCTAAGTGCTCTTGACTTAATTGCTTGCCTGCTTAAATGTCTGTTCATAGCACTCCTTTACATCATTTGATCATTAGATTATGCCTGGTTAAAATTGATTACAGGTGGTTAGTCAATAAGAAGCAGGTTTTTGCTCTGAAATACCTCACATTCAAAAGTGGCATGATTTATTGAATGCCACCTAGGTCCCTTAAAGTTTACTTGGGTGGTTGTGATCAAAAGAAAAAGAAAATAAAACCACAGGTACAAATAAAATTAGAAGCTCTCACAAACCCGACAAGCACAGCCAGAGACGTCTCATTCTGCTGCTGCAACAGTGCAGTTATATTCAATGAGTGGGTAACAGCTTTACCAATCAAATGGTGACTCACCAGCTCCCTGCTGTTTGGGCCTCTCTGGACGTACATCCTGTTTTATGGATGATCCTACTCATGGTCCCTTCGTACTTTTTTTTTGTGTTCACTGCAGAGCTCCTGAACTGAAAGGTAAAGTCTTTTTGAGAGTGTGAACAGGGATTACTTGTTGTGAGTTATGGCTCTCCATTACTCTTTATAAAACCTTCTAATCATATATTTTGCTATGCAAGCAGGTAAATAGCATTCTGATTCTGAATACTATATATTAAAGATTGTTTCTGCAACAGCATAAAAAAGGTAATTGCAATATTTTATCCCACAATTCTGACTTTTTTCCTCGCAATTGTGAGTTTATATATCACTGAGAAAATGGTCAGATTTGCGAGTTATGTTCTTGGAATTGAGAAATAAAGTCAGAATTTCGAGATATAAATGTTCAATTGCAAGATATAAAGCCAAACTGACATAAAAAGTCACAGTTACCTTTTTTACCAATTTATTTTATTTTGTGGCGTAAAAAAGCTTCCATAGGTGTCGCAGCAGGCAACCATGATCTGGCATGCTTTACTGGAACTGTACTGCATTGCTCCACTGCAGCGCAGACACCTGAATCGATCAGATTTTTAAAATGCTGAAAGTGCATTTGACTGCATGGCAAATCATAATATATGTCTGGTTATAATACACCTTATTATTTGATCATCAGATTGTGCCTGGATGAATTGGATTGTGAGTGGCTACAGTCAGTAAGATGCAAGTTCTTGTGCTGAAATATCGCATCGTGTTCTGTGCACTCCTGTGGGACCACCATGGGATCGGGTGCGGGAAAGTTTAGAATTCATGAGTGCTAGTATGGGAGAGGAAAATTGGGAAAAATTGGAGGGGATATTGATGTGTATGCAGGAAGCGGGAGGGGAAAAAAAAGATGTATGGACTCTCACAAAATATGAATATAAAAATGCATGAGGTTACTCAAATGCATTTTATGATTTTAAAGTTCAAAATGTTATTCTGTATGTTATTTATCTATTGAGGAATTACAAAAAAACCCCACAAGAACACACAGGGTTGATGTTCACTTTTTTTCACTTGTAAGGGGCAGCGAGGGAAAACTCCTTCCTTTTGTCAGCTGCAAAAAATGCAACAAGGTGTCAGGTCTGAAGCAATGTGTGTATGGGCAAAATGGAAAAATGGCCTAGTGCACCAGAGTGAGACAGAATCTTACCAGAAAGGGCATGAAAATCCATGTAGACCTCTACCAGGGGGCTTTTGTGGGTGGAAGCTGGACAAAATATGACATGAAATTTTCCATTCCATCGCACACACAAACTGGTACGAATATTAAACGTACATTGATCAGACATAACATTATCACCAACTTATTATTGTGTTGGTCCCCTTTTGCTGCCAAAATAGCCATGACCCGTCAAGGCATGGACTCCACTAGACCCCTGAAGGTGTGCTCTGGTATCTGGCACCAAGATGTTCGCAGCAGATCCTTTATGTCCTGAAAGTTGTGAGTAGGGGCCTCCATGGATCGGACTTGTTTGTTCAGCATATCCCACAGATGCTCGATTGGATTGTGATCTGGGGAAGGCCAAGTCAACACCTCAAACTCATTGTTGTGCTCCTCAATACATTCCTTAACCATTTTTGCTTTGTGGCAGGGCGCATTATCCTTTTGAAAGAGGCTACAGCAACCAGGGCATGTTTCCATGAAAGGGTTTATGTGGTCTTCAACAATGCTTAGGTAGGTGATACATGTCAAAGTAACATCCACTCGGATGGCAGGACCCAAGGTTTCCCAGCAGAACATTGCCCAAAATATCACACTGCCTCGGCCGGCTTGCCTAGTGCATCCCGGTGCCATGTGTTCCTTAGGTAAGAGATGCACATGCACCCCGCCATCCACGTGATGTAAAAGAAAACGTGACTCATCAGACCAGGCCACCTTCTTCCATTGCTCTGTGGTCCAGTTCTGATGCTCACGTGCCCCCTGTTGGCGCTTTTGGTGGTGGACAGGGGTCAGCATGGGCAACTTGACTGGTCTGCGGCTATGCAGCCCCATTCGCAAAACAAACTGCGAAGCACTGTGAATTCTGACACCTTTCTATCAGAACCAACATTACATCAATTTGAGTTACAGTAGCTTGTCTGTTGGATCAGACCACACGAGCTAGCCTTCGCACCACATGTGCATCAATGAGCCTTTGCCGCCTGTGACCCTGTCGCTGGTCCACTGCAGACTGGGAACACCCTACAAGAGATGCTGTTTTAGAGATGCTCTGACCCAGTCGTCTAGCAATCACAAATTGGCCCTTGTCAAACTCGCTCAAATCCTTACACTTGCCCATTTTTCCTGCTTCTGACACAGCAACTTTGAGGACAAAATGTTCACTTGCTGCCTAATATATCCCACCTACTAACAGATGCCATGATGAAGAGATAATCAGTGTTATTCACTTCACCTGTCATTGGTCATAATGTTATGCCTGATCGGTGTATGTGCTCCATAGTTTTGGTGGTGCATCTGTAAAGTGGGATTGTTTATCTTCCCTTTTTTCATTCAGTGACATACAGGAAGGGCCTTGTAGTCTTACATTCAAAATACTGTTGCAATTTTAAGAGTTGAGCTGGAGAGTATGATCATTCAAGTCAAGTCAAGTCAAGTCATCTTTATTTATATAGTGCTTTTTACAATGCAGATTGTGGCAAAGCAGCTTTACATTAATAAGAAAATGGTCTTATTGTGCAGCTTATTCTATATATTATTGATTAATTCCATTCCAAATATCAATAGTTATTAGTCTAGTTAATTTAGGTATAGCAGCACTGCAGAAAACAGTGACGTAATCGTCCGGCACAGCTCAGTTCGCATACAACGGCGCCAATGCAGGCATATCAAAAACACTGCTGAATATCAAGCAAGTGTCCCCAACGTAAGCAAGCCAGAGGCGACAGCGGCAAGGAACCAAAACTCCAACAAATGGAGAAAAAAACCTCGGGAGAAACCAGGCTTAGTCGGGGGGCTAGTTCTCCTCTGGCCAACAGTGAACACTTGTCCGATACTCAGGCAGATCATTAAGTGAAGACTATGAATCTTGAGATGCTTTTATATGTCCCATCTTATCCGGTTTTATAAAAGATTTAGTGCTCAAAGGAAGTGTGCACAAAGTCCTAAATTGCAGGGGTACCGATCATGTCTGCTTTTAGAGAAAAATGTTCTTTCACATAATAATTTTCTTGTGTGAATATGTTTACCTCACTGCAAGGTTATCCTCACATTCAATTAGACAAGCAAACACATCGTCTCTTTTGTTTATCATTACCTTGAGTATCGCTGTGGATGTTCTTCTTTTGTCTGTGCCTGGCTTGTGAGCTTCTCCTTTCCCAACAATGAAAACTTGCAGCAGGAATCGTCTAAACTGCCGACAATTACCAGAGCAGATACAATATGGGCACAGACGAGGACTGTGATTAGTTGTGTATGGAGACAACTCTGTGAAAAAAATCCTAGCTTAGCCCATCTGCCTCCCAGAAGACAATATTCTCACCCACTGTGCTGCAATTCTGTCCAACTCTGTGCCTATGACTCTTCAAACTATACCCATTTCTCTCTCTCTCGTAATTGAAAATACATAAACGCCATGACAATAATCATCACATACTTGCTGTCATGGCAACCAGGCTGTTATTAATGTGATGTTCCTTCATCTTCGTAACAAATGGCTGGCAATGAGATGGGAACTGTGTTCTTTGATGCAGTGAAATTGGCCGTCTCAATCTCATAATGATGTTGAGACGCTTAACAAATCCCTTAATCACACACACGCAGACATTACTAACAAATAATAACACACCTGTTGGCATATTCCCTCTCTCCCTCGCCATCTCCCTCCCTCAGCCATACAAATGACAAATGTTTTAAGGTTTGTTGATGATTGCAATTTTGCCTTCGAGCAGGGGTTGTCCTCTCCTCCTGCTCAGCCCCTAACATTAAAATGCAGCTCTGCATAATAGCGTTCATTAGTAACATAAAAAAAAAAAATACATATACCAAATTAAAATACACCTTTAAGCAAGATATTTTCAGAATACAGAGAGCAAAATGTAAATCTGAGCTCCTGGGCTGAAACCCTAAGTTTTTTCATGTTTAATTGAATGTGTTACTTGCTGTTTCCTTGGAAAATGTGAAATTTACTAGCAATTTCCGAGTGAAGATCGTTTCAAAGACCCCCTGCCACCCAAACCCCTACCCCTACCCCTTTTTATCTTTATTTAGAGACGGATTCTGCTAAGACATCCAGACAAAATGTCTATTCTCTTTCTCCATGAAATAAAGTCAATGTAGAAAAGACAAGTGAGAACTTGAGAATGGCACTTTCACAGGAATGCGTTCAGTGGTTTCAGCTGAAGAGAACCCATTACCCACCTACTCAAAATCTCAGAACCATCTCCGACACATGGCCCTAAGGTGATAAACCACAGTGAGCGGCAGCCACCTGCTTTGGCCTCTCCTCCAGTGAATGATCTGAAACAGACTGGAAAAGCTAATTGACGACAAAAAAGAAGAACTGTTTTGGTCAGTCGTCATTATGATAACTATGAGATTATAGTCTTTATTATTATTATTATTATTATTCACTGACTTCTTTCTGGTTTCTTAACTAAATTAAAGGTAATTTAAACATTTTTGTTGTTGTTTTGTTGTTATTATTAATATTACACACAAAATGTCCCTAATACCTGATTAATAGCACATTACAGGACACCTCCATTTTCACCACATCTCAGAGGAATATTTTATTGCTCAAATGGTGTGATTATATAGCAGGACATTGTGATCTCTCCTCAGACTCTAGCCCTTGTATTAGGTAAAAATCTGGGTAAGATCATTATGGTTGGGGTCAATTTGACCCAAATTGAATTCAGTACAATTTAGTACAAATCAGACTAAGAAAAACTATTTGAAAAAAGCATGTAAAAACCAGCAAAACTTTAACATGAACACATATATATATATATATACACGTACGTTCCTTATTGTACCTATATGTACAATAAGGAAGTCTTTGAACATATCACTTTTACTGACAAACCAGGAGAAGATCTACACACAACACCATGGAAACAATGGTAACGCAGGACAAGGGACTGACAGAAATACAGGGCTTAAATACAAATGCTCACAATGAAATGGCGTGACTAATTAACACACACCTGACACCAATATATTAACATTGACACTAAATCAACAACCAATGGAAACAACGAGTGGAGGGAAAACCAAACACAGAACACGTGACAAACAAAAACACAGTCCAGGAGACACAGACAGGGGGCAGGCACCCTGGAAGTCTTGGACCTCCAGGGTGGATTCGGGCACTCCGGCGACCAGGGCAGCACTGGGAGCTCAGGAGTCCAGGGCGGAGACGGGAGCTCCGGCACCCAGGGCAGAATCCAGGCGCAGTGACCTCCGTGGCCTTACCCCCAATCCCCTGTTCGGCCCCTACGGCCTCAGGTATATGTATATATTTATATTGGGGTCATATAAAGAAACAAGGACATTTCATTCTACCAAACTACTCATAAGGTCTGAAATACTACTCATACAGGTCAGTTTATTTAATTAAAACTGAGGTAACGCAGCACTGTTTCACTTGGTCTAATGTTTCACTATCATACTAAACTGCATTTGAGTGTGTTGAAAGTTGTAATGTTTAGTATTAGTTTGTTGTATGAGACTTAACAGTAAGCTAGATTAGATTGTCATACTGATGATATTCTAACACTTCGTATAGTTGAGCTATTGATTAGTCTTATGTAGCCTATATTTGCTCACCTTGTCTAATAATGTGCAAGAGCGTCGTCTCCGTCAAGTCAAAGTTTGTAGCAAACCTCTTGCCATCTCGGATACACCACACCGATATTGATCCTTGTTTTATGTCTCCTTATGTCCCAAAGTTTGCTTGCCATGGTCCAAAATGTTTGAATGAGACAACAGCAGCATGCCACAAGCTGTTACGCAGCTATCCGTGACTTTTTCTATGGTTACTGTGCAGCACAAGAAACCAGGGATAACGCAGATATTACGTCATGGACAGGCGCAAGTGACAAGAGAGGGATGGGGCACGATTTAAAATTGTGATTTTCTCTTAATTTACAAATTCTTGGAAACATTTAGGATAATGTAAGTACTGAATGTTGAGAAGCGCTGCTGCTTGAAGCAGTACTAGATGCTGTCCTCATCCGTGTAACATAGCACCAGTCAGTGTTAGGTCTTGTGCAGAACTCACAAGTGTGCATTCTGTCATCAACCATAATGTAATGAAATTTTAGCATTATTTACACTAAATGCTTAGAGTTGGTAAGATTTTTTCATATTTTTAAACAGGCATCTTCTGCTCGCCACGGCTGCATTTATTTGATCCAAAATACAGCAAAAACTGTAATATTGTGAAATATCATTACAATTTAAAATAAATTCTTATTATTGTAAAATATTTTAACATGTAATTTATTGCTGTGATCAAAGCTGAATTTATCATTATTACTCCAGTCTTCAGTGTCACACGATCCTTCAGAAATCATTCTAATATGCTGATTTGATACATCAAGAAATGTTATATTGTTAAAAACTGCTTTATATTTTTGTTGAATCTGTGTTTTTTTCAAGTTTCGTTGATGTATAGAAAATTCAAAAGGAAAGCATTTCTTTTAAATAGAAATATTTTGTAAAAGATGATGACTTTACTGTCACTTCTGAGCAATACATTGCTCAATAAAAATACTTTAATTCTGTCACGTAACGTGCAGGCAGGGAAGCGCAGAGACGAAGGAATGGGAATAACAAGGTTCTTTAATAACGTAAAATACTGGGAGTACACAAAACACGTCTTAACATCAATGATCACAGACCAGAGGGAATCACAGGGACTAAACAGACACTAACGACTGGGACACAGGTGAATGGCATGATAGGGAAACAGATACACAGAACTGACAAACACTTTGTTTAAAAAAAAAAAAAAAAAAAAAAAAAAAATCTTACAGACCCCAGACATTTTAATTGGCAGTGTATTTTGCAAGACAATTTATTTAGTCAGAAATGCTAACATATTTTTAAATATGAAAGGGGTAAGATGCTTTTTTTCATCCAGATGGTATAATTCTGACGTCAACAGGTGCTAACTGGGCTGTGCTAATTAGCCAAACGCCTTGACATACAGTAAACCGGTGTTGTTCAATCCTGTTCCTGTGGACCCACTGCTCTGCACATTTGTATCAGTGCATCTGAAATCATTTAATGTCTGAGTAGGTACTACATTTGAATTCAAATTAACTTTGCAACTGTTAAAAAGTATGTTCTATGTATACCATGAATATAGGTAGTATGAATGAACTTTGGATGTATTACATCTGCCATGTTGTTACTGTCATGTGACCTAGAGTGTCAGTTGTGTCGCTTCACTGGCATTCATAAATCCTCTCCCATGGTCTAATGGGATTGTAAATATTCAGTGGATGTGCACTTCAGAATCTTTGCGGAAATAGTAGGTCATCTGCGTACTTCTTGCCTTCTGTTTTTTGAATACTATGTTTTCGGACATACTACTCTTTTGGTGTATTGTTTTTCACATACTATATAGTAGAACTGAGTGAACTGAGTGTATCAGATAAGAGAGACATACAAAATGTGCAGAGGACCAGGACTGAAAACCACTGAAGCATACAACCTTATGATGAAGTGTTGCCACATCAGGTTGGCTAACTTCTTAGGAGTTGATGGAGGTTAGCGAGAATAATACCTACATAGTATAGTTAAAAAGATATTCAAACACAATTAAAATGTTTATTATTATGAGTGACACGTTAAGATCAAAAACAAACCTAAAGACAGTTTAGTGATATTGACATATTCAAAATTTGATCTATCAGACAGTGAATGGATATAAACACATGCACACAAATCCACAAACAAAAAGAATATATGAGAAACAAATGTGTTTGAAGATTCATAATTCTTTAAAGACGTCACATTGACACAACGTTAAACAAGGTGCTGAAACACAGCTTTAAAGGGAGTCTATAAGATGTGAAGACAGAAACAACTGTGACCTTGAGCTGCTCAGCCACGTTAGATGACATTTTTTTGAGAGCTCAAGGCAACTTCTTTGCAGTCATTCTCATCGACTGTAGTACTGAAATATGAGTTATGCATTAAACATGCATTATTTTGGCAGCATGCATAATGTGCTTAATACGCAGATTTTCTGTACAAAATGTATGAAAAGCTTCTGTATAGAACCTTAAAGGGTTCTGTCAGGCGCTTTGTACATTGAAGGGGTTCATTGGATCATTTTATGGATTCAGTTTTAATTCATTTTTAATTTTAATTACATTTTAAGACTTAAAAGTGCAATAGATGATTCTCTACAGAAACATTTTTTGTTATACTAGTTGATAGTCTCTTCATATCCCGATAGCAATCACTATGTTGAACGGTCTAAACATATTTATATATATATATAAATATATATATATATATATATATATATATATATATATATATATATATATATATATATATAGTCTGTCCATAAAATATTCATTCAATCATTATATTCACTCCGAATGAAATATAAATACGATGTTCTACCTGCCTGTCAACGTATGTTTTTACATACCTTCGCGCATCCTGTCCGTCATCAGCACAGGGTGTACACAGAACAGACAGACATCTGTCACAGAGCACCGCAAACAAACAGCATATGTTGTGTTCACGTCATAATTACCGCAACGAAGAGATGGCATCCTATGATGTCCTCAGACTTGGAATTATGCGTTTCCATATCAACAGTATCAACACCGAAATGAATCTGCAGCAGTCAGGTACAAGCTCTCTAAGATCTTTACCATTATGATTGTAATGTTGTGTATTTTGAGACATGAGGCAGTTTAACGCCATCTCTCGTGACGCTGTGTTTGCCTTCATGTGTTTCGAGGAGGCGTGGTTTTGGAGACACTCTGAAGGGAGGATGAGATGTTATGATTTGAAAGCTAGCTCACTATTGATAGCCTCTCCGAAAATGTCCTATTGCACCTTTAAGCTCACAATCCATTACTATTTATCACATACTTTATCACTAGAAAAAAAAAAAAAAGAAATTAAACATGAGAGTATTACGCAATCATTTAAAGCTACGATGTGTACATTTTTTGTCGCTAGAGGTCTCCTATTCAAAACAAAGGCATAGCTTGATGATGACGGCGAGTTTGAGCACAGTCAGTGGAAAAGAATCGGGATGGAATTTGGGCAGAAATCATATTCATGGATGAGATTATTAACATTACTGAAGTATGAAGCAGAGCAGGGCGAGTTAATGAGAGACAAACGCAACACAAGCCTCATGAGCAGCGGAGCTCTTGTTATGCCGCAGTCTCCGCCTCTGCTTCTTCTGCTCAAGCGTATGAGGTAACAGCGCTGGTTTTCATATTAGAGACATTTGACTGTGTTGAAAATGATGTTATAACATTACTCTGCGCTTTCGCTCGACTACTGCAACTATTGTTAGATTGATTTTAGAATATCATTAATAAATGTTGGGTGGCTTGATAAATAGCACACAATTAACTTTAAAACTAGATTTAAACAATAAGACTAAACTGTGGAGCTATATTACATAATTCGTTTTCTGTCTATAAATGTAACCAAACTGTTGTGCCCTTGTCTAATAAAATGTAATATATTAAAGCGTCCATGGATTCTACAAAATAAAACTGGAAACCAAGGGTAACGCGGACATGATGCCATTTACAGGCGACTCCCTCACACGTCCCGGATCCTTGGTTAAAATTGCGATTTCTTATGATTTACAAATAGTTGGAAACATTTGGGATATTGTAAATACTCAACTGAACAAAAAGTTAAGTTTAAGACATTTCCCCTGATTTAGAAGCTTTTTGGTATAACTGGTTCTTTAAAACTGAGTCAAGAAATGAAATAAAATGAGTCAAGAGTTCTATATAGAACCCCACTGAACCTTTTCCTAACAGCTGATCTACTCCGCCCACTCGTTCACTCATTCACTAACCCCTATATAGTGCATGGCAGTTGAGCGCAATATATCAGCAAAGAGTGAATGAAAACGTTAATAGCACACGCCAGACAGCGCAGACAATTTCGTCATTAACATTTCCTATACCCATCTGTAGTATGTCCTGTTTAGCTTAATGAATTGTATATTACTGTTAATTTGTCATGTTTATTGAGAATAAAGAGAGAATAAAAATACCTGTGTCATGCTATTTAGTAAATTTATATTTAAAAATAACAGATCAAAAACACTACACTGTCACATTTGTTTATAAAAAATATAATGGTAAATAAATACAATATAAACAACAGTATACAATGTGCAACAGTTCACTAACATATGAGAAAAATCGGCCAAATTATCATATGATAATAAGTATATATATTATGATATAAACCTGTATCATTTCACTTCAAAATATCTTTACAAAGATGTTCTAATTAATAAAAAATGACACTTACATTTGTAGAAGTTGCCGCTTCCCGTATTGCCGTCCGCCATATTTATTTTTCTTTCGCGCTCGATCGTCTTATCGCGTTGGATTTTGGGTAATGGCGCTTTAACAAGTGTACATCGAATGTACACTCAAAATCAGAGAGCATTGTGGGTAAAAGTAGTGAACGAATGTAGGGAATGAAGTCGTTCACTCAGAACGGGCTGACACCCGATATAGTGCACTATATAGTGGATAGGGAGTGGTTTCAGACACAGCTACAGCTTTTGATTGGGTAACGTCATGCATTGCGAGCTGAATTGTGGGTTCCGTTGAAGTTGAAAAATTTTCAAGTGACAACGCAGGTGTCAGCCAATCAGATTGCCTTAATATATACACTTGAATGTATAATTATACTGCAATGAGAACACCTAACTGAGAACTTCTTCTGTTTGGATTAGGACTTCTTTTCAAATAAAATGCACTTGGATTGACACAAACATCTTATCAGAGTCGTCCATGACAACCATTGTGTATTTGGTCATTTACAACATTTCACAAACATCTCATGCAGTTTCAACATCCTATATCACTGAAGAGCAAATGAATTGATGAAAAACATTTCTCATTTGCAGTTAGCCAGTATTCTGTTCAGTATTTTTCAACGCTTGATTTAAATTTAAATTGTTCCCACTCATTCTTCCGAGAAAATAAAATAAACGCCACACTGCAAACTCCTCTTTGAGATACTTGCCCGCAAGCGCAGGTTTCACCTTCTTGTCCTGTTGCTACCCTGTGAAGTCACTGACTGCATTTATTCCTTTATTTTTCAGATGTTGTGGTGTGGGAGTTTGCTGTGAGTCTTTGAAAGTTGCAACCTCAGGCTACTGAACATTTATTTGCACTTGAATGAATTGAAATAAGCACACATGGATATGGTTCAGAACGTTTTTTTTTTTCCTTAACAGACCACTTCAGAAAGACAGATATATTTTATATATGTTTTAATTAGACAATTTAATGAGGAAAAACTTATGGTTTGCATTATCAGTGACATACTGAAAGTAGCAGCTTAGATCTGTCGATTTGTGAAGTTCTTAATTTTTCAGTGCCAGGATTTATCACATCACTGAAGGTCAAGTTTATCCAAAAGCTCATCTCCACATATCCCAGTTTTCTTTTTGAAATCTATTGTTACCTGCTATTATTGCTGTCGTTTTTATTAATCAGCTTTAAACGACTTCAATAATTATTGTCAAAATTTCCAATAGGTTGCATTACCTACAATTACAGCTTAAAACAACGGCTAAATAATTATTTGGCTACTGGGACACAACATTTTATTTTACAATGTCCTTGTTACACATTACATGTATGTAATATAGCAATTACAGTAAATTCTGCAAAATTACAAGCAATTAACCTTAAACCAAACCCATATACTTTATGGTAAGTACATTGTTGAACATGACGGTAACACTTTACAATAAGGTTCATTAGTTAACAGCATTAGTTACCATGAACTAATAGTGAACTGCACTTATACAGCATTTATTAATCTTAGTAAAATGTTGAAATGAACAAATACATTATTAAAATCTTGTTAACATTAGTTAATGCACTGTGAACTAACTTGAACAAACAATGAATTATATTTTCATGAACTAACTTAGTTCATGTTAGTTAATACATGAACTAATGTTTAACTAATGAACCTTACTGTAATGCGTTACCAATATTACTTAGTACTTATGCTCTAAAAAAATGCTGGGTTGAAAATAGACAAACCCAGTGGTTGAGTTAAATGTTGGCCCCAACCTGTTGGGTAGTTATATTTAACTCAAGTATTGTTTAAAATTTACTGTATTGCTTACTTACAATGAACCCAAAATATATCGGAAATTAATATTTATTAGCATGTTTAATGAATGAACAATTATTAAACTTATTCATAAATAAACAAACATTTATGAAATTGCTTAGTAACGTTCACCTTTTGATTGTAACTGTTGCCTGTACTAATTATGCATCTGATTTTTAATTTCCAACCTATTTCGGGTTCATTTTAAGCCAGCCATATAGTCATTTTTAAACAATAGTGGGGTTAAACAAAACTGCCAATCACGTTGGTCAAACATTTAACCCAACTGCTGGCTTTGTCAATTTTCACCCCAGGGTTGTTTTTAACCCAGCATTTTTTTAGTGTACACCGTGTAATCACACTGTAACAAGAACATATTAAACATTCTATTACATATTAAGTCAACAAATACCCCCCCCCAACCCCGGGTAAAATGACCAGAGACATTTATTAATGACCAGAGAGCTTTATTAATAGGGTAAATTTTTTGATTTCATGAATGTCTATATGCTCTGTCTATACTCTATATCACCCAAATGCTGCTTGATGCTCGTCTTCTATCTTCCATTCTCCTCTCTCCAAATGTCTCACAATTAACCGTATGAGCGTTTTGAGGCATCATGAATCAATCAGAACTGCAACATGGGCTGCAATCAAGGTCTAATCACTTCGGCATGCAGATGAGCTCAACGTAGCCTCATAGTGTCACATTTCAGGGACTTTTTCTATCATTTGTCTTATGAGGAAATAATTCTAGAAGAGAGGAGGACATGAATGTCAGGTGTGACTCACCCCTCCAGAGACGGTGATAATGTCAGCTCTTCTCAGACACGTGGATATTTGCACACCAGGTTTCTATGTTATAAACACTACATGAGATGTGTGAGGGCAATAAAGAATGCCATTAACTTTAGCCGTGACAGTTCAATTACGAGTGACAACTGCTGAAATGTTCACACATCCTTATAGATGACAAAAACAAGAATTGCGACAAATCATTAAGTTCAGTTAAATTGATCTCAGATTTGTATCATATGACCTACCTACCGACACAAGATATAATTGGTTTCAATCAGTTGTTTGAATCTTACTCTTTCAAGTGAGGATATAATATAATTTCTGATTGAACAGAAATATCTTTTATCATCCTTTTTATATAATGCAATGTATGTGAAGGTACTGGCATAGCTGGCAATTTTTATTTTAGATTTATTGCTTTAATTTTTTTTTCCCCATAACAACAAGCCAAAAGATCCAGGAAAACTTAAATACACCTGGCATTTTTTAAGAAACAAAACCTGAGAAAAAAAGGGCTGGGGCGACACTTTCAAATAAGCAAAATGACATACAAAACACGCTCACCTAACAAACAATCATAGGACATGAGCCTATGCTTTAACTGATCAGTGCTAAGAGTTCCAGATCTGGTGTAGTTCCACAGTGTTTTCAGTGTTTCAGGTCTAAATCTAGGCAATCTAGCACACTTTACTGTTCTGTTCAGTAAAAAAAGTAGCTGCATGAAGAAATAATGCAGAGAAGAGCGCCTGTAACAAATACAGAACATACAAAAAAAGAAAAAAAAAAATGTAATTAATTTGAATTTTTATTCTTTTAAATAAGAATGTGCCTCAGCACTCAATGTTGAAACAAGCTCTCTCAACAGTGTCTTTAAATAGATCGTCAACATCGTCAAGATCAGAAGCCAAAGTGAGGCCAAAAAGCAAAATGTTCTCCAAAAGTCTCTCCTCTTGTGGTGTGGACCAGCAGAGCTGCGGAACATTTTGCGAATAAAAAAATATGAAACTGCTTAAATTGTGCCCCGCCGGCATCGCACTACTGCGGGATGCTGTGGTTCGCTCTCTTTGGTGGCGGGGGTGGCATGAGCTCAGAGTCGGCTGGATGCTTGCGGGACTGCATCTGAGCGCACCGGTCCAGAAACTCAAAGAGAATTTGCTTTGTGACAGGATGTTTGATACTGTTGCACACAGCTGTAAGGACAAGTGAGAACAATAAACAGATAGTGGATTTGGAGTCCGGCTCAAATCTTACAGAGCAAGTGAAGTTGTCAGCTTGTTCATAGCAAGCTATAAGAATAACAACCTTTTGATTAATGGCGCAAAAACTTTCATTCTATTATATCAAACTCTGTTATATTGCATGCATATACTTCCTTAATAGTGGTTTAATCTAGTCATCTATACAGAAACCAAGCTTGACCCCGACTGTAGTATCTTACCCATGGCTGTGTCGTATGAGTTGGGGAAGCTCTTGTCAACCCTCTGCCGCATGAACACCCAGGTGTTATTGACGAACGTGCACTCAATTATTTTATTATCATACTGTTTCAGATCCTTCGTTATCTGTAACAAAAAAAGAAAAATAGGCATCAACGCATTAGCAAAATTTTGAGAAAGAAACTACAGTTTCATTTAAGCCAAAAAACATTCTTGGAAGCAATGTACAAACCACATTGTTGAAGAGTTACTATTTTATCGTATTACTTTTTTTGTCATTTTATTTATAGTCAAAGTAGAAAGATCAATTTTGCCAGCCAAGCTTTTGAGAAGATCCCACTGGCCGAAAACCACCAATTAACAAAGGGATGACTAATCCTGCTTCTGGAGGGCTACTGTCCAGTTTAGCTTCAACAGCAATTAAATACACTTGTAGCAGCCAATCAAGGACTTCAGGATCACAAGAAACTTTAAGGAGGTTGTGGTGGGGCAAGTTGGAGTCGAGCTTTGCAGGACATTGGCCCGAAAGGTGTAGGTTTGGACACCCCTGGATTAACAGAGGAGTTAATCCCATTTTGTGTCCATTACAAAGTTTTCTGACAGCTTTGTTTGTCTGGTTTTCAATAGACTTAGTGCATTTTGAGTTAAAGGCACAATATGTAACATTTATCCAAAACCACTAGAACGATGTTATACATTTTGTTGACGTGTGTACTTACATTATCCCTAATGTTTCACAGACATGTTTAAATCCAGAGAAATAATAATTTTCATTTTAACAAGACACAGACCATGTCCGTGCGTTACCCTCGATTACCATGGAAACACCCAAAGACGCTCTAATATATTATGTGTTTCATTAGACAGGTGAGCAACTGTTTGGACACATTCATTGATAGAAAATGAATGTCTTACACACAGTCTTATTTTTTTAAATCTAGTTTTCTTGATTTTCCGTGAGTACCATGTTTTACCATGCCTAATATTGATCTAGCTAACTGCAGTGTGCAAAAAGTTCCACTCCAACGGCTTTCAGCCACACCCTGCTTCATACTACATTAATGTTTCATTCATTAACTTAACCATGAATGTGATTTCTTCCCGAGTCGGATTCTTTCCACTGTCTGTAGATGTGAAGACAAAACCTCTTATAGTTTTGTGAAATGAAGGCATCATGAAGCTACGCCTTGGTTTTGAATAAGCGACCTCTAGTGGCGAAACATTACATATTATGCCTTTAATGTTCTCAATGCTTCAATTGTATTATATTTTTGAAAAGTTTATTTGTTGATACAGGAAATGATGCAGGAAGAGAGGGACATGAATGCAAACCAAAAATGTGTCTGCACCACGTGTGCTAACCACCAACCAAATTGTTGATACTTTTTGTAAGTTGTAAAGTAACTGCCGACACGTAATGTGTAATTACAGCCACAACACAGATGTCTCAATACATGACAGTTTCACAAAGGCCTTAAGAAAACAGGAGCGTGTTTGGCCCAAGTAAGCGAGAGAAAGAAATATCTCAAAGATAAAGAGAATAGATCCTCACTAAACCATGGCAGGTTGGTGTGTGGGGGAGGAAGTGAGCTGGCAGTAAAGCCGCCCCCTTCTGGGCCTATTGGCATGATGGGATGAGTAAATATCCTCACCATCCAACAGTGAAGGGCATCTGTGAGCACAGAGGGGAAGCTGAACATTTCAGGACTGACATACACACACAACAATATTCCAAGGATTAATTAACCTTTGGTGGTATGGTACCTTTTCTCGCAAAAACACAAGCATGCACAACAGAGGGCCTGTACTGTACGGCCTGTACTGCCTCGCTGTAGCTGAGAGAACTCAAACATGGAGCACTTAATAGACTCCGGCAGATTAGAACAGAGCCAAATGTAATAGAGGCGTCAGGCCAAAGATTCAGTGATCACGCTTTTCACACCGCACACAACTATATACGCACAACCGTGGCAGAGATCCAAGGATGTTGTTCGGCTTTCGTCTGGCACGGAACATGATGCTCCTGTTAGTTTTGGATCGGACCATCACGACACCCCGGTCACACACTCAAAGTCTTGGCAGCCATTTACAAACACCACACGGTGCCTAAAGCAGCCAAATCCACTCCATTACAGCTAAAGCCTGCCAAACACCTTCTTGGTTTGTAATGATAATATGGTAGTTGACAATAAAAAAGTAAATTAATTTAATGAAAGTAACAATCAAGGACATAAAAGCTCCTCCAACCACATTTTGTTAAATAATCATTACATTTTAAGAGTGCAAACAAAACACCAAACGGTTGATTCGTCAACATGCAAATACTATGACTACTGCCTATTCACCAACTTCTGCCTTTCAGCAAGTCAAGTATGACTATCATGTAATTAATATTCATGAGTCAAGCATTTTGAGATGGTTCATGTACTCCCTTTTAACAAAACCAATAACTCTGACAAGATTGTTAAAAATGAGTCCATTAATGATGTTGCATTTTTAAGATGCCTCCTGCAACTCTTGGATTCTCTTCTATTCAGATATGCTGGATTCCATTTAATCCATTTAACAAGAATAAGTGGCTACTTTTTTTGAGTCCCACAATTTGGATAAGGAGTCTTTTGTGCATTTTTTTTTTTTGCAGCTGTTTCAGTGGCGAGGCCAGAAATCCCCAAGAGGGTGGACCTTGTTGAAATAGAGTGGACCTCTATTTTGTGCCCCCTCTCAAATTTCATTATTGAGTGCAATTTGAATATAATTAACATTTCTTTAGTATTTATAAACAATATTTGCTTCTATTATACAGCACAATGTACTACGGAAGCTTGTTTCTGCCACTACAAAACTAAAAAAAAAAAAATGTAATTGCTTTTTATCTCACAGTTCTGACTTTTTCTTGCAATTGCGAGTTTGCATTTCACAACTGACTTTTTTTCTCAGAATTGTGAGATTTAAACTCAAAATTGCAAGTTATAAATTCAGAACTGTGAGTTATAAAGTCAAAATTGCGTGATATAAAGTCGCAATTCTGACTTCATATCTCACAATTCTGACTTTTTTCTCTGAATTATGAGTTTACATCTCACAATCCGGACTTTATAACATGCAATTGTGAGTTATAAAGTCAGAATTGTCAGATATAAACGGGCAATTCTGACAAGAAAAGTCTTTTTTCCCCTCCCGATTGGACATTATAACACGCAATTTCGAGTTTATATCTCACAATTCTGACTTTATAACTTGCAATTTTTACTTTATTGCACAATTCTGACTTAATATATCATGCAATTCTTGCATTATATAGCATAATTCTGACTATATAATCGCACAATTCTAACTTTATAACTCGCAATTCTATCTTTATATCACACAATTATTGCATTATATCGCACAATTCTGACTTTATAACACGCAATTCTGACTTTATGTCACACAATTCTTGCATTATATCGCATAATTCGGACAATATATTGCACAATTCTGACTTTATAACTTGCAATCCTTACTTTATATCATGCAATTCTGACTATATAGCGCAATTCTGACTTAATATCATGCAATTCTTGCATTATATCGCACAATTCTGACTTTATAACTCGCAATTCTATCTTTATATCACGCAATTCTTGCATTATATCGCATAATTCTAACTATATATCGCACAGTTCTGACTTCATTCACAATTCTGTTTGTATCACATTTCTGAGAAAAAAAAAGAAGTCAGAATTGTGAGATAAAAAGTCACAATTACCTTTTTTATTTTATGGTGGAAACAAGCTTCCAAAATGCACAGCTGCACAATTAATTGTACAACCATACAGCACAAATAAGTCCACTTTAATAGGTGATAGTGATTATCTGAAGTGCTGGAGTTAGACTGTTCTCACGGATGGGCAGTAATTATGATGCATTTATTTGAAATATAAAATAGTATTTTTTAATTTGTATTTGATAGGGTTGATAAAAAGGGCTTTATATTTTGTATCAAAATACTTTAGTATTTAAAATACTGTAAAATACTTTGTAGAAGTCTAAAATGCAGCCTCTGGTTGGTGCTTACTCAGTAGTTTGCTCAGACTTGTTTTTTTTTTTGCATAAATTTCTATCATTTTTAACAATTCATGTTAACTTTTGGTGTTTGTTTTAGAAGCGAAGGCTAAATAGTTTACCAATTTAGATAATGTTCTTAAAAACTATTATACCAAGCAGCAGCCCCCTATATTTATGATGAACAATCAAATGATTAATTAGTTAGAAGCTAGTTGCTATGAATACACAGGTGCCATCAGTTGTCTTCTTATAAATGACTTGTTTGTCATTGAGTCAGTGTTGCTGATGACTGTTAACTGGTTGCATATGTCAGATTTATTGCATGACTCAGGTAGAGAAAAACTGGTGCTAACAAACATTGTTCACTTAAAGGAATAGTTCACCCTAAAATTAAAATTATCCCATGATTTACACACCCCTCAAGCCACCTTAGGCCTATATGACTATTTTCTCTCAGTTGAAAAGAATCGGAGACATATTTAAAAAATATCCTTAGAACTCTGAGGTTTATAACGGTTGTGAATGGCTGGGCAAATTTTGAAGACAAAAAAATGCATCCATCCTTAAAAAAAAAAGAAGAAAAGAATCTATAACGCATAGTACATCATGTCGTGTAGAACGTCATGTCATTGAGTACTACATTGTGGAAGTTCGTTATTACACTTTATAAAGTTTTAAATAAGGATACTTGTCTTACACAAACACATCGATTCCCTTCAGAAGGCCTTCATTAACCCCCTGGAGTCATATGGATTAACTGTTTTATGGATGGATGCATTCTTTCTGTCTTCAGAATTTGGGGTACCATTCCCAACCATTATAAACCTTGGATAAGAATAAGGATATTTTTTAAATATATCTCTGATTGTGTTCATCTGAAAGAACATATACACCTAAGATGGCTTGAGGGTGATTAAATCATGAAATAAATTTCATTTTTTGCATTTTTGGGTGAACTATCCCCTTTAATCAACAGTGTAATGACTCAATCATATTTATTTATGTATGTATGTATGTATATATATATATATATATATATATATATATATAAAATATATTTTTATGCCTCTTTCCGCAACCTTGACTGTTCTGTCATGTGGTGTTGGCTGCAGCTCTGTCCTTTAAAACTGATTATTGAAAGTCAGTCATAGCGTGTATTGAATGTGAAATAAAAATACATTTTTTCAATCAAATAAAATGACATGCATGTCCATTATGAGCTATGATTATTCTACAAATTAGTTTCATTTCTAAACCATTAGTATATTCTTGAAGTTTGATTGATTGAGTGGACCTTATGTGGCTTCTTCTCTGGGTCATTTGTATTCCTACATTGCACCGCAGCACAATGCCAAAAACTGCTTTCATCTCCTAGTCTATAACAACTGCTTGTCCGCCTGTGGAAATTTCACCACACATTACATGCTAAATAAACAGAATTTAATAAATGTAAAATGGAGGTAGAGACACAGTCAGCAGCATACATGGTTTAGAGCAAAGGAAACAAATACCAGTTACGAACGAGCAAACACCAATTACCACAGTTACCCATCTATTTACTATTAAGTGTGCATTTTAGAGACAGTAAAAAAAAAAAAAAAAAAAAATAGCCTAAATGCTGTTTAGTGGATTTCTTGTCAAGAGAACAACAACAACAACAACAACAACAACAAAACTATTTCCAAAAAATAAACTAGACTTGGACTCAAGACAAATAATTGTGAGCACAGACAGCAACTCCCCACGGCATGTTCATCTGACAAAATAGTGCACTTCATGTGAAGTGTATGGGAGACTCAACTCACAATTGATACCAATAGAGTTGGCATTTGCATGTTGCTAACTTAATAATTTATCAACAATAAAAACATCAAAATATGGACTGAAAAAATCCTTGACATTCAGGGAAAAAATTAAAATTCAGGGACAATACACTCTTAATAATACACAGAATCAATGTAAAATGTGTCAGATTTAGCTAGGATGGTTAATTTTCATCTGTAGTCCCTAGGCAGTTTTATGTATATATATATATATATATATATATATATATATAAAGTAAAAATATTACAGTATGTAAATATACAATTATTAATATATTTATTTTATAATTATTATAAATGTTCACAATTTTGATTTGACAACAACCATTTTTTTTTAATTACTAGAGAAACCACAATGACCAAGATATTTTAGTTCTGTCAGGGGTGAATTCCAAACATTGGTTCCTCTGAATGTAAAATATAACTGACTAAAAGTACTTCTTTGTACTTTTTTAGCCTAAATATCATAGTCATTCTAAACCCACAAGACTTTGGAAACACAAATTAAGGTCTTTTATATTAAACTTGAAAGGTTTCCGTCCCTCCATTTGAAAGTCCAGGTAACCAAAACTTGGAAGATCCAAAAAGGTCATAAAGGAATCATGAAAATGAATCGTATGAATTAAGTGGTTTAGTCCAAGTCTTGTGATGGGCAAGAACAATTCGTGTTTACCAAATGCGATGAGCTCTATGTATGTGTTGGTCATTGTTTAGATGTAAATAAAACCCTAAATTAAATCTGTTCATCATGTAAAGTGATCTTATCTCTTCACAAGACTTGGATTAAACCAATCAATTCATAAGAATTCTTTTTATGACACCTTTATATAACTTTTGGGATCTTCTAAGTTTTGGTTAACTGGATTTTCAAAGGAGGGACAGAAATCTCTCCGTCTCCAAAGTCTTATGGGTTTGAAATGTTCATTTTTGGATGATCAAAGAGTAGGCTTACATGTTTGTGTACAAGTAGACATACAATATGATCCATCTTCCGTTTAAAGTTAATTTACTGAGCTTGTCACAGTGCCAGCTCCACAAAGGATATATGTGATGCATCTTAACCTGTTTTAATATAGAGGTCTACTTTTTTGGAACAGCCTTTACGCAAATAGTCCACCTATGACAATACAAACTACGGTCTCGGTAGGCCGATCACTGTTTCAGTATTGGGCTCGCGTGTGACACATTTTTCATCTGTCTGACTCAATTAATTAAAAGCACATCATGTAAAGAGCACCTGAAAAAGACATGACTATCTTTAGCAGCGCCCGTACTTGTGGTGAATCAGACAGGGAACGCTGGCAGAAGAAATTATCAAAGAAGCAAACCAATGTTTCTCTCACCTTCATTTGTGCAAAGGGCATGTCATAGCTCCCCACGTACAGGAGACCCACAGTCTGCGGGATCAGTCTGGAAAAAGAGACAAAATAAAGATCTAAATTAAATTTCACATCCGGACAAGAAAGCATTGTGATATTCCCCAAGACAGCAGAACTCTGGGAAATAATACCAGCTCTGCTATGGAGGATGTCCTCTTATACTGCCATGTAATTATCTGGGCTTTATAATAAGTGCCTGTACGACTTTCACAGTCAGGATGAGGTTTGAATGTGTGGAAGGAAGTGTTTTAAGGACAAGTATCAAAGATTTAAAATCAACACCGAAAAAGATTTTTTTGTAAATATAGCACTGGTCTGATTTAGTCACTGAAATGCACTGAATCCCAGCACATAAATATAATATACATTAGATTTTACATTTAGTCATTTAGCAAACACTTTTATCCAAAGCGACTTACAAGGGGAGCAATTAGGGGTTAGGTGACTTGCTCAAGGGCACTTTAGTCACGGTATCGTTAGTGCTGTCAATAGCTTAAAATTTTTAATCATGATTAATCGCACAACTTTTTGTGCGATTACTGCAAACCAAATCACCCATGAACGAAAACACAGTACACGGATCCATTCAGAATGACTAAACCCAGCAACAGACAAAAATATCCTAAATGTGTGGGGAAACAATGTACTGAATGTCCTGAAATGTGTCCATGCATAATTACAATATGCGATCAGTTACCACGTGACCTAAATCATGCTAATGACACAATTTCACATGCTTCAGGAAACGACTCATTAAGAGCTGGGGGTGAAAACTTTTTGAATTTGAAGTAAATTTAGTTATTTTGTCTTCTGGGAAGTATCCTCAGTAGCTTCAGTTCTGAAGGGCAGTACTAAATAAAAAAAATAGAATCTTTAAACAAAATAAGACAAATGTACACATCTTCATCCTGTTCAAATTTTTTCCTTTTGTAATAGTTGCATATGAGTCCCTCAGTTGTCCTCAGTGTGAAAAGATGGATCACTGGGGTTCAAATATGCAAAGAATTGGAGGGACCTAGAGTATTTTTCTGAAGAATGTTTGGCAGTGTAACTGCACAGGACAAACAAGGGACACACACACATACACACGTAAGCTTTTGAAATTCAACTTTTAATTTTTCTTGTGGACTATATGTAAACATTCTTATTTAGGGCCATACTAAATATAAAAATAACATGCATTTTGTATGATCCCTCTTATTTGGTTAAAACTGTCAATATTTTGCAGATTCTGCAAGGTGTATGCACACTTTTGACCACAACTGCTTGGTAAAATTTGACATAAGTTTGAAATAAGTTTCTTATACTCACCAAGGCTGCATTTAATTGTTCAAAAATGCAACAAAGACTGTAATATTGTGAATATTCAATTTAAAATAACAGTTTTCTATGTGAAGATTTATTCCTGTGATCAAAGCTGAATTTTCAGCATCATAACTCAAGTCTTCAGTGTTACATGATCCTTCAGAAATTACTCTAATATGCTGATTTGCTGCTAAAAACGCTTCTGATTATTATCATTAGGGATGCATGATATTTATCGGACCGATAAATTATCGGCCGATATTGGTGAAAATAACGGAATTTTATCGCTCCGATAAATAAATGAAATCCGATAACTAGATCCAATAAAGTATGCTGGCAGTCTCATTTATCTGAGATTCATCCACTTTCCGATTGCAATTGACTGCAGCTTTAAAACTGTGTCACGCTCATTTACATCCGTGGCTTCTGTTAATGTTTGAATAGCAACAACAGACGCCAAGGGAGCGCAAGTGCTTCGGAAAGGAGGAGAAAAAGTGCTTTGCACCCGTTTTTAGACGCGATATGTGAACGGCCTTAAAAGAATATGAAGCAGCCATGGCAGTAGTTACTAGCAATAAGTCTAAAACTCGGAGCGTCAATGTCCCCATTCAGTAGGCACGTTTTCCAGAGACAGAAGAGAACTGACAGTGAAGAGAACTATATAAAAACTATTTAATTTCAGAGAAATCAGTGCATCTTAGATTTTCTATTCTCCTGGGTGTACAAACTGCAGATATAAAAATATGAACTCATTGGTTATCGGTATCTATATCGGAAATGAAAAGGACTTAATTATCAGGTATCAGTCCTAATTACCATCAATTATGAAAACATTCGCACTGCTTAATATTTTGCGGAAAGCCTTAGACATTTTTTCATGATTATTTGTTGATCATACATTTCGAAAGATCAGAATTGATATGAAATAGAAAACTTTTGTAACATTTTAAATATTGGTGAGAATATTAACATTTAGCTTTGTATATTAACAAACACACACAGATCAATTCATTAAACAGTTCAGTTGCTTTTGCCTCCCTGGCCCATATTTGGATGGGGAATTCAAATTAATGATAATAAATAAAACTATATAAGCCACTTTTAATCTATGTATACCACAGTCACATATGTAATATCTTTGAATTATCTTCATTTGGGGGCTTTTCTCAGCAAATATCGATCTGCATATCGTAATTAATCCCATTAAAACGTTGGATTGGAATGGATTAACAGACACAATAAACATCAACTGGATTTCAAATGATCATCTGAATGCTGAAAACCAACTGTAAATGATTCATCTGACTAAAAAAATAAATAAATGAAAACTGGATTCAGAATGAGAATCATTGCAAATGTTTCCTTTGTCTTTCATTTCCTAACAAACGGACTGTAGGATACTGTAGCCCTCTCCGCTCTATAATGGTCCCAGCTGTTCAGATGTACACGCCCACTAAAATGTGTTACCATCCAGAATAGTAGTAAATCACCGGGGAGGAGACCGGATCCAAACCCTGACACTGAGGGCTAAAGAACAGCCTGCCAGTCAAGCTAATGGTGCTGTATATTTGGAAGCTCCCGAAACACCATGACTGTTTTCAGCCTCTGTTACTGTGTGCTTGTTTTATCCCTTTGAAATGCATAACACCTCACAGCCTTTTGTCAAACAACGAAACCAATGTAGATGTTTACATGGCTATTTGGGATCAACTTCATTGTGAACTAGACCTCAACATCGACCGACTGTCCATAAAAGCACCCGGGGCTCATCCGAGCTGCTGGCATGTTTGACGTTCAGTCTCTTTAGCAGCAGGCTGCTCTTTCAGCAGGTGTACTTCACACTGTTGTGGCATTACTGTTTCCAAAAATGGTATAGGAATGTGTGAACTGCTGAAAGGTGCATTTCTCTCTTCCTATTATAATTAAGACCATCAAGCTCAACCATCTGTTGACTGCTCAAAAAATTCATTTATGAGTATCTGGTCTTCTTTATTCACTTGATGATAATCTTCCTGAGGAAATTCTGTTAAAATTATTCATGAAATTCTGACACAAACAGACTAGATGGACTGGATGGCTACATGCCAACTGCAATCTGTAAAACTGCTGGATCACAAATTTAAAGCCCGTTCACACTGACAGTGATTCAATGGTTAGCACGGTATCCAACCGTATCAGTCAGCAGATCACTCACTGCAATATTATTGGTCGTCGCTGCAGTGTGTCACCACCTTTGTCCTTATATAAGGACATTTAAGAGCATCTTCGATATAAAAAGTGAAAAACCTGTTGAAAACATGTACAAAGTTCTCATAAATGTACTTTCTGTATACAAGTTGGGTTTATTTGGTTTCCTAAAATATATAAATAAATAATAACAATTGAAATTTTTTTGTTCATGTGAATGTATAATTCAATTAATAATTTCCTTAAAAAAATTTAATATATTTTTGAAGGTAAAGTTTTTTTAAATTCTTTTTATTTTACAACGAATTATACATTTTATTAGGCTTTTGGAATGGCACCCAAGGACCTGAAGTAACCTTGTCATAAATGGATTAAATAGTCTGAAAAATTAAAAGATTCATGAAGCTTGACAGTCATGTATATAATTTGCAAGTTTTTTCTACATGTCTCTGCATGTTGGTCACACCACATGACTTTTAATTGGAAAACGAAAGCTTTTGAAACACGAATAAGCAGTGAAGAAGTTTTGTTGATATATATTTTTCTGATAAGTAATACTAGAAGATTATGGCAAACTACTTAAGGTTGTCTCTTCAGAAAAATTTTTTTTCCTCAATGTAATATCCAGACAGTTGTACCATCACGATTTTTTTTTAAATCAGAAATTAAATGCTTTTTCTAAGATGTTTATCATAGGAAAAAGTAAATTCATGTTATTCTTAAGGTATTTTTGAATAAATTGGGGCAAAAAACCCCCCCAAAAAACAGTGTAAATTTCCCAGTCTCCAGAATTAGAGGAATGCAAAATGGCTACTAAAATAACCAGTTCAGACAAATATGGTCTTCATGGGATACTTATCAGAGAAAGGAAAATGGAGGGTGGCCAAGCTGAAAATGGGCAGATAGTTCACCTTTTAACAAGTCCAGGATTCCAAAGGAGAGTGATGGCATGTTTCAACTTTAGCCGTATGACAGAGAAGTCTTGATGTCTTTCATAGAAAGCCAAAATCACTCAATACTAAAAATTTGAAGGGTTGTGAATAAAATAATCTCTGCTTGGTGAAGGACAGGTGGAAAAGAAATATCTTCTGATGTTTTGCAATGTGTGGTTCCAGCAGAATTTTCTCTTCACAAGTAGTGCCGCCTCTCTCTTTCTCCATTGAAACTGAATTGGGAACTCGCAGCATTCATACTGTAGACATACAAGGTCAGTGAAGACGCAACTGCTGTAGTTCATGCAAGTATACAGTAGTATACTCTCAAAAGACTTAAAGTTTAGCTCTTTTTTACACTACAGAATCTGTAAATTTAAGAGGAGAAGGTTTGAGTTTACTTCACCCTTTCAGTTTTTAAGGCTTTTTACAAAAATGTTAGAAGAACATTGAGACATGTTGTGAAATAATTTTTTTCTGCTGCTTTTAACACATGAAGCATTTGCGGAGCTGCTAGACTAATGAAATGTTTATCTGTTTTCAAACGGCACAAATTGGAAGTACAAATTCATTTCCTTAAAAATTGTACCAAATGAACACAAGGTCTTCTCATTACTCCTCTCCAGCATTCAGTGTCTTCTACTGGATGCAAAGAGTCAGGGGTTCTTGTATTATTTTACCCATCTCATTTCAAAGCTCTCGACAAATAAAGAGGGCATGGTGAGAGGGAAAAACACTCACAGATAAAGAGAGCGAGAGAAAGAGAGAGAGCTGTGTGGGAGGAGAGTGGAGATGTCATCTTTCTCTGTTTCCTGGCAGGGAAGTAACCCCGCTAATAACCTCAGCCGCTCACTGACACATCTGCTGTAGAAAAGCCAGAACTCTGTGATGCTTCCTTGACACACACTGCCCATTGGCTTTCAGTAAATATATATTTAACATACCCACTGGTCATTTTTTACCTCATCACATCTGAAAAAAATTTAAATAAATAATAGCTTGAGAGTACTGAAACATGTTAATCAAAGCTTAGAGCAAAATATCCACTAGGTAAAATCCTAATGCTGATGTAGAAACGTTTACATGCACAGTTATTTGGTCATCAGAATCATGTTGAAATTGAGCTTTTTCTTTAGAGTTAAGTCCTTTCTTTTAAAGGTGCACAATTTAGTTTTTTGTCCGCTGGACATCACCTATTTAAAACAAAGGCGTAGCTTGATGATGCCAAGTTTGAGCGCAGAATCTTGGGACATGTGGTCTTCACCTCACAGCCGGTTGAAAAGAATTGGAATGGGACTTCAGCAGAAATCATGCTCATGGATGCGATTATTAACATTACTGTAGTGTGAAGCAGAGCAGGACCGAGTGTTGTGGGAGCTGAACGAGGCCACTGGAGCGATTGTTAATGAGAGATCAATGCAACACACATCTTGTGAGCCGTGGAACTTGTGCCACAGTCAGCGCCGCTTCCGCTTTTCCAGCCATGAGTATGAGGTAACGCAGCTCTGTTGATCATATTAGATACATTTGAGTGTGTTGAAAATGATGTTATAACATTACTGTGCTTTTGTTAGCCGGCTGCTGTGAGACACTTGTTGCACACTGCAGTAAGCTGGAGTGATTTTAGAATATTATATTAAATGGTTTGTGTAGTTGAATGGCATGCAATGAATTTTAAAACGTATTGAATGATGGAGACAATTCTGTATTAATGTTACTAAAAATAAAGCTGCACCTGATTATGCTATATTAGCTACTTAAAACAATAGTGTTTTTCTCTGAGGCATGGTAAAGCGTGGTACTCACAAAAAAAATCAAGAAAATTAGATTTAATCAATAAGACTAAACGTGTTGAGCTTTATTACAATAATTAGTTTTCTGTCTATAAATGTATCAAAACAGATGTTCCCTTGTCTGTGTTCTCACATTTAATATATATTAAAGCATCTTTGGTTTCAACAAAATAAAACCGGAAACTGAGGGTAACACGGATATGACGTCATTTACAGGCGACTCCCTCACACGTCCTGGATCCTTGGTTAAAACTGCGATTTTAAACATTTGGGATATCGTAGGTACTCAACTGAACAAAATGTACAACACTGTCCTAGTGGTTTTTGGATATGTTACCTCGAAAATTTTATATATCGCAGCTTTAAAGCAAGGAGGAGATTGGTAGATGCTACTTTCTTGTCAGTGTTGGATTATTGTGATATTATTTATATGCAGGTGACTAACCATTGTTTATAGCTGTTGGATTCTGATTATCATGGAGCATTAAGGTTTATTACTAATTCAAAAGCCCTTACCCATCATTGTTTACTGTACTCTTGGGTTGGATGGCCTGCATTGTGATCCCGTAGACTCAAGCACTGGTATATATCTATATATACAATTATTTCAGGTTTGCTGCCCTCTTATTTACAGCGTTTTATTCAAAACGGTGTAAAGAATTATTGTTTTCATTCACAAGATTATTATTTTTTAAATATCTCAAAAGCACATACAAAAAAGGGTAAAGGGTTATTTATACTGTTCCATTTTATTTGGAACCAGTTACAAGATAAATTGTGTTAAAGAGTTGGTCTCTCTAAATGAATTTAAGGGTATTTTAAATGGTTTGGTCTGGGATTCACCTGATTGTTATTATTTTGAGTGATGTGTACATTTTGTATATGTAACTTAATGTATTTGTTTAAATGTTTTGTTGTTGTTGTTGTTGTTCAATTAAGTGTGCTGCCTGTCTTGGTTAAATAAAAATAACAAAAAACTTATTTTGTAATAGCATAGTATCTTGTTTGTGAGTTTAAAATATGTTTGCAAACTGCCTCATAAATCCATCTTTACCCCAAGAGACGGCACTAAAGCTCCATTCATGCATTCTGTCTGTTCTATTTTTAAGTTTTGCTCTACGTATACATGCGTCACACGAACGTCTTTCTCCACTGCATCTTGCTGTTTTCCTTTTTAGAGTTTATAAAATGGCTTGTCATAGTTCAATAGTTTAACTTTTGTTGCGCAGGGCACCAGTGTGAGTCCTACACCAATAGACCAATGAGAAGAGTGTGTGGGTGGGACACAGAGTATACAGTAACAACGTTTGCCTCAGGGTTTAGAAACTACATTTTTGGTGTGGTTTCAGCTTTTTTAGTTCTAGCCTCCTTTCCAAAGGGTTAAAGTGAAATAAAATAAATCTTAATAACATTATTTTTAAACGAAAGCTATATCATTAAACACACAGATGCAGATCTTAAAGGGATAGTTCACCCTAAAATGAAAATGAAAACAAATGGATAAAATACAGTTACTCACCCTGGTGTTTTTCTAATGCCATATACACTTCTTTCTTTTATGGATCACAAAATTTTCAAAAAATGTCCCGCTCATGCTCGTCCATGTAATGTCAGCGACCAGCATCAAGCTTTTTAAAAAAGTTTTTAAAAAAGTATCACAAAATGGCTCCATGCGACATGTGTCATATATTGCAAGAGTTCTGGGGGTATGCAATAAGGTTTGGTAAAAAACAAACTGAAATTGAATGTATTATTTGGATTTGTGAGACTCTATTAGCGCTAAGGGTGCAACGTAGATCGTATTGGGTTAGTATCTCACCCACGGTTTGGAACGCATGTGATTCATGGATTAATTGGATTTACATATATTTTCTTTTAGATTTATTCATTTGGTAGACACTTTTATCCAAAGCGACTTACAAGTGAGGAATAAAACAAGCAATCATGAAGAGGCAAATAGACACAAGAAGTGATCATAATAAGTTTCACACAGCGCTCAGAGTAGCATAAACTAGAATAGGGTCGGATTAAATCAAATGAAAGGATGTTTTTTGTTTTTTTTAAAGATGAGGTTAAAGTGCTCACGAAAGAGATTTATAGTGAAAGTTTATTATTTGCACGTGTTAGTAAGTCTGAACAATTTTAAACAAGTGTTTTTTCAAACAATTCAAAAGCAAGAAGAGGCAAAATTCGCAATCGCACATTGTTTTCTCTGCACACACACTCAAAACACGTACACTCACAGAGGCGCCTTTCAGATGGTGCACGTAATCGAGCGCTATTTTGTGACTCCTTGAGCTTGAATGGACACACACACACACACACACACAAAATGATCTCAAAATACCCATCTCAACAAGTAAAATTCTTGTAAAGTCTTAAGTGAATCTAAACATTTGACATAACTTGAGAAAGAAATCGGATGCACTTCATCATATTGGTTCTGTGCATTCGTAATGTGGTTCTGTGCATTTAGTGACAGCAGCTTAAAAATAACTGCAATGTCATTAATTGTCAAAAAAATAAAACAAGTTTAAGAATGATTAATACAGTGAGCACCATGATGCAGTCCAATTACAATTATATCTATATTAATTACTATATTTCTATACTAGGCTATTTTTAGACCTAACTAACTGTTCTGTAGTATTTATCTAAGTTTTAATTTGTGTATTCTTATTTTTACTATTTTCATTTGTCTTTAATAATGTTTAAACTTTATTAGTTGGGAGTTTTTGCTGTGGTATCAAAGTACTTGAAGTGTTCTTTATGTAATAAATGGGAAGCAAGTTACATTTGTCTTTTATTTATTTATTTGCTGATCCAAAAAGTGATCTGATCTGTGACTTGAAAATTGTAACAAAACGGACATAAAATAAGATGAGTAAAAAACATGACATAAAATACAATGCCTACAAATCACACACACAAAAAAATCTCTGGACCAGAACTCTGTTTTTCTGATGACAGTCAGAATGACATTTAACAGATGTGAATGCTATAACTTCTTGTTACGATGAACACAATGTATTTACCTCAGCGAAGAAGTTACTTTGATTGTATTTCATGTTACATTTTAAAAAGCTTAAAAAAAAATTAAAAAGCTTGATGCTGGTCGCTATTCAGTGCCATTATATGGATGTGTGCGAGATGGAAATTTTTTTGAAAATTCTCCTTTTGTGGTCTATAAAATGAAGAAGAGACTACGCCATTAGAACAACACCACGGTGAGTAAATGATGAATTAGCTTTCTCCTTAGGATGAACTATCCCTTTAAGGCATCTAATTTGACAAAAGTGTAAAAATAAGAATGATGTTTGACAACATCTTACAACAGCAGGGGCTTCCTGGGGCAGAATATGGCACTGGACAACTAAACTTTTTCCCTCATACTGTAAGATCATAATAAAGACACAAAGTGTATAATTGCACTCCACTGCATTGATTTTTAATTTGTTTAAAAGTTTGCTAATGGCCGCTGAGACGCATCTCTGCGTTCATTTGCATTCTGCTCTGCAGATGGAGTCCTGTGTGAATGTTCCCTTAAATGTGCTAAAACAGTGATAACGAAGAACCAAATTTTTAATTTTATATATATATGTATATATATATATATATATATATATATACACACACACTTATACATACATTTTATATATATATATTTACACATACATTATATGTGTGTGTGTGTGTGTGTATATATATATATATATATATATATATATATATATATATATAGTGTTAATAGAATGGAGAACAATAATATTTTATTTTTAAGGTATTTATTTTATTTACATGTTGCTTAGTGTAAGAACTTGCATTGTGCGTTTAGATTCAGCACTCATCCATTTATCAATAAGATTATAAATAAAGCTAGATTAAACCTTTTCTTTTCACAGCAGACAAATTACTATCAATCAGCTTCAAAAAAACTTTCTTTCAAACAAAATTAAGCTTTCTTATATTGGGCTTCTATTGGCAAGAAAAGAAAAGACCAGTCAATCGTAAAAAACATTTTATTTTGCTGTGGATTATGGTGCTATTTTTTGGGAGAGACAAAAGAGGCGTGAAAGAAATTGCAAGTGGTGATTTTGAACCTTGAATTGATGCCATGAAAATTTATCAGGGTTGATGAAAATGGATATTGTTTGTCTAAAATTCTGCAAACTCTGTTATGGTTTTTGTTCCTTGAACTGCTCTGAAGTTCCCTGCTGCAATATCTTAATAATAATATGCCGTAATAATATGTTAATTATGGACAATTGGTGATGACAAGCCTGGTTCCTAAAACATGTCCCGAGACCCCGGTGTTCTGTTCCATTCCACTGCACTGCTTAGCAATAACACAATGAGTGTGTACCCTACTGAAGGCAGAAGATTATCCACAAGGATAATCCACAATACCAAAACACAGAAACAAGAGTCATAATATATCAGTGAACTTCATGAAAACAAGTTCCAGTCATTAAAAAACAAACAAACAAACAAAAAAAAACTATTGCATGCACATCTTACTTTTTTTTAGTTAGCTCGTAACACTTATTGTTGATGATTCTGATGAGATTCCTATTACTGTAATAAAATAGTTTAAAAAAAAAAATTAAAATCAGCATCAATTAAAGACTGTAAAGCAAAATATATGTTGTCTTCTTTTCTTTTGATTTGGGAGTGAAATATTACCTGGACATGTTCTTTACAGGATTTACATGCGAGGAAACCAAAACAATTGCTTTGTACATGCGAATCCTTGCAAAAGGGCCAACACTCTCCCTCTGGATCGCCTGCATTTAAAAGATAAGCCTGGCTCATTTGAGGACAGTAATATCTCGAGTCTGGACAGAGTGGACAGATGGGTTGAGAGAGGCGTAAATTAGGAATGCTAGAGAACTCACACTTTATGCTTCACTACATTTCTTCTGAGAGAAATGTCAAGCCGCACATAATCAAAGTCACCAGTCTGTTCAGGAACGGTCCTCACAAATCACATTTTGGAGCATATTATGTTCCGAAAAGTGGCAACTCGAAAAGTTGCTAATGCTGCAACCACCTGCCTGTGACTAAGAGCTGAATGTTTCATAATCGCTCAACACATCAGTGCATACATGGAGACAAAGACAGACACACATAAGAAATCCTCCCGAAATACACACGTGGCCTTGATGTCTCTGTCTCAGAGTGAGTTGTGGGAAGTTTGTATGGATGTGTTCTGATGTTTAGCACTGATTTGAGGATAGTGAATGCAGTTGCCATGGCAACGATGACTCACCCCTCCCCGCCGACTTTGGTGATCTTGAGTCTGAAATCGACGGAGTTGTGGCTGGGCGGCTTCCACTTCAGAATGTCATCACATCTGCCCGGCTTATATTTCTACAGGGACACCACAAACAAAGACCAACTCACTTTATGATAAACCAAACAATGCAGTAAAAACATCACTCCTTTATTATCTATAAAGAAAATTAATGTTCCATATTATCAACGGTAACATTTCTATTGGGTAAAACGGTCTCGAATTCCAAAACTAGTGAGTTGCCTATATAGGAAACATCTTAACCCTAAAGATGAATGTATCATATTTGATACAGAGACGCAACCTACAAGAAGCCTTTTGTTTTCTGATTGATTGATTTGCTTTGATATTGTTAGTGTTATTTCAAAATGAACACTTACTGGACTGAAGCAGCTTAGATTTACTCGATTATTCGTACATAATTTGTCAGAAAAACTATCAACTAGTCTGTGACGTTTATTTACTCATCTCTCAATCGTCCTTGTACTGCATTATAAGCTTTCCCCCCAATAAAAAATAATGCCATTATAAAGCTCAGATGCGTCAGGATATTTATTAATATATTTCTGATTGTGTTCATCAGAAAGAAGAAAGTCATATTTGAGGACAGTTTTGACTTGAGGGCGAGTAAAACTTGGGGTAATTTTCACTTGAAAGTGAAATAATTCTTTAAATATCATCTTACTAAGACATATTATTGGCAGATATAGAGTAACAACTAATATTTACATTTATTTTATTTAAGTAGTCTGCTGAATATTATAAACATCTCATTGATTTACATTACAAGCATCAGAATTTTATCATTGCTCAGTTTGGGGCTTTACCCCTCCATTTCATACTAATTGAGCCATAAAATCCTGATGTACCAATCATAGCACACAACAAAATTTTTTTTTTTTTTTTTTTTTTGTCTAAATGTTCAATAAATTGTTCATTCCACTTCCATCGTTTCATTTTATCACGATCTCATATGTCAGGTTTTAAAGTGTTAAGGGATCATAGGTGAGTTTGAGGCTCATCTAACATTACTTTTACATTTTAGTTTAGTTTCATTTAGTGTGAAAAGGTCATAAAACACACAATTCTACTGTAGGTAGTGGCAAATGCATCTTTATATGTATGTAGAATAAAGTGCATCAAGCTGTGTGAAAAAATACATTCAAGATACCAGATCCAACAAAAGAAATTGTGTCATTTACTCATCCTCATGTCATTCCAATCCAAGCACAAATGTTGTTTCAAATGGCATTTTCATTGAAACCTGAGAGATTTCAGTCCCTACTTTGGAAAGTCTATTTGGAACAACATAAGAGTGAGTAAATTAATTCTCATTTTTGGGTAAACCATTTCTTTCAGTAAGTTCAGCATGGCTACAGTACAGTATGTCTAAGATCTGTAACAGAGCCATATTGCTGACAGAGATATTTATGTTATATGGTGAGCAATTTAGCCCTGTCTTCAATAATTTACACGGTTTATTTTTCATTTTCACTGATCTGCTACAATATTTTCTGTTCAACTTCAATAATTTACACTATTTTTATTATTTTAAGATTTTTGCTATTTGGTCTAAGCCAGATGCAGTGTACAGTGGGTTAGCACATCTAGACCAATCAGTAAACATTTGACCGTGATGTAAATGAGATGTGAAGTGATTAATGGAGCTGTAATCATAGTAAAACAGCAGTTCTGTCATGAGTGCATCTTGTTATCTGTACACTGTGCATGAAAATTTGCAATCACTATGTCAGCATGGCATTAAACAGCCATTGCAAACAAATGCAAATACATATTCAGTCTTTTTAGTTTAAAATGATTCTGGTAAAGGCAAATGTAACCATAATACAATTGCCTCGAAACAGCAGCATTAGATCTGTGGGGGCTTTATATGATTTTATGTCTATGAATTAATAAAACTGAAATATATGAACTCACTTAATTGAAAGCAACCATTTACATAATAATTACAATCATAATAATTGTAATGATAATTACATTATCTAATCTACACAGAAATTCATTTTGCTTTTCTTTTAAGAAAGAGGCCAAATAATAACTAGACAACAAATTTTTCTATGCTGTATTCATTGCTAACTGTACTCAAATTAACATACGCTTCTTTCAATTAACTGCTCAAAAAGACTCTTGAGCTGTAGGTTTAAGTCAGTCGAAAATGAATTCTTTCTAGTTATTACCTTTTTATACTATATATACTCTACAAGGTAACGTTTTGTCTTTCAGCTACTCAACAATCGTGTAAATTCTGTCATTATAATCCCTTGAGGATCTTTTTTCATGTTTTAGTGGAGTTATCAAACTTAAGTAAATAGCTCTTCCATCCACAAAGACCAGCCATCGGGATGTGTTGGCTTTAATCCGGCTACCAGCACTCATTCGCAATAACGTTTACATTTACATTTAAATTGCAGTCATTTATTTAGCAGACGCTTCTATCCAAAGCTACTTACAAGTGAAGAAAGCTGCAACACAAGAATTAAACAAGTTTTCCCATGCAGATGTTTGTTTAAGATAAAAGAAAATAAACAAATTGTGTAAAATAACTGTACAAAAAAAAAAAAAGAAATTAAAAGGAAAAGCTAAAATATGATCTCCCCCAACATTCTGGACCTGATAAATCAAATCTGGAGACACCAAAGAGTGGGAAGACAAAAATGAGGCAAAGTAACAGATGCGTTGCCAGGAAACACGATTTGAGCCAGCAGGACTGCTACAGGGTGGGAGGTTGTACCTCTAAAAGGCTCAGTTTAAGATTGGGGATGAAAGTACAGTTGTTACGGGTCAGAGTACCCAAACAGCCTTCTCACTTTCCACTGTATTGCTCTCTGCAATAATCAAAGCTGTTTACAAGCAGCCACACTAATGATGAAGAGAGGATACAAACACTAGTCCAGACACTGTAAGAGCAACAAGAGAATGAAACCACATTGCCAACCCGCAATAAAAGCAACATCTGCAGGCATTACATTTGTGAACAGCCTGAAAACAATCTAATAAAATTGATGATTCCAATATTGAAAGCAATCGGTCAATACAAAATTCCAAACATAAAAAAATTTTAGTAAAAAAAAATAAAAATAAACATTTAGTAACTTAAGGAGTGACATTTTTTTTGAGACACATATTTGTAAAAGCACAGTTATTTTAGGTTCATAAATACACTAAAATTGTGTTAACACTCATATTGTTTGTCTTGTGGCTATACTATTCAAACATTTTTGACATTTGAGTATTTTGACATTTACGGATTGGCCCCAATAGCTTCCACTGTAAGTGTCTCAATGAAAATCAGAAATTTCTTTCTTTTTAATTTTACAGGGACAATCGGCAAATACATTTTTTTTTTAATAACCAACATTATGTTGCAAATGTCACTAGAGTTAACATATACTGATCCCAGAATATTCCTATTCCTTGGCTCCAAAGTAATGAGAAGTGCCATAAACTGACTCCTACCTGCCACAATATTGTTTGTGACTTCTCTCTTATAAAAAGACTATTTTTTTGTTGTAAACTCCACAGACAGATCATTTCAAAATGAATGTTTAATGGCAAGCATGTTTAAGATTTGCAACTAGACTGTCAAATCATTAAAAAAGCTGTTTCCTCACAAAATCAGTTTATTCAGTGCTGAAGCCTCTCGTTAATTGACATGCATTAAAAATGCCTTGTCTCCACCCCAGTTTATCGTGACATTACGCATTATAAGTACACTCTTTTCCATTGTGAGTGTAATGTACTTTGAATGAGTGTAATCCACACCATCTCTCCAGAAAAATTGCTTAGTGCAGAAAGAACATTTAACCTATAAAATTACACACACTTGAATTTCAAGTTGTCAAAGCAACAAATGTCTGAATGCTGACAAAATATGGCAAAATAGTGCCAAGTAAATGACTTTAACTTCTTGACTTTTACTTTTGACAGGGCAGCTCCCTTGCAACAGTCACCAGAACATACAAACAATTGGTCAGTTGTCCACCATGCACATATAGCTCTTTAGGCAACATGTGATGCTCAGACTAAAATGCTGCCAATGCAGCAGGCCCGTTTTATTGACTCAAGACCTTAGTAAAACTGGATCTGGCTGCAGTTTCACTCGCAGGTTCTCCTGACCCCACTGTAGGCAGAATGTATTTTAGCAAAACACATCTTAACAATATAAAAAGAATATAATAAAAGAAAACCATTTACTCTCTCCTCAGTTTATGGCACAAGGGAAGAAACAAAAATTGTCAAGGACCAGGTTAAGGAATAATGGGAAGGGAGTTTAATCAACAGAGACTTCCCAGCTCGTCACATGTCTGCCAGCTAGTCAGAGGAGAAATGGGCATAGATGTAACATGCCCAGCCTGACCACAGGTGTTGCTGCAGCTAGAATGCCTCTAAGACTTCACAGTGTGATATATTTTACTCTGACAAGTTTGACTGTCAGCATCTGAGCTATAGTGTGTAAAATATATTGTGCTGTGACAGTCGTGAGAGAAGCTGACATGATGATGGTTTAAAACACAGATATACAAGATAGTTTGCGAAAGACCTGCTTGTCATGATTGAGTATAAAACCCAGCTTTGTGACATCAGTTATGGAGGCGTCACATATTGTCTGTCAACCGCTGAATACTGTACGGCTTTCTGCTGCAGGGAAGCTAGAGCTGATTGCACGTTTCTTGTAAACACCCTTGAAGCCAAAGGTTATCTGAAGGGGGAAACTTCTTACATTTGAAATGAAAGCGAAGGAAACATTGGTATTCAAGCTCAATGAGGAAGTGTAAATACAGGTCTTCAACTGAAAGACTGTGGATTATGCCATCGTAGATTTACCATGGTAAACCAGTGTTTCACTTCCACTACACAGAGTATGTCTGACATTCAGAGTATGAGTAACAGTAGGTATTTTGACATCTTTACAAGTTTAAAATGGGACATGTGATGAAATGAATGTGCTGAAACTTCTGAATGAAACCTGCTGTTTGAGCTGGGAATGCAACTTCAAAGCGACAGCACCATGCAGGGTTAGCCAATCCTGGTTCTGGAGGGTATACCCTCCTGCAGACTGTAGCTTCAGTCTGAACACCTGCCTGTTATTTTTAAATAATCCTGAACACTTTGATTAGCATGCATGATGGAGCATACAACTCTGCAGGATGGTAGCTCTTGAAAAGCATGGTTGGCTACCCCTGTTCTAATGACCCCTGTACTGCAGATCCCAACACCTGACCAGGGGGAGTTGTGGAACATGATTCAGAAAAGGAGACTGTACTCTCAAAATCTGACAACATGCTTGCAACTACAGGCCTATGGCTCAGCCACAGTAACCTGCGATTGAACCAAAAGATCACAGAGCTGCATCTAACAGGTTTGAAGTGTGAAGAGATGTGAATGAGAGACGTACGTAGACGTCTACGTCTACAGACAATCTCTCCTTGATGAACAGCACACATCTGTAGAAGCTTTAACCTGGTGCATTTTGCCCATTACCGCTAAAAAATAAGGTTTCTTCTGGTTTCTTTCATTTTGGAAAAGACAACTTTTGGTCTCTTTTGGTGGCACCATCAATGGTTAAGCAGCCAGTCAAAATGAGTAAATCCCATGAATGTCTCATGTTTAGGGGAGATAGATACCTGGCTGGAAATAGAGCTACACCACAGTATTATTTTTTTAATTGTCAACTCTTCATTTATATTTTCAGAACTGGAAAGATCCACAACAAGGGTGAGCTACCCAGAACGGAGCAGTAATGCTGTCAAAAGTTGGAAGCAAAGAGCCCAGACAGCACACCACTTTCCAAGGAAAAGTCACTATCTAACATGTTGCAGGAAGACAGAAATGCTCTAAAAAATCCTAATAGCTGTGCTCACCCCACTGCAGATTCTCAAAATGAGGTGAGAAGATGAAAGAGGAAGTGATGACGTGTTTATGGAGTATATATGTGAGTCTCATCATTGACACGCCACAAGGTGAAAACTTTGATATTGGGTTCTCAGCAAGAAGGCAATGAAGCCTGCACTGCACACAACTGTTATTATCATTTATTTAAAGTTATTAAATTATTATTATTATGATAGTTATTAACAGTAATTTTCCTCAGAGCAGATGTAGTGCCCTTACTGATATTACACCCCATTTGGGAATGAAGGCTGACACAAAGCTTAAGACTGCTTTACTTTGACAAGTTTTAAAGAAAGACTAGAAGCAAGGTAGAACGTTGTTGGAATGTTGCACATTTCTTAAAAATTCTGCTTTACACCATACATACATTAGAACAGAGCAAAAGGCTGTCTGACAATATGGCAGAAGGTAAAGTAAGATTGATGGATAAAGGCGGGGCTTAGCAAAGGGTCAAACGTTATGTTTTAAGAACTTTGAAAAACTTTTACAGTACAAACAGTCAAGGACAAAAACACACTCAGCAGAAGGTAAATGAAAAGCATTGCTTTAAAAGCACTTGAGTTATGCAAAAGATTGTCAGCCCTGAAAATGTAACTCATATTTGCTGAAAGTGAATGGCGTCTGGAACAATAATGCTTTTATGGGTATTGAGTTACTGCTGCAGCTCAAATGCCTCAAGGTTTAGCATTTGAACGACGTACTGTATCAAAGCACGACAGACCAAGGTCGGCCTGTTGCTGCTGCATATCTTCTTATGGCTTGTCAAAACATTTTGAAAAATAGTTAGATAATGTTTTTTAATCAAATCAAGTCATCGCACAGTTATTCAGTTATGTGGTCGACACAAAGATCTCAAAAGCAGAGCATCGTTAGTCCTTGATAGAGTCGAACGCACTGAATGCAGGGGTGAAAATCAATCAAGAGCGCAACACAAACCCGAAGCATCACCATGGAAACAAGTGCAACCCCGTTAACATTCCTTCATGCCAGAGTAACCTGTTTACCTGGAGATTTTCACTTCTTTGTAATGCATGATGTTGCTGTACTGTTTGTGTGTTAGTGTCCATAGGCTTTCAACCACACAAAAGCTCTTACTTTTATTTGCATCTGATAATTAAACGATGGACATGGACAAATGTGAAGGAGTGTGGGAGACTGTCTAGAATAATCCCACCATCTGTCTCAGAAATGAAAAGTTCTGAAATCGTCCCTAACTTATCTTTCAGTGTAAAGTAATGTGTTTGTCCTCACTGAAAGTGGAAAAGCTGTATGACATGACAAAATCACAGCCAATGAGAACACAGTTGATGTGTCAAATATAGTTATGCAGAGTCAGATTTTTGAACAATTGGACTTCACAGCGGGGCACAGAATTGCAAACCAAGTGCCTGAACAAAATGTTCTGTTGCTCATCACCGAAGAGCTTTTATCACTATTTGCATCGCAACGGATTAGAACACGGCCTGACAGTCTACTTCTGGACCTAAAAAAACAAAACCATGAAAGTTACCACAGAGTCAGGTGGCAGCTGACATCACAGAATGATTCTCGTAAAACACAACCAATTATAGCCGCCATGAAAGGTATTCAAAAACATTCTGAGACCCATGGCATTGTGGTGCCAATGGTTTCTACGATTTACTTAGGCTTACAATGTTGTTGGAAAATGTAGCCGAGGACAGTTGACTAGTCAACCCAACAACCTTCTACTTTATTACTTTATGATAGATATTGCCTACTCAGTTTATTTAGATATTGAAAGGGGTCATACACACTCAAAAAACAAATCGGAGTAAAATTGGTGCTCCAACCATTAAGACTTGACTGAAGTAAACAGGTTTAAAATGAACTTGATCCAACTTTTTATCACTGGGAATCTTCGATCTGCAGAGTGGCCAGGAACAATGCAAGTTTTGAAAGCCTTTACAGCATTTTACTCGTATTGTTAGCTCTACTCTAATTCCCCTTTATTACCTCACTGTGACTGGCAGACTGTGAAAGGCAAGTTTATTATCACCAAATAGTCATCATTGACATGAAAATGCTCTAATGGTTGATCATGTGTTAATGTGTTCTGATTTATCTGACATCAAAGCTCAGAAGTCATTTTTGCAGTTTCATTTCAATAAATGTCCTTTTTGGATTGGTGAGGAAGCTTAAGTTCTGAAAGGAAAATTGTGTTCCTCATGATATGATGTCTGTAAGACAATGTTAACATATTTGTAGCTTTAGTTGTTATCGTGATAATAGCATAAAAGAATTGGCCATAATTTATGGTTAACATGTTTTAAAAGTACAATGACAAAGGCCTAAAATGACTGGCTGTTAGCACGCAAAAAAAATGCCTCAGAAGAAAACAAGTACTGCGTGGGTGAATTTCCGCAAAGAGCCTTGTAAAATGAAACATTACCAAGATTACAAAGACTCTAAATTCAGCCCTTTAAAAGCATGACCATTATCTATCAAAGCAGAACTTTTGCAACAAATTCGTCACCTACAAATTTCAAGTTAATTACTGTTGTACTTCAAATCATCTTCTGTGTCCACTGTTTCTGTTATAATGGATAACCTTTACTGTTAAATGTAGCTGTAGATTTACCAGCACATTACTGTAAAAACCTAGAATAAAATACTGCATTTTATATTAGAGTACAATTACTGTCATTTTCAATGCATTCTGGGTAATTTTGTTTGAGCGGGATCATTTTACAGTACATTTTAATGTTGCCGTAACCAAGCTGTAACTTGGCTGCAATATACCAGGCAATAATACAGCGTACAATAATACAGCGCCCCCTGGCTGACGTCAGAACACACCTGCTGCAGCTCACTCACGGATATCTGGAAGTTTGGTAAGTTCATTTTAAATTTTATAATTAGGTTTTAGTATTTTACACTATAGTGTGCGTTGCTTTTAGTGTGAAATGACAGTGGAAGTTAACTTAGGTGTTACCCACAGTCTCCAGCATTTTCAAATCTCAATCAAAACTCTGTGAATTACTCCTGGTTTATTTCAACCAAACCACACCTGGTGATTGTTGAAATGATGAAAAGATTAATTTAAGAAGGTTTGTGTGAGTTTTATTTTGTTTCTGTTGAGTTTGAATATATGTTTTACGATGGTCTGCTAAGTAAATTTACTGCGTCTGCTAATGGAGTCTGGTAACGTTAGGTTTGAAGGATCATATGAGAACAAAACTGTCTATCTCTGTAGGGATCCTTTCCATAATGTTCGATCCGAGCCTGTCAGCAAAAACTGATAGTACTATAATAGACATACATTTACTGAGTTCAAACTCCTAAAAAGATTTGCAGTCAGTTTTCTGGATGATGGCTGTGTAACCCCTTTACCCGGGTCCTTACAGCTCTACAGTGTGAGACGGTTATCTTTGCAGCCTGGGAATGAGTTTTCTGTAAGTATTAGCCATTTTAATACAATGTTTTAAAAGGTTAGTTCACCCAAATATGAAAAGAATATTAATTGACTGGTGTGATATTGCCAACAGGTTCCTGGTCAGAATCAACCCTGACAATGGAAATGCCAGACAGAAGAAGTGTACTGTCAGACAGGAGGTTGATGGAGGACCAAGAGGGTGGTGCAGAGGAAGGTGACGGCCATAAACCCACATGCCAGTAGTTTCATTCGGTCCTTGATGGAGTTTGAATGGAAAACTTCAAACTGCACCCACTGTTAGTGTTAGTGGGTGCACTCCTCAAGTTCTCATTTCTTATATGTTTTTTTGTTTGTTTTATTTACAGATTTGTGCACACTTAAAGGGATAGTTGACCCACAAGTACAAATTCTGTCATCTACTCACCTTCAAGTTATTCCAAACCTGTACAAGTTTCTTTCTTCTGCTAAACACAAAATAAGATATTTTAAAGAATTTTGGTAACAAGACAGTTGATTTTTTATTTTTTTTTGACTACTATGTAAGTCAATGGCTACAGTCAACTGTCGTCTGGTTACCAGCATTCTTCATTCAGTAATTATTTTGAAAATTATAGTAAGTAAGCAGTAATGGATCAATATAGATATTACAGTACAATACCGTATTATTAATTACAGCAGAAGCAGACTAAAATTAGAAAGTGCTGTAAAAATATAGTAAAATACTGTTTTGTAGAATTACAGCACTCTTCCTGTGTGCTATAAATGAAATTACAGTAAGATTAATGTATATCAAAATACAGTAACTTTCTGGCAACTGTGCTGCCAGTGATGTACTGTAAAAATACAGGAAAATCGTAAGTGTGTCATTCGTCTACGAGGACTATTGGGTAACACTTCACAATAAGGTCTCATTAGTAAAAGTTAGTTAATGGATTATTTGTTACAGTATACTTATTAATCATGTTAACATTAGTTAATAAAAACAAATGTTCATTGTTAGTTTATGTCATCTCAGGTCCATTAAATAATATTAACAAATAATATGTTTCCTGACAAAAGATTTTTCCAGTCAACAAGCCAGTCATTTATTTAAGTCATTAGTTGACTAATTGCATGTTTATGATATTAATTTAATGAAATACTGGAGGTGGAAATGGAAAATGGTTTTAGTTTCAGGACTGAGAAATAATACTTGCTAACATTGCTCTACATTACAGAGAAAGTGCGAACATACAGCTTTTCATAGTGCGCCGGTAAAAGTAAAAGTATTATGAATGTGCTGAAAAAAAAAAGAGACATTTTAATAATTTATTAATAAGTGTTTTCTTAGTCAGTGTCGGCTGCAAAGATGAAGTTGATGACTCTGACAGGGTATAGTTAATGTGCATATAGAGAGAAATACATGTTAAGTTAAAGGTAAGGTAGTCAATTTCAGAGATCCCACCCTCCCTTCAGAATGCTCCCCAAAGCCACGCCGCCTTTAAAGATGAACCCATACAGCAGAGTCTGCCAAGCGTCAGTGACTAAGGTGCTCAGTGACTGTCTGTTAACAAATCTGCATAGCCTTAGAACGCGCTGATGATATGTGATGTCTATGTGAGCAGGGTGCGCGGAAATACATATGTTGACAGGCAGGCATTGTATCATTGCATTCAGACTGTCTCAGTATCAAAAAATGTTCATCCAATCATTGTATTCAGTCCGAATGCAATGATTGGATAAACATTTTTTTGGCCCTATAAGACTTCCACAGAAGATATATGTAAATGTTTAATATTTAGACCAGGTTTATTATGGATTGCTATCAGGATGTTGAGAGAGTTTCAATCAGTATAACAAAAAGTGTTTATAAAAAACCCAACCTTTAAGTTAAACATCATTCAGTACAGTTGTGCTCAGAATTATTGGCACGCTTGGTAAATATGATTAAAGATGACTGTAAAAATAAATCGGCATTATTTGTCCTTTTGATCTTTAATTCATAAAATTAGCAAAAATCTAACCTTTCATTGAAGGAAAAGAATTGAAAGTGGGGAGAAAAATCACATTATAAAATAAATGTTTTTCTCCAAAACACGTTGGCCGCAATTTTTGGCACCCTTTTATTCAATACTTTTTGCAACCTCCTTTTGCCAAGATAACAGCTCTGAGTCTTCACCTATAATGCCTGAAGAGTTTGGAGAACACCAGACAAGAGATCAGAGACTATTACAGAATCTCTCCAGATTCCCAGATCCATGTTGTTGTCTCTTCTCTTCAGTTCACTCCACTCATTTTCTTGGGGTTCAGGTCAGAAGACTGGGATGACCATGGCAGAAGCTTTATTTTGTGCTAAGTTTTGATGTTTGTTTTGGATCATTGTCCTAATGGATGATCCAACCACGGTCCATTATAGGATTCCTAGCAGAAGCGGCCAGGTTTGTATTTTTTGTCTGTTGGTATTTGATAGAATCCATGATACCATGTATCTGAACAAGATGTCCAGGACCTCCAGCAGAAAAATAGGCCCACAACATTAAAGATCCAACAGTACATTTAACCGTGGGCATGGGGTACTTTTTACGTCCCTGTGTAGACCAAACCCATCTGGTGGGTTTGCTGCCAAAAAGTTATTTTTTAAGTTTCATCTGACCATAAAAGCCAGTCCTGTTTGAAGTTTCAGTCTTGTTTGACAACTCAATATGTTGGAGATTGACTCTGGATGAGAGCAGAAGATTTTTCTTTAAACCCTCCCAAACAACTTGTGGGGATGTAGGTGCTGTTTGATCTTTTTTTTTTTTAGGCTTTCTGAGACTCAAAACTCAACTAATCTCTGCAATTCTCCAGCTGTGATCCTTGGAGAGTCTTTGGCCACTCAAACTCTCCTCCTCACTGTGCATTAGGATGATATAAAGATGACAGAGATATTTGTAACATATTTAGTTGATTGGAACATCTTAATTATTGCCCTGATAGTGGAAATGAGGATTTTCAATGCTTTAGCTATTCTATTACAGTTAGATATTTGCTAATTTTATGAATTAAAGATCAAAAGGATAAACAATGTAGTTTTATTTTTACAGTCATCTTTGATTATATTTACCAAGGGTGCCAATAATTCTAACTGTAAAACATGATACTAATTTAACTTCACCCTCTGCACAAACAATTGGACTTAATAATAGTGCACATTTAACGCTACAGCGAGCAGCCACAAAAAACATTAGGCTACAACTTACATGTTTTAAATTATAAGCCATGTTTGGGGGTGATGAATGACAGGAGAATGTTTGGATTTCCTGCCCAACATAATTACCACATGGACCACCCATATAAACGATCTGTCCGTCATGGACTGTGTGACTTTGTCAATTTATGTGGGGTTTTTTTTTCTGCAACTAACTGACTTAGCCAACCCTCTTCTCATCGCCTAACGTTTAATCAACTATCATGGGCAACCCTGACAGATAAAACTTTTGATTTTTATAATGTATTAGTAAATTAAAAAAATTTCATTAACCAATATTAATGAGTGCTTTAGACTAATTTTCATTGCTAGGTCAAATTAGCAATTGGTTAACCAATGTTAATAAATGGAAACTTCTCGTAAAGTATTACTGACTATTTACATTTATCTGTAACTAGAAATATTGAACAGATATGCTTAACATCCAAAATATGGTAAAATGTCTGTACACGTATGTAGGCATGGCCCTAAACTCGCCTCATTTTGTAGGGTTTCCTTAACACAAACTAGTCATTGAGACAACCCACTGATTAGCAGATTTTTAAACTGTGCAGTTTCGCATGCTGCAATAATAAAGGAATATCTGTTTGTAAAGATTTAAAGGGAATGTTTGACAAACCCTTGACAGAAACATTTAATATGACAATGTTTTGTTTGCTGACCTTGTTCTTAATGACAGCTTTTGAGAACAAGAGCTTGTGAATAAATGACAGGTCACAGGTCAGCACAAAGTCAGCAGAACCTAAACCTTCACACTGAATGATATCAAACGCCACTGGCAAAAGGTGATATTAAGCCCATCTATCTCTGTCAAAGATATTCAATTACCACAGGGCAATTTCCTTATGCACACTGGTGAACTGGCCTGGTCGCCTGATCATGTAATTCGCTTATTTATCTGATATACAGTTTTCATAAAACAAACAATGAGGACATGTTCATGAATTTTCATTATGACATTAATTTTACTTTTTTGCTTTCATTTTAAAAGCTCAATGAAACCTTGACCCTGTGTGAAGTGCTGTTTCTACAAACATGATATGACACTAATACTCATCATGAGAACAAAGTCAAAATGAAACAGCATTCGTAAACCCATGGTGCTTTCCTAATGTGACAAATAACAGGATATTCATTGACAAAACAGTTTAGGGCAGGAGCTAATTTGTCCATGAGGAGTTGACTCCATTCGGTAATAGCTGAATAAAATACATGCCTCGTTATTTGCCCTTTGGTCAAGATTATACAGTTGACATTAGCAAAATGTAAAGCTGTTTCAGAGCAGATTTCCTAATTTAGCATTCTAATAAACAAGGTAATGAACAAATTTAATCCCCTCTTAATAAATGTCTGTTGTGATCTGCACACTGTTTCCTTTTCAGGCATCAAAGAATTTGAAGTGGCTGATTTCTGTTGGATGTGCAAGCATTTGTGTAAGAGCAGCTCAGGTGATGTGAAGTAACCTGGTGCACATCAAAGGTAGAAAGATCAAAACCGACTCTTTTTACTTGTCTATTATGGGGTGGAAAGAGAGAGAGTGTGTGTGTTTGTGTGTAAAAGTGTATTTCTACAACCTAAATATGACTCCTTGGCATTTTCTTGAAAATGTCATTAATAGCATAAGAGAGCTAGAAACGTATGATTGGTTGTGGCACGGGTGCGGAGGGGTTATTATAAACTCTCTGTAAACACATCTGTCACTTTCCTATTGTCTCTCTCTGCATGTTTGAGAGTAGACAGCTTTCTTAACTATAATGGGAGCAATTTAGTTTTGACACATTGCAAATGTGCCACTTTGCATGGTCCAAATTAAATGTGGCCAACTGAGAAAATTTACTGTCCATGAAACGGTATTTTTCATTTTTTTTTAGGGAGGAAAAAAATATATAATTTTTTTTTCCCTATACAGTATACACACGTGCAGTGCAAGCAATTATGTCATTCACAATATTGTATATGCAATAAGCTGGCCTCCTCTGTAAAACTGCACCTGTCACAAAGACAAAATTGTGTTTGTATAAAATGGGGGTAGGGGGAATTCAAAGTTTGCAAAGGTGGTCTTGACAATTGTCAACACTTTTGTAGTGTAAAATTGAACAGGAAAATTACATTCCTCAGAAAATAAAGGGCTTTGCAGATGCCCGTAAGAAATTTTTTAACAGGACAATATAATAAGTTGTTAGCAAATAGAGCCGCATGTTAAAAAGTTACTGAAACAAAAAACAATCTTTTTATGAGCAAGGGGATAAAGCAGGAAGATTGCACCTGGCAAATTAAACTGCATTCATGTTGAAATCTAAAAGAAACTGTGTGTTCCTCATACTGCTTTGAGAAGCCCTAATATTGGCAAAAGCAAGAAAAGTCAACACAAAATGTCACAAAACATTCATTCTGTTGGCCTTTTTTTTATGTAGATACAAAGTTCTGTTCCAAACCCAAGGGAGGTGCTTCAGCTAGGTTTCCATCCAATTTTGATGTGCATTTTGCACATATGAAATCCCAAAATGGAAATGCTTGGAATGCAAATAAAATTGCATTTAAATTTGCATTAAAAATGTGATGAACTTAGCAGATGTGGATTACCCAGAAAAACTACATTACCCATGATGCCATACAGAAAATTCCACCTATCAGAATTGGAGCTAGTAAATCACGCCAAAATTGCTGACAGGGAACAGCCACTCCCATTAGACTGGTAAATGACAAATGACGTAATCAAGTTGGTTCACATAAATATATGCAATGGCCGCAGGTTCCAATGTGTGTGCAAAGTTTCAAGAGTTTTTGAGCATGTTAAGGGCCCCAAAAGTGCGCAAAACCTTGAAAAAAAAATAATAAATATAGCTGCATCTCCTCTCATACACATACATTTTCCTTTTACATACATATACAGTGGTTACGGAAAGTATTCAGACCCACTTAAATTTTTCACTCTTTGTTATTTTGCAGCCATTTGTTAAAATCATTTAAGTTCATTTTTTTTTTTCCTGGACAGCACCTGAGTTAAATATGAGTGTCACAGCAAAGGGTCTGAATAGGACCATGTGATTTCAGTTTTTCTTTTTTAATAGCTCTGCAAAAATGTTAAGCATTCTGTGTTTTTCTGTCAATATGGGGTGCTGTGTGTACATTAATGAGGAAAAAAAAAAGAACTTAAATGATTTTAGCAAATGGCTGCAATATAACAGAGTGAAAAATTTAAGGGGGTCTGAATACTTTCCGTACCCACTGTATACTCCTCTCAAACATAAACTTTTTCCTTTCACATACATATATTCCGCCGCCCCGCTGACTTGGTGCAGTTTGATGAAATACAGGCTTTTTCATTTTATTTAATGCAAAGCAAACTACAGGGATGCAATGTCAGTCAACTAATCGAGTATTGCATCAGTCTTTTCAGATGATGGAAACGCTTAATGCTTTGCATAAAATTAATGATTTATTCCAAAAGATACGGAATATAATTACTTTGGATATTGAAATATGTTCTCAGAACTGTGCACTGGTTATTTATGGGCGGGTTACAGAAGCAGCCACAGCATCTTTTGGCTACGAGTGATATCTCTGAAATTAGTGGTCTGAAATTAGTTCCACCGCCGACCGCGAGCCCATCTCCGGTAGGAGAATAAGCATCGTTACGGTGGAAACGGGACAACAGAGACTGGTTGATTACACTTTAATCACTTTTAGACCTAATATGCCATTTTTACTTCTAAAAGGTTTGTTAAACGATTTTAAAAAGGCAATATTTTTAGGCATGGTAAAAACTGCACAAAATAAGCAGCATTAAGAACTGTATTGAAAATAAAATTGTCATAAAGCAGTGGTTATGTGAAGTATTTTACAAATGTTTAGATCAGCGATTCCCAACCTCGAGTTCTTGGAGGTACGCAGAAATATTTAGATTTTGCATGGTTTGTTCAGGGCTGTCACATAGGCGTGTTAGCTTTGCTAGGGGTGCAGTCAGTCGCCCCAGTTTCACCCCAAACTGGCGCGTTAATCGCTGCAAATTTGTCTATTTACAACGTGATTTTGCAGCATTGAGTATTGTAGCCAAGCATTGCTGTTGAAAATAATGGCCAATCAGAGGTGTTTAAGTTACCGGTTGGTTTTGAGACTTAATATCCTTCAAAACACAGAAACTTCAAAAAGTTTCTGTTTAGTGACAGTTTAATAAGTCCTACGCTCAATTCGTTTTAAAGACTTTTCCTACTTCAGTACATAAAGTACTGAATGTTGACAACTGGTTTATAAACCTAAGTGATTTTATAATGTCTAGCCAAATTACAGTTCCAAATTATTTTATAGATTTTTCAAAGAAAGTTTTTGTTTTATTTCTCATATCTTTTTTAGATAATGGGCATCAATCTCAGACAGGTTTGTTAGCCTTTGTTAGGTTTGTGCCAGGTCTTCTTAGGTAACTGGAAAACCTACTTAAAGAGGTTGTTCCACATTATAAAGCAAGACACAGTTCTCATGCAATATGGGGAGCAATGTTATTCAAAAGGAATGAAAAACAATTAATATTTTGTGAAAATTGAATGGAGATTATCAAACTATAATAAGATTTGTTAGTCATTTAGAGCACAGCAGAACTCGATCAGATAAAGGTTTATTCAGGAAAGTTTCTGTCAAAAAAGATAACTGTATTAAAAGGACAGCAATAACAAAGCCACTGTATTTGAAGCTGCTGGTATCACTGGAGTCTCAAAAACCTCTCCATGCAGCCTGGCAGTTAAGTTGTGTAAAGTTGCATTTCAGCCACCTCTAATCAAAGCTCACAAAGAGAAACAGGTATATACGCAAATATACGTATATTTAAGTGAGAGTGATATGTGAAGGCCAAATATGGTAACCCTCGCAATTTGCCCTCTGCATTTAACCCATCCAAGTTTGCGTGCGCACATTAGGAGCATTGGGCAGCTATTTGAGTCACCATTATGTGAACTATTGCTATCTCCCTCTTGCAGCATTTAAAACCAATGTTTAATTGTGCTAATACAGAAAATACAACTCTACCCAGAGAAATCAAGGAGGTCATTCAGCTGCTTCACCATAACAAGATGGTCTTCCACTGGATAATGCGTATGAGAATGCTCAATGCTTTGTATTTCTGAATTTTCATAAAGGCACATACCACATGTGAAATATTTTGGAATGGAACCCAAGCTATTGTCTCTTGTTTACATAGGCAGCATCATACGTGAAATGAATATTTACATGTAAGCATTTGGCAGGTGCTTTTATTCAAAGCATCAGTGCAATAAAAGTATACATTTCCCATTATGTGTGATACTTGGTGATTATACCCATGACCTTGACATCGCTGGTGCCATGTTCTGCCAGTTCTAACAGGTGGGCAAACAGATATTGACTGATTTCGATTGTTCTACATAGAGAGAAAGTACACAGGATTTCAATACAGGCAACAGGAGGTAAAGGAATTTTGTTTTGTTTTTTCTAAACACAGTGCTGCCTTAAAGAGTGGTCCACTGGTTCATTGTCAATAAGTTTTACATTGTGCGATTTCGCAGCATTGACCATTCTTAAATAACCTTGAATCCGACTCCATATTAAGATAACTGAACAAGGTAAATGAAACACGCACCTTGAGAATTAGGCCCAAAAAAGTGTCTTAGGAAGCAGCAAAGTTAAGCTGCCTTTTGCCTGGTACCAAAACCCGAGAGGTGGCTCACCAGGTTTTGGAACGGAGCAAAATCGTGTACAAATTGTGGCAGGAAGACTATAAGCTACATTATTTATATATTAAGAAAAAGGGAATGACCAGAAGGACTGGATATTGTTCAGCATCAAAGAGGGACGTCTGACATGCTCTGCTATCACTGGATGCACACAAGGGGCTTTTGAAAGGGTTGAATGGGCCTATCTTTTTGAAATGCTGAAGAGATTTGGATTTGGTTGATTGGATTGTTCTATAAAAATCCTATAGCTGCAGGGCTGATCAACAACATGGTGTCAAAGTCATTTAACATTTCCAGAGGCAGGGCTCCTCTGTCCCTTTTATAATTTTCACAAAACCTCTTGTAGAGCATAAAATAGCCTTTGCGCTATTGATGTCTTACTCTATCTAAACTGCCTTGACACATCTAATCCCACTTTACTAAGTCTTATTGACACATTTAGGAAAACATCAAGCTGCAGAATCAATAAGCTGCAAGATTCTTTGTCACCCAAAATGATATAAATAACATTATGAAACTGAACCTTATCATGCCATGGTTGCAAACAATGATAAAGTAGTGGATGTAATTGCAGCAGTATAGTTTTTACCAACCAGGTATATCATGACAAGAACTGACCATGCACTTATTGAAATGCAGAGCTTAAACAGACAGACCAAACCAATCAACAGAATTAATAACATGGGGCAAATTAATCAAAAAGGAAACAGACGAAAACTAAGGAAATGGAACTAAAACAATCAAAACCCAACCAAAACCAAAACAAACACAGATAAACCCTGCCATTACCCCCCTCCCCCTCCCCCAGACATCACATTAGGTCTTGGAGGGCAGGGTGGAGCAGCAGTGATGAGCAACCATGGTGAAGCCAGGGTGCCGGAGGAGTGAGACGAAGGTGGAGCAACTGCGGACTAAGGCAGAGCTAGAGGGAAGGAGGAGTCCTCTGGAGCCAAAGGGGTGGAGGAATGAAGTGCAGCTGAAGTCCCTTAAGTCCATGGTAGAGCGACGGCTGACCAAGGCAGAGGGCTGGACAGACGAGCTAACGGTACGAGGCTGATCCAAGATGGGTAGATCAGGGAGAGTAGGAGGAAACCAAGGGGTGGAGTGAGACAATACAGGCAGGGCTGAAGGACTGAGCAGTGAAAGCAAGAGTTCATAAAACGTTTTCTTGGACGATAGAGGACAGACATACATTGGTCGACAAGGAACAGGCAGAAGTCTCACTGGGCAGACTCAAAAAAGGCACAAATACAAACTTTTCGGTGCAGGGTGAAGAAACAGGCTAGTTGCAGGGAAACAAAACAGGCAGAAAACACAATCAGCGCTCTTTCTGCACCTATTAAGGGGGTACAGCTCCACGTCATCCCCTCAAATTCCACCAGCAGTCCCTGGGTGACTGATGTTGTTGTCAGCTCAGTCTCTCAGTGACTGCCATTTTTGCACCTGGTTAGACAATTAGTTGGGCTTGGGCTCAGGGATATTCGGCTCAGTTTTGCTCACTGGCACTGCCTTCATGCCAGGCTCCGGCTCCACATCTGCGGTGGGCTCAGGTCGGTCTGTTGCTGAGCTGGTGGCTGCAGCTGGTGCACTATTTCTCTCCTCACTCTCCCCGATAATGTAGGGGGATCTACACTGCAACAACACCCAGTCGACGTATTTTTGAAAGTACCCTTGAGGTCCCTCTCCGGGCAGGCGTGCACAGGATGAGGACTGAAACCCGCACGGAAAAATACACAGAATCATCATCATAGTGAACGAAGGGGACCAGGTCTAAATACCTCAGCAAATGGGAGAGTTGGAGAATTTTCTTTATCCGGTCAGTTCCGCAGTTATCCAGGTCACACCGCAATTGATGAAGTAGCGGATGCAAGTGAACCAGTATAGGTTTTATTGAAATGAGAACAAAACATACGGGAATATAGCGACGAGAACTGACCATGAACTGAATGAAACACAGAGCTTAAAAAGACAGACCAAACCAATCAACGAAATTAATAACAGGTATGCAAATTAATCAAACAATGAAAAACCAAGGAAACGGATGGAAACTAAAGAAAATGAACTAAAACGTGCAAAACTCACCCAAAACCAAAACAAACACAGATAAACTCTGACAAACCTATTACTAATAATGACCATCAGATGGTGGACTTTAATATCTTAATAAAGATATAAAAAAAAAACTCTCTGCCCATCACAAAAACTTGATGTTTTAGAATTCCTTTGTGGCTAGACACTTTAAGAATGTTAATTATTTTAGAGTCTATATCTCTGGAATTTAATTCCAAATTCCATTTTTTGCAACAACGTTACTATCTCTGTATCTGTACATTATGTTCCTCACTTTGCCATTCAGAGCACGTACACTGGATGTGTTTGTGGATTCTAGTACTCCTTTTTTTTAATATTCATAAATATTAATATTAATATACCTATTTCTCAGGTGAATTTGCATTGCTGTAATGCAAATGAGATAAGATAGAATAAAAATAGACAGGGTATTATTTAAAATGCACATCAGCCGTGCACAGTTTATCTACAGATCTATCCTCCTGCAGAGTTTACTTCTAACCTGCTCGAACACACTTGCCTGCCATTTTTTAATGATTCCCCCAACCTTGAGTTGGCTCAGGAGTGTTTGATTTCAGTTGGATACAGTGCAGTAAGGTTGCCAAATTGAGCATCCCTATTGTAAATTATGTATATGACAGTATTTATCTTACTGCCTTTAATTTGCCAATTAAAACAAAATGCTAAAAACATTAATTGTATTACAAAAATGTATACATATACAAATACAGGTTCTGGTCATATAATTAGAATGTCATCAAAAAGTTGATTTATTTCACTAATTCCATTCAAAAAGTGAAACTTGTATATTATATTCATTTATTACACACAGACTGATATATTTCAAATGTTTATTTCTTTTCATTTTGATGATTATGACTGACAACTAAGGCAAATCCCAAATTCAGTATCTCAGAAAATTAGAATATTGTGAAAAGGTTAAATATTAAAGACACCTGGTGCCACACTCTAATCAGCTAATTAACTCAAAACACCTGCAAAGGCCTTTAAATGGTCTCTCAGTCTAGTTATGTAGGCTATACAATCATGGGGAAGACTGCAGACTTGACAGTTGTCCAAAAGACGACCATTGACACCTTGCACAAGGCGGGCAAGACACAAAAGGTCATTGCAAAAGCTCTGTGTCCAAGCACATTAATAGAGAGGCGAAGGTCTGTTTTCTGAGGTCCAAGGTCAAGGCAGCCGTATACCAGGAAGTTTTAGGGTGCATTCACACTTGTAGTTCAGTTCGTTTGGTCCAGACCAAAAAACAAAACATTTAGTCCTGGTCCGCTTGGCGTTCACATTGGCCTTTTTAAAAGCGAACTTAAAGTTACCGAACCAAAGGCATAGGGATACGGTCACAACCTGATTGGTCGGCTTTTATGGCGTATATTTCGCGACGGAGCTTGCTTACCGAACATTCAAAACAATGCTGTGTGCTTGATTAAACGCCATCATTTTATGCGTGTGCGTAGGGTTTTTTTTTTCACCTGCTGAAAACTCACGAAGAGCTCATAAAATATTCAAAACATTCAAAACAGCAACAGGATATCCTCTGTTGTCTGCAGAAACAAAGATCTGCCGCAAAGAGACCAAATATTGATGAGGTGCTTTACCTCCTCGTTGCTCCACGTTTGCCCTCTACTCATTTTGGATACACCGATCTTTCCGTGTCGTCAAATCAGCTGACTTGTAGCGTCGCATCGTGTGACATCAAGTCCATCAAGTCCCGGTTCGTTTACAAGTCTTTGGTCTGTGTTGCGTTCATATATCAAACGAACCGCACCAGAGTTCGTTTGGAAGCGGACCGAGACCCATCTTTTTAGCGGTCTTGGTCCGCTTGTTTGGTGCACACCAGGGTTTGGATGGCAGCGTACACATATGTTCAAACGAACCGCACTAACTGAGCAATCGCACCAGGGTTCGTTTTAATCGAAACAAACATGACAAGTGTGAACGCATCCTTAGAGCACTTCATGCTTCCTGCTGCTGACCAACTTTATGGAGATGCAGATTTCATTTTCCAACAGCACCTGGCACCTGCACACAGTGCCAAAGCAACCAGTACCTGGTTTAAGGGCCATGGTATCCCTGTTCTTAATTGGCCAGCAAACTCGCCCATAGAAAATCTATGGGGTTTTGTGAAGAGGAAGATGTGATTTGCCAGACCTAACAATGCAGAAGAGCTGAAGGCCACTATCAGAGCACCTGGGCTCTCATAACACCTGAGCAGTGCCACAGACTGATCATCTCCATGCCACACCGCATTGCTGCAGTAATTCAGGCAAAAGGAGCCCCAACCAAGTACTGAGTGCTGTACATGCTCATACTTTTCATGTTCATACTTTTCAGTTGGCCAAGATTTCAAAAAATCCTTTCTTTGTACTGGTTTTAAGTAATATTCTAATTTTCTGAGATACTGAATTTGGGATTTTCCTTAGTTGTCAGTTATAATCATCAAAATGAAAAGAAATAAACATTTGAAATATATCAGTCTGTGTGTAATAAATGAATATAATATACAAGTTTCACTTTTTGAATGGAATTAGTGAAATAAATCAACTTTTTGATGATATTCTAATTATAAGACCAGCACCTGTATATGTATATGTGTGTACATATATATGTATATATGTATGTATATGTGTGTACATATATATGTATGTATATGTGTATATATATATATATATATATATATATATATATATATATATGTGTGTGTGTGTGTGTGTGTGTGTGTGTGTGTGTGTGTGTGTAGTTATATAAACACCTTTTTTTTTCCAAGCAAAATATTCACTGTTTAAAAGTTTGGGGTCGGTAAGATTTTTTCAAATATTTTTAAAAGAAGTCTCATGCTCACCAATGCTTCATTTATGTGATCAAAAATACAACAAAACCTGTAATACGGTGAAATATTACAAATTAAAATACTATTCTATTTGAAAATTCATCCTGTGATGGCAAAGTTACTATAGTGTTGGCATCATTAATAGTCTTCGGTGTTTTTGCTGCTCAAGAAACATTTCTGATTATTATCATGTTGAAAACAGTTGTGATGCTTTATGTTTTTCAGGATTCTGAGATGAATAGAAAGTTCAAAAGAAGAGCAATTTACTGTCAATTTTGATCAATTTAATGCATTTCCTAATATTTTACTGATCCCAAACTTTTGAACAGTAGTGCATATACAGTTGTGTTCAAAATTATTCAACCCCCACTGAAATTGATTGTTTTGGCCGGTTTGACACTGATTTTGATCATTCAGTCATCCTGCTTACAATTAAATCAAAGAGGCACGTGTAGGTCAGACAAATATAACATAACATTTATAATGAAATAACCACAAATGTCTTTTCTCTGCTCACATCATTATCAGTTTTATTCAACCCCCAAGTGACATTCAATCTTAATACTTAGTACAACATCCTTTTACAGTTATAACAGCTTTTAAACGTGAAGCATAGCTTGACACAAGTGTCTTGCAGCGAGCTACGGGTATCTTCGCCCATTCATCATGGGCAAAAGCCTCCAGTTCAGTCACATTCTTAGGCTTGCGCACTGCAACTGCTTTCTTTAAGTCCCACCAGAGGTTCTCAATCGGATTTAAGTCTGGTGACTGCGATGGCCATTTCAAAATGTTCCAGCCTTTAATCTGCAACCATGCTCTAGTGGACTTGGAGGTATGCTTGGGATCATTGTCCTGTTGAAAGGTCCAACGTCTCCCAAGCCTCAGGTTTGTGACGGACTGCATCACATTGTCCTCCAATATCTCCTGGTACTGAAGAGAATTCATGGTACCTTGCACACGCTGAAGCTTCCCAGTACCTGCAGAAGCAAAACAGCCCCAAAGCATGATTGACCCCCCGCCATGCTTCACAGTAGGCAAGGTGTTCTTTTCTTCATAGGCCTTGTTCTTCCTCCTCCAAACATAGCGTTGATCCATGGGCCCAAACAGTTCTAATTTTGTTTCATCAGTCCACAGAACACTATCCCAAAACTTCTGTGGTTTGTCCACATGACTTTTGGCATACTGCAGTCGACTCTTCTTATTCTTTGGAGACAGCAAGGGGGTGCGCCTGGGAGTTCTGGCATGGAGGCCTTCATTACGCAGGGTGCGCCGTATTGTCTGAGCAGAAACTTCAGTACCTACATCTGACAAATCTTTTCTCAGTTCCTCAGCAGTCACACGGGGACTTTTCTCCACTCTACTACGCTTCAGGTAGCGCACAGCAGTCGAAGTCAGCATCTTCTTTCTGCCACGACCAGGTAGCGTTTCAACAGTGCCCTTTGCCTTGAATTTGCGAATGATGCTTCCTATGGTGTCTCTTGGTATGTTTAACATCTTTGCAATCTTCTTATAGCCATTGCCCTTCCTGTGAAGAGTAATCACCGCTTCTCTTGTCTTCCTGGACCATTCTCTTGACTTCACCATGTTTGTAACCACACCAGTAAATGTCTAGAAGGAGCTGAGTATCACAGTCATTTTAAAGCTGCCTAATTGGTGCTTATTAGGCTTTATTGCTGCTCCCTGACATCCACAGGTGCTTTCAATACCTGATTGAAAACACTTCAATGGACCTCTGTTCTTCAGAGTGGTAGTCTTTAAGGGGTTGAATAATTGTGTCAATGAAGAATTCACAAAAGAAACATTTACTACTGTATTACAAGACCAATTGATGTCATTTTAGTTGCATATGCTTCTTTAAGAAGTCCTTGTAGGATTTCATTCTGAATTCAATTACAAATGTACTCTAAATTCTCTAAAACCATTTACAGCATTGGGGGGTTGAATAATTTTGAACACAACTGTATATTTTATTATTTGTGTAATGTAACCTGTGAGAGTTTATGAGATTCCTCCAGTAAAACAGCCATCCTTTGTAAATACTACTGGCTTCAGGACAGTATTTATTTAATTAAAATCACAGATTGTGCTACACAATTTCAATATTAATCTTCAGCTAATTAACAATTAAAAAAAGGATATACCACAGAGCATTTTTGTCAAGTGTGTACCTGTACAAAGCTTCCCATTTTCCTTTCAAAGCTCCTCACATGCTCTCTGAAAAAGGTCATTTGGAATGACTGTCTCAGTGCAGATTTCATTGCTGTACACCATCAGGGTGACAGGATTTCTCTCTTTCAAAATGAGAGGCTGGAGGACATGTGGAAATGAGAATAGCACTGCACGCTGAATACAAGATTAAAATTATTACAATACACCTGGCTAATGCGCACTTCCTTCAGCAGTGCTGCATTAAGGCAATATCCTGGACATCTATATAGAATGTATGAAGTTCAGAGGTTTGGTAACACGGTCTACAAAATGTCTCATTGCTTTACACTGAAAGAAAGTCAATATTAGAGCAGCTATGAGAGATGGCTGATATAAATCCCAAAAACCATATCAGCAAAGAAAATGCATTACGCAGTATGAATAGAGGGCTTCTGAGGAAACTTCCTTTAATACATTTTTAAACATATTGACGCGATTGATCGGTTGTCACACAGGAATGTCGTGTGTATGACCTTTACTTTGCATCTGCAGAAAGGCTAAACAAAATTGGGTTATTTTTTTTCTTTGCCAAAAAAACATGAGTATTTTTATGTTTCTGCAGCTTTAATGATGCAACTGAAAGCGTCTCTCTCTTCTGTTTTGTTTCTAATCAGTCAACGGCACATTGATGCCAAGCTTATGTTTTCAATCTGGCACACCTGCTGCGAAGCTCTCGAGCATTTTTCCTACTGGGACCTGCTTTTGTCCTCTAGAGACGATTTTTTTGTTTATTTGTTTGTGAATTTGTCTGTGACCATATATGCCACAATTTTAAAATCACATGCCTGGTGAATTCTAATGTGAGCATCCTGCGCTTTCTTCAGAGATTTCAAATGTTTGGGTTTAGCTATAGGGATTTGTTTTTTAAAATGTCTGCACAGCCCTATTTATAGAAAGGCATATTAGTTTATTATCATTTATTATTTAATTGATTGTTATTTTTTGTTGTTAATACTGCTCATATTTGATACATCAGGCTTTTATGGCTCATATAGTATGATAGTGAGAATATGGAACTCAAGGAAGAAAAACACCTACATTTTATACAAAGGTCTAAACTGAGCAAAAATATGCAATTCGATGCAGTTTCTGATATTAATATGAATAAGCTTTAGAAGATACTCCCATTAAATGCATATAAATACCAATTTCTCTAATAATGTTTTAGTAAGATGATATTTAAATGCTCAGTTTTATGATTAAAGCTCTTCAGTTTTAAAATATATAATGCAATGCTATACAATGATGATCATATTTGATAATCATATTTTAAATGTTTTTCCTAAAAAAAAAAAATGTTTGGATAATCAAGTAAAAATCAGTAAGATTTCACAGCAAATACACATGAACCACGAGCTGAAGGTGGATGTTTTTACAATTATACTAAAAGGCCTTTAACTTGCTAAAAAGTATAAACTATAATTAGACACCAAAAGATGTAGTTGATTGGGTGCAACAGGTTTTACAGCAAAGTTTTGATTATGTTGATAATTTAGAGGCCTTGGAAACTCAAATATTATATTGTAGGCAGTATAGGGTTAATAACGAAGTCCTGGTGCAGCAAGTACATGTGCAAAATTCATAATTCATGTTTACTTCACGCAAAAGAAAAAGTTTGTCTCTGGCTGAGACTTACAAAAAGTCTCAAAATCAGTTTAGTTTGAGGTTTGATAGCGTTCATGTGCATACACTAATACAGCATAAAGGATGGATGCTTACTGAAATGCTTATGAGGAAGCCTGAATGAACATAAAACAAACCCTCTCATTTACTCTTCAGCTAACAGCAGGTAATTATTGTGCGGCAAAGTTACATCCAGCCTCCATTTCCCCCGACAGCCTGAATTTGCAGTCACAGTGCATTTCTCTTCTACCTGTTTGTATTTGTGTCAAACTCACCCCTATAGGCTGGAAGATAAGACCATCAACTTCATGGCTGACCTGTGAGGTGAAACTGCCCTCCAGGAGCTGTGAACAAAGCAAAAGACAATGAGAATGTATAATGTGTATGTGGCATAAAAACAAGTAGCCTGTGGGCAGAGACAATCAACAGGACAGAGGACAAGACAGATCAGCTAGAAAAAAAAAAAACCTTCCAGGTAAAGCTTCCAAAACAGATTTCCCAAACACTCTCTCCATCTGCCTTTGTAGCTAGCTAGCACTGTCCCAAACTCACACCACTGAGCCAGAAGTTGACATGTCAGACTGCTTCCACAAACACAGTCATGTTTTGAAAGAGCCACAGAGCCTCAATGTTAGTCTTTTAGAGAAAATCAACATGTGAACGGCTTACTGCTTACATATGAAATATTTGAAACCCAACTGAAGATGTTTTGAAGATTTTCAGCCGCATCATGCGATAAAAGATATCTTTTTGTCCTATCTTTCCGTTTTTGTCCTCACTAGCCGCAACAGCGACACGCGATGATTCTATCGTGGAAGCAGTTTCTATTTTTCTGAGACGTCGCAGCTGGAGCAACAACACAAAGTATGGCAAAGATAATCTCAAGTACTGTTTATCTGCTTTATTTATTGTTAAAAGTGTCTAATGTCCGTATGAATATCATTTTGTGTACTGAAAGTAACCATGGACAATTCACTTCAGATTGTGAAAAATAAATGGTCACAAGAACGCTCAAACTGTCAACTCATTGTGAACAAACAATTGTATTCTATGACAAAGATTATATCAGTCACTCAGTATGCACTTTAAATAATGTTTAAATGGTGTAATATTGATGAATTTGATTATGTATTCATCCATTTCATTGTGACTGCCATGCGCTTCCCAAGAGAGCCCATCCTCACGCTCTTCTGATTGGCTGTGGGGTTTTTTAACTTTTGATGCATTTCGTAGACAAATTGCTTGTCACTAGAATCTTATTGCATCAAGATGTTTGGTTTGGTTTGGACACGGTGTTAAGTTTCATCAAAAGTATGTAAATTTTTGTCAAGAAGATGAATAAAAGTCATGTCCTAAACACATGCGATGCGATAAGATTCCAGCGACAAACAATTTGTCTGTCTACACCAGACGCGACGTGACTTTCAGACGAAATAATTTCAATCAAAAATTACAGCCAATCAGGAGAGCTGTCCATTTCCCGGCACTGGCAACGAAATGGACAAGTACATAATCAAATTCATGATTATTACACCATGCTGACATTATTAAAAATATATACAGAGTTACTGAAACAGTTTTTGTGATAGAATACCCAATGAGTTGACACTTTGAACATTGTGGTTTCCTTTCATTCGTTTTGAAGATGTGATTGTTGCTTTCAGTACGACTATAAAAGACATACAAAACAATATTCAAACGCCTGACCTTTTTAACATTAAATAAAGCACATAAACAGCAGCCGAGATTATCTTTCTGTTGTTGTTCCAGCCGTGACGTCGCAGAAAAATAGAAACCATTTCTAAAACAGAATCATTGCGGCTAGTGAGGACAAAATCTCCAATTAAAGGGTTAGTTCACCCAAAAAGGAAAATTCTGTCATTAATTACTCACTCTCATGTCGTTCTACACCTGTAAGACCTTCATTCATCTTCGGAACACAATTGAAGATATTTTTGATGAAATCCGATGGCCTCTATTGCCAGCAAGGTAATTGACACTTTCAGATGCCTAGAAGGGTACTAAAATATATTTAAAACAGTTCATGTGAGTACAGTGGTTCCACCTTAATATTATAGAGCAACGAGAATACTTTCTGTTTGCCAAAAAAACGAAATAACGATTTTTCAACAATATCTAGTGATGGCTGATTTCAAAACATTGCTTTGAAGCTTATGAATCTTTTGTTTCAAATCAGTGGCTCGGAGCGCCATACAGTAAACAAGGTGGAACCACTGTACTCGCATGAACTGTTTTAAATATGTTTTAGTACCCTTCTGGGCATCTGAAAGTGTCATTTACCTCGCTGGCAATAGAGGCCTCACTGAGCCATCGGATTTTATCAAAAATATCTTAACTTGTGTTCTGAAGACGAACAAAGGTCTTACGGGTGTAGAATGAGGGTGAGTAATTAATGACAGAATTTTCCTTTTTGTGTGAACTAATCCTTTAACATGAGGGTGAGTATGAACATAATAGGACAACAGAATTTGGGCGAATTAATACTTTAAATGTTCCTGAAAAAATTCCAACATTAAACTGGATACTGAATAATAATCATACAAAAAATGTAGGCAAGGACTCTTTGATGCATTGGGAATTGTCACATCAGAAACATGTGTAATAGAGTTCCTTTTGATTACATGTTGACTTTGCGGAACATCCTTGATAAATGGCATCCAATATCATATGTAAACAATACATTATAAAAGGGAAGTGTGCAGAAATCAAGAATGCATATCTCAAACAACAGAAAGTACAGAGTGAAATTGAGTGAGTGGGCGGCAGAGCTCTCAGATTTAACATTTTCATTAGTGTGACCCCGTCTATAGAGCAACTGCCATGAATGAATTCCTTTCTAATAAATGTTTCAAGACCTTGAGCCGGTCTGTGTTTAAACGGATTTCTGCCGTCAATGTTCGCTTCACGACTCAGACAAGGTCTCCCACCCTGATATCACACTGAACTGAACATTGTTCAATATAAAAACACTCGACTTCTTTCATTAACGATAATCTGTCCTCAGCTGAACGTGCGGCTCTACGACCTTACCCATAATCCATAGGGACTTGGTTATATTAGCACAGCACACTGAGCTACGGTAGCAGAGCCTTAACAGAGTCTCTCTCTCCATGACTCAAATGAAGCAGACCCTCCACTCCACATTAGCTGCCTTATTTTCTCACTTAATCTCTCAGAAACATGCTCTGCTCTGCTTTCGCTAGAGCCTTGGATGGTGTATTAAAATTCTAGTCAGTCAGGCAGTCTGCTGCAAAACGGCATCGTTCATGCCTAATACAACTCAGCCTCAAAGCTCAGAGGAGCAGCAGCCCTCTCCATACCTGCAGTATTCACAGTCTGTTCTGGTAAGTGGCTAAGGCGCGTTTCCGTAACCGACCCTGTTTAATGAGGACATTACCACTTAATGAGATCATTAACTCCCGTTAAAGTCTTTCAAAGTCGCATGTGAGATGAAAGGTTTGCTGTTAGCTGTGCAAACGTGTGGGAAGAGTCTGAAACACTGAGGAACAGGTTGTTCATGTTATCACTGCGCTCTTGAAATTCCCATCCCAGATGAGCCTCTTTCTTTCTTTGGATCTCTTCCTTTTTTGTTTCTTCTTTGTTTCAGGTTGTTCTATTTTTTCTTTGTTTATCCTTTTTTCGTTTGTTCTCTCGTTCATTCATTCTTTCATTCTCTTCATCTTTTTTTCTGTTTTTTCCATTTTTTTAATCTTCTTCTGTTGTTCACTTTCATTGTCATTTTTTGTTGACTTTTTTTTTATTCTGAACCCTTTTCAAAGTCCGATCCATAGAGTTTGCGCTCTCACTTTTGTTAATTGTTTTCTTCATTAATCATATATTTATTTATTGGTCTCACTCTCATTATCTCATTCAATGGTTTCTTTTGGTCATGCTATCCTTCCTTCATTCCTTTTTGTTCTTGTTCATTCATTTCCTTTTTGTAATCATTTATCTTCTTTTTTGCTAATATTGGTCTATTTTCGGTCTCTTATTTTTGTTATTTTTTCCCTTTGTGTTCTCTTTGTTGTTCTTTTTCTATTTTCATTCATCTTTTTTGGTTCATTTTGTTCTTTCTTTCTTTCACTTTTTTCATTCTTACTTTCATTATTTTGCTTGTTCTTTCATCATTCCATTCTTTAATTATTTTGTTTCTTTCATCATTTCATTCTTTCTTTTGTTACTTTGTTTGTTCTTTCTATCGTTATTCCGAACATTCATTATTTCTTTAGTTTGTGATTTTGTTCTTTCTGTGTTTCTATCATTCTTTCCCTGTTTCTTGCTTTCCACCAAGCTTTTAGAACTACTAGCAGATATACAAACCAGAGGCAAAGCTATGGGTGCAGGGCCCACCCAATCAAAAGTTGGTCATTTTCCAAATACATGTATGATATAATTGAATAAACAATGAGAATTATAATAAATGTCTTATTTTACTATGACTTTATTTATTTAGTTAAAATGATTAAATGCAAGATTCCATGGTCAATTAGGCATTTTCCCTCTCCCTATAGGTGCAAAATTAAACATAAATTAAACATAGTTCATCAGTTTCCATTGGTCCCGTCTTTACGACGCACAGTTGTAAAATTTGTAATAGTAAAATGTGTGCGTTTATGGAATTGAATTTGCAATGCAAATATCAATCGGCTGATACTTTAAAAAGCCTCAATTGGTTATCCAATTTGTAATGCTGCAAGAGACCAAGGCTAGAAACGAATCCAGGCGATTCCTTTAACATGTACTGACAGAGATTATGATGAGTTCATCTTCATTTTTAACCAGAACTTAAACAATTAGTCTCTCAGACGAATATGGCAGAAGGATATGTAAAGGTAAGTACAAACATTAATCAGTGTGTGTAGTTAAAAAAATTCTAATCATTAATTCATTTAATATTTATAGTGACATGATAGAGTATCAAGCAGAGTAACTAGATTTTTAAAGTCAGTTTTAATATGATTCATGTTGAAATGATTTGTATAGCCAATTTGATTCAACTTGATTTAAAGCTTTATTTAATTTAAAGTTAAAATAATTTTTTACAGCATAATTTTTTGATAGGTTTTTTGACGTTTGCCGTTTTGAAATTTTGAGCTTGAAACTGATGCATTATATTTATTCTTGGTAATTTGGCATGCAGTTTTCATACTATGCTTTGTTTTCTGAAGGCGCACCCCCTTGAACATTAACAGCTCACTTTTCCACACAATTTGGCATTCTGAAAGGAAAACCGGTCACTTGCATGATACCTGCAGAGATTTTTCGTGGGGTTGTTGTGAACATTACTGACAATTATCTGTTTAACAACACCACTAGCCAATCGTGTGACTTGACAATCGTCTGTTTTTACAGCAGTGGCCAATAACGTCACTGACAGCAGGAAGACATGCACAAAGGATTCTGCATCAATGCAGGAGTGCTGAAGCTTTTGATGGACCACTAAAAACTCTAGGAGGCATCTTTTACTCAATAAATATATTAATTATTTTTTATGACATAAATACATAATCCTAAATATAGCAACATTTTGCTATATCTTAACTACAGTTAAGTTAGTTACTTGAATTACAAATGTGATTGCTTTAAAGGCCAGTAAAAATATCTGTTATTGTAAAAATCTATTATTAATTTTTTTTATAAATATTATTATTTGATGTTACACATTTCATTAGATTGGTTTGACCCCCCCCACCCCCACCCCACCAACTGAGTGCATCTTTAATTCATTAAAACAAAATTGATAAAATAGTGTACTTAAAGCTACAGTGCCTATTAAAAATCAACATATCCCTTTGAAATAGTTACTTTATTTGAAATTTTTACAGTTTTATATTTCCAGCAAACAATTGTTTTTGCATGGCACAAACGAGACTGAGTGTGGGACTTTTTCAGGAAAGGCTTCTTTCTTGCCACCCTGCCATACAGGCCAGCTTTGTGTAAAGCTTGAGATAGTTGTCACATGCATAGACCGACCAAGACATAAAGCCTTGTAAGTACTTCAAATTTGCATTTGGCCTCTTGGTAGCTTCTTTGATCAATGTCCTCCAGTTTGGATGGACGGCCTGATCTAGGCAATGTGTTGGTGGTGCCATACGCTTCCCACTTCTTAATGATGCTCTGAACAGTACTCAGAGGGATAGCTAAAGCTTTTGAAAAGTATTTGTACCCATTTTCCTAACTTGTACCTTTCTGCAACTTTATCCCGGAGGCATTTTGAAAGCTTTTTCCCAACCATAGTGAATTCTTTGCAGTACCATGCACTACTGTGGAACAGTGGAATATTCCAGAAACAGCTGGTTTTATACTAAAGTAATCAAAACCACAACAACTGATGTCAGCTGTGACTAATTAATTCTTAAAAATCCTCCAGAATGTTTTAAAATGTCCTTTTCACTTTAATAATGAGTGTACATACAGCTCAAAAAGTTAAGACTAAATTTATTTTGCTTTCCAGGGTGTAATGTGACAAAAGTAAAGATTTTCACAGGGTATGATGACTTTCAATAAGCATAGTAATTCTTTCACAAGAAACACCCGCATCTCCTCGGATCTGCAACTGTCTCACCTTTTTGACAGTGCTTCATAAGTTTTTAATTATTTTGGATGTCACATAAGTTTAATGGTTGAGAATAAAAATGACTTTCCTCTCAAGTGAATGACAGAAAGGTAGAAAGCATTGTATGGGAGCTAAAAATAAATTAAATTCAAGAGGAATAATGCATGAAGGATAGAGAAAAAAGAATTGAGAAGTGTCAGGATGTTGACAGGACAAAATTTTTACCTTGACAGGATGACTGATAGGCCAGTTCATGGTGACAGGATGTGCATAAATACACAATAATTATAACTCAATTAGTGACTGGATATTTACGTCTAGCTCACAGATGGGGTTTGTCGCAAATGGAGGAAAACATTGTTTGTGCTGGCGGGGCTTTAAAGCAACATATACAAATGGAGGGAAAATGTCAAAAACACACAAAGACAAGCGCTTGCATTTGTCAGATGCACAAATATATTAGAAATACAATAAATCAATTTACTAATGCACAAATAATTTGCAACCAAATGTAGGTCATTTTGTATCTGTAGTTGAATGTACAAATATTCGTAGAGTTGTTTGCATCTGTGCCTCTCAAGCTTTCAAAACAGTGAGCATTTCCTATCTTCATCATGTATTCACAACATAGAGCATTATCATTCACAAGCTGCTATTTATGACCTAGATATCAGCAGACAGCAGTGTAAAGGTAACGTGTCCAGCATACTGTTGTGCAGTTCCTGTTCTGAGACTCAGTCCTTGTGCTGAGGGATGAAGACAAGAAGTGACATCGCTTCATCATAACTGATGGAGGCTTCATATCTGATGAAATCGTGAGTAAATGAATGAACTCCCAGACAAAAGCTCTTTGATCCTGACCATAGTCCGCAGTAGAGATGCCATTCTGTACAGATTACTGATGGGAATCTTTTTCCACTATTTTCCATTTCCTGTCCACACATCAGATGGCTGGAGACTACAACAATGACACTCTCTCAGTTCTCAACAGCCTGTCATTATGACTTCATCCTGCAAGACTTCCGATCAGACCCGAACAAGACAAAGCCGAAACACACATACACGTCTAGCAAATGAGCTTGAAGTTCGGGGCACAGAGGAACCAGACCAGAGGAAAACAGACTTATTCATGGTGAACAATGAACAAAGAATAAAATGTGGCTACAGATACTACTGCAGACATGGGGTGAGAATCTCTGGCAGAAATTTTCTTAGAAACTCTCCAGCCTGTTAATTTCACAGAAAATGATCCCACTTATCCCTCATAGACACGGAGAAGAAAAGCACAGATAATTGGCTGATGTTCCTGATATTGAACTGTAAGGCCTTTGTAAAAGAGCAGGGAAAAGGTATTTTTGCAGGGTTCATATCTGTGCATTACAGCAATGTCTGATTAAACTGCTACAGAAATGGCCCTGACATGGCTTTTTTTTTTTTTGCATATCATTTGATATTTCATTCATACCATTAACCGGGAAGATGGCGCATTCCACACATTTGTTCAACCTTAAGAATGAATATAAGCATAACATATATTTGCAAGTAAACTCCACAGAAAAAAGCTACCTTTTAAATTATAAAATTATTTTTTTCTGGATTCTATGTTTAATAGAAATGTATCATCAAAAATGGTGTCTAATGAAATTAATTAATAAAACTTCAACAATGTAATTAGTCTTTTAAAATGTAAATGCAAACACTATCAGTCTTTCTACTTCAAAATTGAACATTTGTAATGTATGTAATTGTGAAATTTATTAGGTAGTACATTGTACATCAGTCATATTTTTCGAGTTAAACTAGGTTGTAGTGAAGGCCTTTGAGTTTCTATATGTGTCTGACAGTTTTTCTTAAATGAAATGGTGAAATACTGAAGAAGTGACTCAATGAGCAGCTCCGCAGATGAAGATGTTCATGTCCTCATATAGTGAGACCGTAAACGCTGAAACACCACGAGCATCACGTGTGATTTTGTATGTGTTGTAGCCCAAACTGAGACATGCAGAACATGCAGACTTTTCAAGGACCTGCACCTGATCGTCTATATATTGTATCAAAATGTCTCAAAAGTTTATTATTGATATTGTGGATTTATTTTTCTGGTAAATGTTGATGACAATTTAACACCCAGCCCTCGTATAGGAGACAGACATATGTCAAATGAGCTGAATCGTTTCTCCTGGGCAAAGAGGGTGGAAATGTTCAATAGTTTATACTAGAAATTTTCAATGAAGCCACAGCTATGTGCCAATTAAAGTGGAAGTCAAAACCAGACCCAGACCAATAACAGACCCACTAACAAAAAAAAAACTAGACTCTATCAACTAAACTAGACTCCTTACATCTAGAACCAGACAAATAGCAGTCGGTCCAAGAACATGGATGTCCATTTTCATTAACTGAAATGGGCACAATATGGAATGTATTGCAATTTGCCAATTGTTTGCAAATTGAGCTCTCTCTATATAGTGAATGTACCAGCCAGACTAAGGTTTGAGGTGATTATCATCTTTACCGTCTTCTCCATTACGCCTGTGGAATAACCAGACAACCGGTTCAAACTTTAACAGCCGCCGTTATTCATTCGATTCTTTTGTGTTCTGTGACCGGCAACCTTCAAAGTTTCAGATAACTTCTGAAAGAGCATCAGAGGGATGCTTTCATTGAATAATATATTTGCACTTGCATTTTTACAGTGCATTTTACAAATAGATTCAAAGCAGCTTCACAGAGATACAGTTTTACAAAGTAATGGTAGCAATGTATGGGATCTTTAGATGTATACTAGAGGTTGATAGTTTAAAGAGGTTACTAATGTGAATAACCAGAGCACATTATACATTTTCAATCATGGACCCTTAAGTGGTATTTCCATGTCCTTTCACAACACTAAACATGGCCACAGTAGTTACGGATGAATACCTTTCGTGCAGCGTGGATGTCAAAGAAAGGCTTATTCCTGACGCTGAAGGGCTCCTTGGCTTTATCAATCTGTCCCAGCTTCATTTTCTCAAACCGTGGGGAGATGATCTCCTTCTCAATGCATAGCAGACGTCTGTTAAAGTCACACTGACCCACAGGCTGACCCTGCAAAACAAATCACACCGTCACAATTCGCACAAACAGCTCATCAGATTCTACATGACTAGTTACACACTTAAAATAAATAAGATGATTAATCCAGTTGGTTTTTACAGTTGTAATTTGAAATGCAAGAAGATAAGATGTAAACCTGTGCTATTCAAACTGCTTGTGATTTTACGTCAACATATCAGTTATTCAGCTTTTGTGGTTGAATAACACTATTACTCATCTATATTAATATATTTCACTACTCCTTTTTATCTTATTCTACAGTTGTGCTCTCACAATGTTAGTCAAAGTTTCCTGCACCAAAAATATAAGTAATTTAGGTTTTCATTACCATTTTACACTGTTTCTGTACTATAACCTTGAGATGTCTACATGTACAGAACACGACATTGATAATAATTATCACCTCTGTTTGTGGTTCAATATAATGTAGCCTATGTTGATTAATACTGATAAAGTCCTAATGTGTAAATATGATTACAATGACAAATTTCAGATTTTTACAGCTTACATCATGTACTAAATAGGCATGAGACAATTATCATTAAACTGGCTTTATAACTAACCACGACCAGGGAAAGTGGGTTTTTTTCCAGAGGCTAGAATATTTTCCAATTGTTTTCAATGGGAGCGGCACGTTTTTCTAACGGAATGAGCGTAACAAGGCCCTGAACGTCCATTTCACTGTGAAGTGCTGAGCACTCAGCGTTTTAACCAGTCGCCGAGAGTTGAATAATGTTAAACTTTGGATAAATCGCTGCGCTCATCACTGTCACTTTGTAACCAGCCGTCCAAGCATAGTGGAGGAGGGGCAGGACAAATACAATACAGACCAACCGCCACATTATGCTTATCAACAGATGACAACAAGCAGCATAATAACAAAACAAATTAATTTAAAACAAGAGACAGAGCAAATACTTTACATTGTATCAACATTTTTATATAGAAACAATACAGAAACAAACTACATGTAAATAAGATACTAGTAACACTCCTGTAGATATTTAATAACATAGCAAGTGAAGTGTCTCAACTGGAAAAAAAAAAAACAATCCAAAATGTTGTGCTGCCGAAAGAGCTCTCAAGCGCCCACAGCTAGGCATTTACAGTAGAACACATAGCATTTGCAGTTGGCTAAAAACGCTTTGGTGGACACACAGCCTTAACCCTGGGTTATTCTAATCCCTGGGTAAATGGAATCCCTGTTATCTTGCTTCACGTTTCACACTGCTCAAAAATGTAATTGGCCCACGACCGGATTCACAAAAAATTCTTAGGAATACAATTATTCTTAACTGCTATTTTCTAAATTAAGAAAAAAAAAAATTGTATTTGCAGTAAATAGTTCTTAAGAATTTTCTTATCTTTTTCCCTGAGAATAAGAATTCCAATTCTTCAAAGTAATCTTCTTTATCTATAATTATCAACCCTTTATTATCTAAAGTTAGGACAACTCAAGCTCGTTTTAGGACCGGTTCACACAGAATGCGTTTTTGCTGTTAAAAACACAAGACATAGGTCAGTGGAACTACAAAACATGTATCTAGAGGCACATTTTTTTTTTTTTAAGTAAAAAAAAAAAACTTCTTTTAACTTTAGAATGTCATGTCATGTGCGAGACGTACCAAAAGGTACAGGGTGCGATCATAACAATTGTTAAAAAAGTGTTTACAATGAAAAGCAATGGAAAAGTAGCGCAGTGGAATGGAAAAACTCGATCTTTGTGAATGGTCCCTTAAATCCCCGAAGGTAAGGTGTTGATTAAATGTGAGCTTTACAACAAAATACTAGCTGTGGGTAACAAATTAAAAGTAATCAGATTACTTTTTTCAAAGTAACTAGTAAAGTAACAAATTACTTTTAAATTAGTTAATTAATAACTAACAAAATTCACTACCATTTAAAAGTTTGAGATTGGTAAGATTTTTAATGTTTTTAAAAGAAGTTTCATCTGCTCACCAAGGCTGCATTTATTTAATTAAAAATATAGTAAAAACAGTAATATTGTGAAATATTACTACATTTTATAATAGAATTTTAAAATAACTTTTCTATTTGAATACGTTTTACAAAGTAATTTATTCATGTGATGGCAAAGCTGAATTTTCAGCATCATTAGTCCAGTCTTCAGTGTCACATGATCTTGAAAACATGAAATCATTCTAATATGCCGAATTGCTGATCAAGAAACATTTCTGATTATTATCAATGTGGAAAACAGTTCTGTACTTTTTTTCAGGATTGCTTGATTTATTGAAAGTTCAAAAGAACAGCATTTATTTGAAATACAAAGCTTTTGTAACATTATACACTACTGTTCTGGGGTCACTAAAAGTCTGGAGTCAGTAAGAATTTTTGCTTTTGTTTTTTTGAAAAGAAATTAATACTTTTATTACTAAAGTCCTTTTGAAGCGAAGCGATGCATTTGTGTAAGAAAAATATCCATATTTAACAAGTTATGAAGTAAAATATCTAGCTTCCGCCAGACTGCCTTCCATGTTCAACGTGCGAAGAAAGTGTAAATCTCTTGCCGTTACAAAACGCTGCATTCTACGCCTTCCCTATTCAACTTACGGAAAAAGTATAACTGACATGACACCAGTTTACACTATCTTTGTAACTTTAATACGAAAGGCTGTCTGGCGGAAGCTAGATATTTTACTTCACATCTTCCTTTTACACAAATGCATAATTTCTATTCCTTTAAGCAATGTCTTTGGTGCTGACATTCGATGATACAATTCAACCATTCTAATAAGCAAAAATTATTTTAGATGAGCATCACATTTTTTTTTTTTTAAATGCTAAAGTGAGGGTGCTAAAACTATCTTCTGCATCCTATTCTGCAATCCAATAAATTACTTTTCATAAAAAGTAACTAACACAATTATGTAATGCCTTTATTTTAAAAGTAACCTTTTCCAACAGCGATAATGTAAACAACGATCGGTCATGATTATGCGTTCTGTGACTTATTGCTCAACTCGAAATTCAGTAACTCCACAAAAGCATGTAAAATCAGAATCTTTTTTAAAAAAATTTTATTGTTATGGCATAATTTTGAACCGCACTCAGAGAGTGCACACAGGAGAGTATGTGTGCACAGTAAAATTATAAGGGGCAACCAAGTTCCGTAAGAAAGCCAAGGCACAATTGCTGTGTGCACTTATTTTGATATCATAATCTGAAGAAAGCAAAAAAAAAAAAAAAAAAAAAGTCATTGAGGTACTTTCATTGAGTTGATCAGAGAGTCTTCCACAAAAATGCAACCAGATTACACAAAAGCAACAAAGCTGTTTCCATCCACCTATTTTTTTTCACGTTTTGGGATATCACATAAAAACAAGCTGGATGGAAACGCAAAGATAAATTCTAAAAATGCGCATAAAAACAACTCAATTGAGGTGGATAAATGTTTTATCCAATAAGAAGACATGTGCATAAATTATGATGAAAACATGTAAACTGAATAATTCCCTCAATGGACAACAAAATCCTCGAGAGACTTTGCCTCAACAGTGGATGTGATTGGATAACTGGACTAACCAGTTGATCAATTTAAATGAAAATGACAATGAAGTTGTGGTGAGGTCACAATCTGTGAGGTCACTCAGTTCACAAGAAACCTACAAACCAGCAAATCCACTGATTTCAAGTCAAGAACTTTTGTGGCAACTGACTCTGATATGGGCATTAGTTTACCATTTCACAGTTTGGGATCACAATTTGCTGTATTTCCACTTAGTTTCAAAATGACCCGACACTGTCCAAACCCTCAAAATGGATTTTTCCCCATTTCTTTACATCAAACTCAAATGTCAAACTGTCTCTAGTGTGTAGGTCCTGAGCTGGACTGGGGAGTTTAAACGTTATGTCTACCTGTAAAAAACCTGTATTAGAAAAGATCAGGGGAAATTCGATTTAGCTTGATATGTTCCCTTTAAGAGCGATCAGGGAACGTGTTCAAGGAACAGACGCTGTGTGTATATGTGCATCAGAGCGGCTGCAAGGAGCTCTGGAAATAATCCACCTCACTCTCTTTCCATCACGACTGCAGCAGCCGTCTCCATGGAAACATCTCCACATAATGCTCTCTAGTCTTGGACGTATCGTAGGGCTCCGATGGGACCACCGATCCACGTCACTACGACTAAATCAAAGCTTCACCTCGTCACTTAACGCCTCAAAAAAGGCTGTGACTTGGTTAACAAAATGGATTTGAAGCAATCTATATAAGATACCTCCAGTGGAACCACACACCGCACAAGTTAAACGCAATTCACTGCAGCTCTCCATGGACAAAACAGGCCTGAAGCTCTCCTTCCCGCTCTGAAGGGGCCTGTTCCTGAACCCATTCATCCTTGTGTAGACTGAAAACTCATGTATTACACGCTGACAACACTTGCATCCCTTTAACATTTGTAACACTTGAATCTCCTCTTGGGTCACTTTGTAATGGAATGAGTGACTATTAATAAATTATCTATTTGATGTACAACAGTCTGTATTTCTATACATATAAAAAAAATTTAAGTTCTGCAAATGATGAGTTTATGTGCATGCATGTTTTATGATGCTATGGTGCACCAACATTAAAAGTGCACCAGAGTGTATAGCAGGGAATGCTTATTTGAACATTTTGTTCTTGCAATCATACTCATTGTGATGGATCACACACATTCTGACATTCACAGTCCCAGTGTTATGTTCTGTAGAGTTATGCCATCAGGCTTGGTTTAGATGCTCCTGTTTATGCTTCTGTTTGGTTTAGATGTTTCTTTTTCTGTTTAGATGCTTGGTTTATATGCTTTCTGCTTTGTAAATGGTCTAGGCAAAATGTAAAGTAAACGCATTATTTATTTTCACGTTAATTAGTATATTAACCCAGCATAACACAATTGGTCATGTGGTGTCAATATGGCAGAACGGGAAAAGCAATCTACTTAAAGTAGAAAAAACCCACAATGATGAGTGTTAAGGTGCTTCACTAGTCTTCTTCTCCACCTCTATCCGGGTGAAACGGCATCTGAAATGAGAAGGATTTCATCTTTCGGGAATTGATTGGATCGTTGGAAGTTGGACATTGATAACAAAATGGAGGCATATCTGAATGGCAGTTTGCAGTCAGATGTGGGGGATTTCTCTCCATCGGACTCACCGGCAGCAACCTCACATTACTTATTGAGGATGACGACAAGGATGATCAACGGTAATAAATGAGAGAGAGAGAGAGAGAGAGAGAGACTGACTGACTGACTGACTGCGTCCACCATCAAGGTTTAGCCCATTATTTATTAGGGTATTTTCAGAGTTTTTTTTTTTCTGAGTGACACACAAAAAAGTAAAGACTTGTAATTCCAAAACTATAGCGAGGAGAGTCAAAAGGTGGGTATCGTTTGAAAGGAAGAAAAAGAATTTTGCTGAGAAACTGCAAATAAACAGCAAAAAAATAGAAAAAAATTCATATATTTCTAATTTAATAAGGAATTTAAAATGAAGGAAATATGGCAGCTAGTTCATTCTTTTTTTGTGATGTTCCTCTATATGTGAGCCGTATCTGGATAAAATTTTGTGGTGATCGGATAAAGTTTTCAAAAGTTACAGCATTTGAAGCATACAGAATATTATATATATGATTTATCTCAATCGTTACTGTCATTTTGACGGGGAGGGGAGGTTAATGTTTTTGATTAAAGATTACAAGAGCACATGAAGTTTTAAAAAAAATTAATGAAGTGCACGGACAAATTATCTATAATAAAAAACTATAATATTCCGTAAAATAATATGAATAATCAATTTTGATTTCATGGTGACTTTAAAGTAACAGCACACTTTTCCTCATCATGACACATGATTTGAGGAATCATTAATGTCTGTAGCACAAACTAATGTTAGATTCTTCAAGTTTGGTCACATTCATAGTTCAATCCAGTCATTTCAATCCACAGTAAATTCGCAGTGTTAAAATAACACCGCTTGGTGTTCACATGGGAACCACCAGCAGGGTGTTAAAAGTAACACTGAAGCAGTGTTACAGTTAATTAGGTATTTAAGCGATATCGGTACTACCGAGTACCGATTCACATTAAATCAATCAGTGCCAAATTTCGTTACCTGAGAACACATCTGGGGGTGAGAAGTACGTAGAGAGAGTTCAAACAATAGATAAACATTCTTAAGTCTGGATACATTTCACAAAGCTAGATGCTATTTGCAATATGTCCATAAACACTTGAAAACATGCTTACTTTCGAAATGCTAAACAGCAGAGGTGATGAACAGCGAGAGAAACGATCTTTCGTGACATTTGAATTCTCAGCTGTAATGCGATCTCATGCACACTACAGCGCATAAATAACTGTTTATTATTGGTGCTTGCCTAAGGCAAGCATCAATCTTGTTATTGTGCTGGACAAAACTTCGGCGCGTAACTCGTCCCGCACCGTTTGTCCTAGACCCATGAATGAGGTGTCAAATCGACCGGCTCATTGAGGAGAGGTGTGCTATGACTTTTATAAGCGATCGGACCAACGACGTTCGTACAGCGGACGAAAAAAGTCCCATTGACTTTGAATTGAAAAATAGATGAGATGGATTTAAATGAATCAAAACATCAAATAGACACGGGACTTTGGAATTTTTGATTTGGGCACACATGCAGTCTATTAGTTTAAGCCTGTTAACTGCCTATGCCCTAGCAACCATTTAGAGCACCCTAGCAACAAAAGTCCCATTGACTTCCATTGAAATATAGATGAGATGGATTTAAATGAATCAAAACATCATAGAGACACGCAAGTATGGCATTTTTGATATGGGCACACATGCAGTCTATTAGTTTAAGCCTGTTAACTGCCTAGCCATTCCCTAGCAACCATTTAGTGCACCCTAGCAACCAAACCCAAAGAGAGATATTTTCAAACCTGAACATCATAGGGTTGGTTTATATCATTCATACTGGAAGGCAGCCTTTGGAGGATCATCACTGGCAGCTGCCAAGCCACTCCCTAGCAACCAAACAAAGTACCCTAGCAACTGTTTAGCAAGACCTATATCTCTGCATCGGAACATCGTACAGACATGGTTGTTGGGTCTTTTAACTCATGCTAGCAAACTGGACTTCCAACATGCTACACATGCTAGCAGTGAATAGCTACATGCTAATACTCAATAGCTAAGTGCTAAAGTGGGCTGAGAACATGCCAAGAACGCTATAAAAACTCCATAGAAACTATCTGTGACAACTACCAACCACCTAGTAACACCCCTAGCAACCGAGGGCCGAATTTTGCCACTGCAAGCACCAATCACATTTCCTTCAGGAAATGTACGTTCTAGTTTTGTCTAGTGTGCAAAATGTAAATAAATAAAGAAATAAAAATGTTGAGAGGTTTGGGCTTATTTTTTTCGCAGAAATAAATGTTTTTGTTATTGCATGTAAAGTACTGAAAAAAGGTACCATTGGGTACCTGCACGGAATTTCAGGTACCGATACTGGTACCGGTTAAGACGGTACCTAACCTTACTTATAACAAACCAAACTGACTTCATTTCTGTCATTCATCTACAGTTTTTTTTTTGAGAATTAACAGAGGATTAGATGTTGATGTTGTATTGGAAATGTTTGGTCACCAAACATTTGGTGATCAGTGCTTCCTTTAGTTGGGCAGTGTGTGTGTGTGTTTTTTTTTTAAACAATGTTTACAAAAACATGCTCATACAAAGCTGAACTACTGACAATGGACAATGGAACTTTTTGCTGAAATTTGCTGATGTGACCGCATCTTTAGGGGTTACTTGATATAAGTGCAATATGTTATTCTTGACTTTACTAATTCTGATCACCACTAATAATGAAACATTTATATTTAAGAATCATTTTTATATTGATTATACTTAAGAAACATCTAAGTCACTTCAAATCCGTGGTTTACAGTATAATGTCCACAAATATAAATATAAAAGGAAGTAGAATCAAATGTAGGTTTTTGGGGAATAGATCAGAGTAGAAGGAGAGACACCAAACACTGAGATACAATTTAAAAGCAGACATCTTCCAAAACCAGCCACTATAAATTTTACATCTTATTTGCAATTTTCCAATTTCTCAGTTCCCTATCGCAGGAGCAGACACACCGGCAGCCTCACTCTCTGCGGGCACCTTCCGAACACAAATTGAAGAATAAAACGCTCATCTATATTTAAGAGTCTCTCCAGACATACACATTCCATATCAAAAAATTATGAAAGCTTCAATAAATCCAGAGTCTGACAGAATAATGGAAACATTATGAGAAAAAAAGGAATTTAACATAACATTCAAAGGTGAATTATATTAGATAAGCAGAAAAAGACAGCATTAAAGACAACTAGCACTTCCATTCCGTTTCCAATGATAATGTAACTGATTTTGTTACTACACTGCCGACAAACAAACATGTCACACTGCAGTATTTGTTTCCAAATCACACTCCTTTTGAGAATATATTTCAACATCCAATCATTAAAACATCACAAGCTTTGATGCAATAGTCAGAAAATTACATTTATAACAAAACAATTTTAACAATGAATTCATGTTGCAAAAGATGATTTTATTTTATATCCAGATGAGTAGCTCAGCTGCATGACAAAAACAGAAATGGGGTGTTTGTCAATTGCACGTTGCAAAGCGCCGCATCAAGCGATTTCATTTTTTTTCTGAATCAGTCTATGCAGACTGAGTTATTGTACATGTGGTACATATGATGTACATGGTGAAAATATTATGCAACACTATACTAGAGGTTCCTTGTTCTTTGTGTAAGACGAAAAAATAATGACAGAAGCATTGCTTACAAAAAGATCAAAATTTAATAGGTCATCTATGTCGCATGTGTCAATCTGGTAAGAAGATAAATTTTGCTTACAGGGAGGGATGGAATCTTACCAGATATCTACTGAACTTCAAAAATAAAGCCCCCACAAAAAGCCTACATAAGTGAATTAACACTTCTGTGAACCATGACTCTGTGGAAAAAACAACAAGCCTTGAGCTTCACAAAGCCAGAATCTGCAGCAAGGTTGTCTTTCAGACATATCCAAAGGTAGCATAAAAAGATTTGTATCCTGGTTTGAAATGAAGAGAGCTTGGAGAAATCAAAGGATGTCTTCAACCACACAGATCTATAGACTTTATATCTCCGAAAGCCTGAGCATCGATTTGATATTCTGTATTTTCATAGTATTGCATGATATTCTGGTATACATGTCGTTCACAATGCTAAATTTGTTTTTGAACAAATATCTTTGTTAAATTCAAAGACATGGAATTGAAATGGTCATGTTATTGTGATTCTGCCAGATTTCAGAGAATGAGAGGCTCTGACTCACTGTGATTTGGTCTGTTCGGCGTCTGGCCAGAGCTCTGAAATGCCATATTGAACATTTGGTTAAATCCAACCATGTCACACACAACCGACAAGAAAAAACATTTTCTTTCCAAAACAAGGAGAATTACCAGTAGATGTTAACAACTTCTAAAAGAAAAGGTGTGATTTTCAATGACATGCATTTCTATGGTGTTGTTCAAGGTAGTTGCTAGGTGGATATTTACTGCAATAGATCTCTATGATGTTCTACTTTCTGGAAGTCCAGGGTTTTTTTTTTTTCTACTCATGTTACAATCTGGCAGGAAGTAAACAAGTCTAATCACTTGGAAAAGTAATAGCACAAATCTCTCAACAAACACACAACTGAATGTGTGATTTGCATCTGCAGACGAGTTCTGCAGGCATGCTTGAGGCAATAAATAAAGTGCTGTAATGCACAGATTAAAAAGCTCTTATAAGCTATGGCAAACCAGTTTTTGAAAAGTATACATTATCTTTAAATGAAATACACTACCATTTGGGTTGGTGTGATTTTTTTTTTTAATGGGTTTGAAAGTAGATTCTTTCTAAATAAAAAATTATTATAAAAAATTAGCAAAGATCTCATCAAAAATACAGTAAAATCAGTAATATTTTGGAAAAAAATACTATAATATAAAATAACTGTTTTCTATTGTAATAGATTTTTAAAAGTAGTTTATTCTTGTGATCAAAGCTGTATTTTCAGCATTACTCCAGTCTTCAGTGTCATGGTGATAATATGTTGATTTGCTGCTCAATAAATATTTACGATTATTATAAATGTTGAAAACACTTGTGCTGTTTCATATTTTTGCTGAAACCAGGATTCTTTGATCAAACATCAGTGTAAATACTGTTTAATGTTACAAAAAAACTATCTCAAATAAATTGTGTTGTTTTAAACTTTTGTTCATCAATTTCATCAGTTCATCATTACATCAGTCTCCTTCCTGAATAAAAAAAGTCAAAAAATATTACTGAGCCCAAACTTTGAACGGCAGTTATTTTTGTTGAATAGAATATTATTACAATAATTAAGTAAAATTGTCTAAAATTTGTGAAAATCTGAACAAATTAGCACTGATCCTACTCAAAAAAACAAAGCTCCAAAATTAAAGCTGCTGCTTCCTATAATAAAGTATTTGCATTTGTCATAACACCCAGCCCAAAGTTTACTAGGTAAACATGGTCAAGCCCTGAATAATACAACTCCAATTCCAGAAAAGTTGGGACATTTTATAAAATGTACAACCCCATTTCCAGAAAAGAAGGGACATTTTGTGAAACACTATAAAATCAAGAATCTGTGGTTTGTTAATTCTCTTTATTTAGCTGACAAAAGTACAAAGAAAAGATTTCGAAATTTTGATTTTGATGGCTGTAACACTTTCCATAAAAGTTGGGACAGAGGCATGTTGACCATTGTGTCACATCAACTTTCCTTTTAATTTCACTTTTTTATTGTTTGGGAATTGAGGATACCAATTGTTGCAATTTTGCAGGTGAAATTTTTCCCTAATCTCGCTGATATAAAACAGCTGCTCAACAGTCTGGTCATCGTTGTCTGATTATCATTTCATGTTGGAGCATGCCTTTTCAATAAGTAACTGATCTGGACTGCAGATATGCTTTTGCACCTGTCGCTGATGAAAGTCTCGTTGGTCCCTTTAATCTTTGGGACAGAGAACTCGATGTCCATATTTATCAAAAACAAGCTGATACCTGGACTAATCTGACCACAGCACACATTGCCACTGTCTGTTGGACCATCTGAGACGATCTTGGGCCCAGAGAACTGGGCACCATCTCTGTATTGAACAGATGTATAGCTTTCTGCTTGCGTTACAGAGATTCAAGGTACATTTCTTGATGCAGTGGCAGACTGTGTTAAGTGGCAACAATTTTCCAAAGCATTTCTGAGCCTATGTGGCTATATTTAACATAGCAGCATAACAGTTTCTCGTGTAATGCCATATTTGGAGTGTGTTGTATCCATCAAAATCTGTTTATATTTACTAAAAATATATATATATATTTTAAATTAAAGGCAAAATATGCATTTTCGCTACTAGGGGTCGCTAAACTCTTCAAAACAATAACAAAGGCGTAATTTGATGACGCGGTGGATGAGTGGAACATGGAACTCGTCATCATGCCAATTGATCTAATAATGTTTATGGGGAAATAATGTTTATGGATAAGTGAATGCATGTCTTTTAACATGACTGTGGTATGAAGACGGATATCAGTGACACACCCGGGGATAAAGGACATAGGACATTTCATTCTACTGAACTACTCGCAAGTGCTGAAATACTACTCATATAGGTCAGTTTATTTGATGAATTAAACGCAGTGCTGTTTCACTTGATCTAATGTGTCACTATCATGCTAAACTGCATTTGAGTGTGTTGAAAGTTGTAATGCTATTCAACATTACAGTATCATACTGATGATATTCTTACATTTCATCGTGTTGAGTTATCTAACATTGATTAGTCTTATGTAGCCAACATTTCCTTACCTTGCCTTATAGCGTGCAAGAGCGCAATAAAAAGCTCTCGTCATCTCAGAAACACCACGCTGATATTTTATGTCTCCTTTTGTCCCAATGTTTGCTTGCTATGGTCCATAATACTTGAACGAAACAACAAAAGTGTGCCGCTAATTTCTCTGAATTTACAAATTCTTTAAAACATTTAGGATAATGTAAGTACACATCTGAACGAAATATATAATACTGTGCAAGTGTTTTTTTGGATATTTTTATATAAAAATTATACATATTTGTCCCTTTTTTTGGTCAGTTAAATAAAAGTTAAAGAGAATTAACAAATCACAGATTCTGGATTTTACTGCATTTTACCAAACGTACCGACTTTTCTGGAAATGGGGTTGGGTGAAATCTGTGAAAATATTTCAGAATATCAAAGTTAAATGATTTTGAAGTCCACAATTAGCAAGTGAATTGCTTATAGGTGAGGGTATAGTGTTTAGGTATAAAAGGAACATCCATCAAAGACTCTTGCAAGCAAAGATGGGTCATAGTTGACCACTTTGTGTCAAATTTCATGGAAGAATGGTCCAACAATTTTGCAAAAATTGCAAAGTATTTAGGCCTTTTACCATCTACCTTACATTATTACTATGAAAAGTGTCAGGGAATCAGTGAAATCTCAGTTCATGTAGGGCAAGGCAGGAAACTTCTGTTGAATGTGTGTGACCTTCGAGCCCTCAGATGGCATTGCATAAAAAACCACCATGCTGCTGTGTTAAATATAGCCACATGGGCTCTGGAATACTTTGGAAAACCGTTGTTATTTAACACAGTCTCCCGCTGCATCAAAAAATGAAACTTGAATCTCTGTTACACAAGAAGAAAGCTATACATCAATTCTATGCAGACTTGCCACATTGCAAACAGCATGGGTGACTTGCATATGTGTGAAGGCGTACAGAGACATATACAGCCATCAAGACAACATCTTTCCTGTAAGAAAGTAAGACACCCAGGACTCTGCATGTGGTGCATCAGTGTGGTTTCTAGACACACTACACAGTGGAAGGCATGTGCTCAACTGCCTGCAGTCCAGATACTCTTATTGAAAATTTATGACCACCCATGAAAAGGAGAATCAGACAACAATGACTGCAGACTGTTGACAGCTGTCTTGTATCAGGCGAGATTGGTCAAAAAATTACACATGTAAAACTGCTACGGTTAGTAATATCACTTCCAAATCATTTAAAAGGGGGAATTAAAATGTAAAACTACACAGTGGTAAACGTGCCTCTTTCCCAACTTTTTGGAGTGTGTTGCAGCCATCAAAATCAAAAAGATTTTACATTAACAATCTAAAATTAATTTGGTCAATGAAAACACAGACATTTTTTTCTTTGTACTTTTGTCAAAGGTTAAAGAGAATAAACAAATCACAGAATTTTTACTTTATAAAAAAATGTACTTTTCTGAAATTAAAGTTGTATGTTCCAATGTTTTGGCATAATTGTTCAAAATTATTTCATACCACTGCAAATTATGTATTAGGAATTCAACCTCCTCTTACTCTACTCTAGTGAATTTTGGTACTAATTTTAATGATGTGGGTATGTCATTTAATGATGTAACTTTTAATGAAGTTACCGTACGTTTAATTCAGTTAAATACTGTACAGTTTGCTCAAATCACTAACTCTTAATTAATAGTAATAGTAATGCTTGTCATGGCAGTAGTTGGATTAAAAGCACATTTAAATGAGCAATAATTTAAATAATCCAGTGGTTTTCAATCCTGGTAGGGATTGAATTTCAATTTCAGTCCTGTAGACACACCGCTCTGCACATTTTGTCTCCCTTATTTAACACACCTGATTCAGATCATCAGCTTGTTAGGAAAGATCTCCATGAACTGAATTGAATAAAATTGTTTGCAATCATGTGGTCCTGGTGACGTGCAAAATGCAGGTGGAGGGCAAAATGTGAAAATTAGAATGGAAGAGATGGAGAAAAGCCAGTACTAGCTAGTTTAGAAATGTATGAACAGAAAATCCCAACATATGTTGGACATGATCCTTATGTTATGAAGAGGAGTCACTTTTCTACTGAATTAAAAGAATTGCCTGCCATCGAGGTGGTAGACACAGTTATTACAGTCAGAATTATTGGTATCCTTGGTAAATGTGGTCAAAGATGACAGTAAAATAAATCTGCATTGTTTATCCTTTTGACCTTTAATATATAAAATAAAATATAAAATTAGCAAAACTCTAACCTTTCATTGAAAGGGTGGATTACATTATGAAATAAATGTTTTTCTCCAAAACCCTGTTGGCCGCAATTATTGGCACCCTTTTATTCAATACATTTTGCAACCTCCTTTTGCCAAGATAACAGCTCTGAGTCTTCACCTATAATGCCTGATGAGTTTGGAGAACACCAGACAAGAGATCAGAGACCATTACAGAATCTCTCCAGATCCTTCAGATTCCCAGATCCATGTTGGTGTCTCTTCTCTTCAGTTCACTCCACTCATTTTCTTTAGGGCTCAGGTCAGGGGACTGGGACGACCATGGCAGAAACTTCGTTTTGTGCTAAGTGACACATTTTTGTGTTGGTTTTGATGTTTGTTTTGGATCATTGTCCTGATGGACGATCCAACCACAGCCCATTATAGGATTTCTAGCAGAAGCAGTCAGGTTTTGATTTATCTGTTGGTATTTGATAGAATCCATGATACCATGTATCTGAACAAGATGTCCAGGACCTCCAGCAGAAAAATAGGCCCACAACATTAAAGATCCAGCAGTACATTTAACCGTGGGCATGGGGGTACTTTTTACTTCCCTGTGTGGGTTTGCTGCCAAAAAGTTATTTTTTAAGTTTCATCTGACTATAGAAGGCAGTCCCGTTTGAAGTTCCAGTCTTGTCTGAAAACTGAATATGTTGGAGATTGTTTCTGGATGAGAGCAGAGGATTTTTCTTGAAAACCTCCCGAACAACTTGTGGGGATGTAGGTGCTGTTTGACCATATTTTTAGGCTTTTTGAGACTCAGGACTCAACTAATCTCTGCAATTCTCCAACTATGATCCTTGGAGAGCCTTTGGCCATTTCAAACTCTCCTCCTCACTGTGCATTAGGACGATATAGACACACATCCTCTTCCAGGCAGATTTGTAGCATCTTTAGTTGATTGGAAAATTTTAATTATTGCCCTGATAGTGGAAATGGGGATTTTCAATGCTTTAGCTAAATGCTTCAATGCTTAGTTTTTCTTACAGCCACTTTCTATTTTGTGAAGTTCAACAATCTTTTTCTGCTCATCAGTACTATATTCTTTGGTTTTACACATCGTGATAAATGATTTCAGGAATTTGGACTTTGTGTTTCTTCATGTTTATACTCCTGAGGAACAGACAGTCATAGCTGTACAATTTCCTGTTCATTAACACCCTGGTGTGCTAAAATAAAATGCAAATATGAATGGTAATACACTTCAGAGATATTTAACTCTTAATTATTGGGGTCCCAATAATTGTGGCCAATGTGTTTTGGAGAAAAACATTTATTTCATAATGTGATCCCCCCCCCACCACTTTCAATTCTTTTCCTTCAATGAAAGGTTAAATTTTTGCTAATTTTATGAATTAAAGATCAAATGGATAAACAATGCAGATTTATTTTTACAGTCATCTTTGATTATATTTACCAAGGGTGCCAATAATTCTGTGCACAACTGTATAGAGAATGTGAAGCTGACGTCACGCTGTGTTGATTTCTAGTCACTGCTAGTGACGTTAAGGGCATAATTTTGATTTTCTGTCGTAATTGTGAAAAATGTTGCCATTGTAGATAATTTATGCTGAATCGAGAATTGCAATAGGAACTCACATCATCGTTCAGGGAAAAAACTGGACGTGTAATACAATTTCTGGTTTTTCTACATGTAAAAACACTAATGGAAGCAGGTTGAGAAAGTGATAGCAAATCTAATAATGTCTATTGATTAAACCCACTGCCTATCACTCAAAAAATAATCGCATAGCTGAGTGTTTTTGAAAGATTTGTATTTTGTTTTGGTTTAATGATTAACATTACATTTGCGAGTATGTCTCTCATGCGGCTTGTGAATGAGCATAACTTTACACACAGCCACTTCAAAACTGCTCACAAGCTTCTATGGGTTTGGTTTTCATTTGTTGAAATAAATACAAAAAAAATATAGCGTGTCGGTGTCTTTCTGCTGAATGTGACTGATTCTCCTCCATGGCCATATGGGAAAGTAAATATTTACAAAGATAACATTAAAACTAGTTACTTTTACATCATAGAAATTGATCGACTTCTGTCAGCTTGTTGAACACATTTTTTTTTTTGGACATTTTCTACCATATGATGGCTGAAGCATCAGTGCGTGACACTGTTTTCAAGGTAACCAGGTCAACATTGTGAACAGAATTCTACAAACACCAAGTGATCATGTAATAGAATAAAATAGCTTCTCTAGCCTGCAAAGGATACCAGGAAGAATATGAATATTTAACCAAGTCAAAAACAAAAAAGGTAAGCAAGTATCCATATTAATTTTAATATCAGCAGACGCAAAACACTATTTAAGGTGACAACTTTTGAAGTTAAAAAACGATAAAAGCTGCTTGTGTTTTCTCGGTTTGATCAATTTAATCAACAATAAACAAAGGAAAGTATAGGAATTTTGTGTTTGTGATAGTGATTCCTTCAAAGAAAAATCACTTCCTGCCCTCCAGCCGCATTTAGCGCCGCAGTAAACAATCAATCCATTGAAACTGTTTGTTTATTAGTTGTAAACAGCAGTTAGCAGCAGTAAAAGTAGGTTTCAGATGACATTAGCTGATGATAACGTTCCTCAAATCAAGCCCTGGAGGGCCACTATCCTGCAGAGTTTAGCTCAAACCATGATCCAACTCACTTACCTGCAATTTTCTAGTAACTCTGAAGAGTCATAGCATATAGCATATTCAGGTGTGTTTGATTAAGGTTGGAACTAAACTTTGCAGTGTGGTGGCCTCCAGGATTTGAGGAACCCTGACATATCATAAATAACTACAGTTCTGACATAGCAGAGAAAACCTAATACTATAGCATTTTATGGCAAACCATGTACTGGGATCATCATCCACATATGATCTCACTGACATGATCTTCTGAGTATAGAAGAACTGAAAGCCTCACAGAGACATCAAATTATCTGCCATGTTAGCCTGCTGCATCATCCACAACTTAGTTGAAGAGGAATTGTTAATTTCATGGGCGTGTTTGCACTGTTACTTCATTTGCATATTTCCTTTAGTGAACCAGGAGCTAAAACAACTCCAACAGCGTGTGAAAATAACGCTAACAGCAGGCACAATCCATCCTGTAGTGTAATAACAAAAATAAAAGACAGGACTATTAGCTTTCATTTCTTCTACATCCCGGAGGCTACAAATCATCACTACAGGAACAGAATGTAAGAATTGGTAGGATACCTTGAGCCTTTATCACAAAGACGATAAAAAGAGCTTAAGTATTTTGAAAAGTGCTGTTTATTCTGTATTGCTAGGGGCCTCCAAAGGCCGGAGACAGCCAAATGAAGCAGAACATCAGGGCCCCCACAGTGCAAGCTGACCGCTTAGGTCCCTGGGAGCCTTGGTGCATTTAGTTTGTGCTGACCATTGATGCATTAAATGCACTTACCAGTAAAGACCCCACTTCTATTTTCGGAAATCTTTGCCTCCCAAATCAGCATTTCCTCAGTTTGTTCTTCTAAAGCCCATCACTTATTATAGTAGAATGAGGGGTGTTCAGTGCCATGTGGTGTGTTTGAAAGGCAAAGATATTGTGTTTGAACACCAGAAACGAAAGCATCTCTAGGCTTCACAAGATTAGATGCCAGATGGCAAAACACGGCCAAAGCTGATGCTATGTCTCTGCCTCGCTAGCTGTCAAATAAGATGCATCTCAATTTAAAATGGTGGATGTGTTGAAAGTTTCTAGTCCAGTCCAAAACGCAAATCTGACTGCACATAATCAGTTTGCAGGAAAAGAGTGTTTCCAAGTTACTGTTTTCTTACAATGATTAATATCAGATTAATCTATCCCTAAATGACAAAGTGTGCACTGTGTTTGGCCGTGTTACAATAGGTCAACAACCAAAATGTCAATTACTGCCACAGAGTTAAATACAACGAAGTCATGTGACACTTGTTTGCTAAATCACCACCAGGTGGGGAAAGGAGATGCTTTGCAACATTTTTCAGTAAGGCTGGAATTGTTGATGTAGCCTACTAGTAAATGAAGATGAAATAATGAAAAAAGAAAAAGAAAATGCAGCATTATAACATTTAATCTTATTTATCATATAAATGCTTAATGTGACCAAACTACTCTGACCAAATTATTTAAAAATAAAATGTTTTAAACTACATTTAATAAAGTACTGATGTATTACAACAGGTCGCAAATATTCGTTATTGGTCCTTTTTGATATATCTAATTCTGTACAACACAGAGCCCTGCGCATAACATACAGAAAAATGTAGTGTCCATGAATTAAGAAATTGTTGATAACTTTTTATTAAATCGTTCCTTGTAAGCCTATTAGTTAAAATGTTTATTAATCTATTTCTATTAATTTGATCTATGATTTTTAAATCAAACAAACAATTTCAAATAAACAAACAGCATGGGGACTGTTTAACTTATTAATTATTACAGGTCTGCATATAAAGTGTGTGTTTCCCAGCGTGATTTCATATAAAATTAGGAATACATATTTTCTTTTGAAGCTGATATGTAAATAAGTTTTTGCGTGTACACTCACCAAGTTTGGGGGAAAATATTAATTAAGAGTTATTTAACAAGATATGAACTACATATTCATTTACATGTCAGTCTTCTGTGAAGATGATTTTTACAAATCGGCCAATCTAGAGATTCTGTAAAGCAGATGTGACGTATTTCTGAATGACTACAGAAAACAACACCTGATTTACAAAATTTGCTTCCAAACGCAAAGGTAAGGTACAGTTTAGACTTGCAATGTCCAAAACTGATGTTTTAAATTCAGAATATAGAAAAGTTTATGTGGAACATACTGAACTATTAGCATCAGTAAAGAAGTTATTAATGTATGTTATTATGTTATTAATGCATGTTATTAATGTATGAACGCTTTGTTTCATAATGCAGAATTAATGAGAATTACAGCGAAAATTTAAGTTAAGTCTATTATAAATGATAAATTATTTTTATGTTGGGTTTTCTCTAATAAAACATACAATTTCTGCTGTTTTCAACAAAATGCAGCATGATCACTGTCAGTAGAGTTAAAAAAAATATATAGGTGGGGCAAGGCTATAGATCAGGATTTGAAGAATCATATCTCACAGTCACTTTAAAAACATTAGGTGAATGATGCCACTGATTATTTTATTACTGTGAAGTGAGAGAAATGAAGAGCACTTCTCTCTTGTGTGAGCAGACATGCTGGTGCTGGAAAAAGAACATTTCGCTGAAAGTTCATTCGTAGTCCAGTGGTATGGGAGTTAGTCAGCGGTGTCAATCACACAGGTTCATGACCAGAACAAACATAGATTGCTCTTTTTTTATCCTGAGAGATGTGTGTATCATGTAGTTCTAAAACACATTTTATTTATTTTAAAGACATCAAGACACCCTCGCAAAGGGTTTCGAACTGGCATTTCTTCTGAATGAGAGGCTGGGGAGTTAACAAGGACGCTAGACCACAGCCTCTACCTTTTGAGGCCAGGGGAGTGAGGCTTTACTTGCACAGCTGGCCTCCGTTACATAAACAACAAGTGCTTACATAGACTTTTTATCACTAAATTTGGTTATATGAATGCGATTTAAAATTAAAAAAAATCCATATAGATAGTACTTTTTCAAAACCTCCACTTTCACTGATTAAATGCTACCCACTACTTAGAGATCAAGAGCAGAATGCATTTCAAAAGCAAATAAACACCTTCTGGTTGAGTACCATCAGTACATGTCACAGAGATTCCTGTAGATGTCTGGTTCTCAATCAGAAAAAAATCATGTAGATTTTATGCTGAAAGTAAAGGGTCTGGCTAAAGCACCGTGTTGTAGTCAAGACCAGCTCATTCTAGTCCGAGTCCAGACCAAAACCCGAACAGGGTTGAGCATGAGCCAAGGGACAGACCAGAAGACAGTCGAATAAAAAAAAGTTGTGAACCGAGATCAAAAGTGGATTGAGTCGGAGTCAAGACAAAGACCAGAAAAGTCCAGTCTTGAGTACTACAACATTGCTAAAGCAGTCCAGTCCAGTCCAGCCTGCAAGGTGTTTTACAGAAAAATATCAAATAAACTATATATAGTCATTCATCACTCACACATTTGCACAAATTCATGGTTTGCATTTGAAATCAATTGATTTTTCCACAGCATCTGCGAGTAGCTCACAGCAATGTCAACATGGACAGGTTCAAGAAAAAAAACTGAAATTTCATTTGACAGCTCAGGTCTGTAAATAGATGAGCAGTTTCCCTTTTAGGCCAAACTTTCTATTAATTTCCCATTTCACTCACACAAAAAAGCGACTTTTTTTCTTTTCATGGTCAAAGTGGCTTGATTAATATTCCCCAATTACTTTAGTTTTGTATGTTTATGCAAATGCCTCTGTTGAATGAATGTACTAAATTCCTATTTGTTGTCCCACAATATCAGTAATTAAAGCATCATATTCTAATCTAGACTTTAATAAATACAGAAGATCATATGTAGTACGTGTGCTCTCATGGGTACACCAAGGTTTAATGAAAAAGCGAATGTCGAATGTTTTGTTTGATCATTCTGAAATGCCTGAGACAAAGTCTGTCATTGAGATGAATAAAGTTCCACAAGGCAAGATTTAATGTTAATCCACAACAGACAGGCAGGCAGTGCAAACATAGTATAACGGAGACCAGACAAATTGTGACTGTGAAGGTACGACTTATGTAGAGAGTGCAAACAAGGATAATTAATCAAACACAGCTGATGCACAAGAACTAATAATGACAGTAACCAAGGAGACAGATGAGTGGAAAGAAACTGAACAAAGAAATATGTCACAAATGAACACAAACTGAAAGTCTATGAAAAAAACTAAACAGACTGTTGACAGTCATCAGAATGATTTAGTTTAATTCCCTCCCAGAAGCGCCTCATGCGATTGTGTTTCCAAACATCAGCATCCGAATGCAAGAGAACATGACATCGTTTATTGTGTTTCGTCTGCCATTCTGAGACGCAAGTCATTTATGATGTAGGAAAAAAGCCACAGAGGCTCACCCGATTGCAGCACTTTCCAATTTTATTATAGATATTTTGTTCCCAGGAAGTGATTATTTTGTTCTCTTGAACAATGCTGGAAATGCTGCTTTATTCGCAAATGTTTTATGCAATAGTCCAATTTTGCACTTAAGTTAAATTCGTAACTTTGGCTAGAAACATAGCTAATGTTGGAAAGGGTTGAAGAATGTGGAGGACCTGGAGGATTTTTTTTGAAGAACAGTGAGCAGTTTAACTACTTGGGACAAAGAAAGGGACTACTGAACATATATACAAAAACAAATAAATGAATAAATAACATCCAGGAGACACCACACTGGATTAAGAATCAAGCATACGCAAACCTTTGAACAGCCATTTTTTTAATTTATTTTTTAATTCGGCAATAAGTTTGTCTTGTGGACTCTAAACATCTGTTTTGTGAAATAGCTTAATCAGGGCAGTACTAAAAAACAGTTTTCAATTATTAAATTTTTTTAGATTCTTCTCCACACCTGTGAAAAGATGACCCCAGCCCCTGTGAGGAATAATTCTGGATCAACATGCACCATTTAGAATTTTGCTATGCATCCTAATCATTTGTATTCATTAGTTCTCATTGCTTACACCTTAAATTAATACATTGTTAGGAAACCATGATTTGTATATGTACATTTCTGAAATTACATAACTTGGACAAGAAACGATATGTATTGTAAAAAGTGCTATACAAATAAATGTGAATTTAATTAAATTTCATTGAATTCTGCAGGGTGTATGTAAATTTTGACCATAACTGTAAATACAGCAAGAATGATAATTTTACAAATAATTACATTTTTGTTGATTTGTTTTAGGACTATTTGTAAGTTTATAGAGCAGATGTATTTGTTTTGATATTGTGTCAAATTTACAGTTGCAGAAAAGTGCCTAGATGTTAAGTGTTTATCACTGCTCATCATACTACAAGATTCCTTGTCAAACAAAAAATTGGAACTTGAAATCATTTTAGCTTGTGCAGAGATTCCAGAGACATAAATGACCTAGTAAAATTACTTCCAGAAATCATGAAAATATTTTAGAATAAATGTTAATGTGAGCCCCATAAAAGCAAAATTGGCCCCTACCCCAAGTTACTGTGGTCTAATTTTACCATCTCCCAAAGTAACCCAGTACAACAGTCATTTCTTTTTATTATTATTATTATTATTTTTAACCTGGCCAGAAAATCCATCAAATTCATGAACAAGTGCACAAATTGATACTTGTACAAAGAAAAATTGTATTTTTTCTATTCCAATATTTCCCATTTATTCTACTGTTTATGTTTAGAATACCTAAAATAGTTTAAGAAACCAATTCTTCAGGGTTGCGTTAATAAACAATTAAATGCAGCAAAAGAAAACAGAAGACTCTTGAGCCATTCACACGGAACATTTTTTCACTGCACTGCTTTTCCATTGTTTTCAAGTAAACATGCACTAGATAAACTACTTTCACGGTTACGCTCGTCTTGCATATTTTGAAGCATCTCTGCATTTTTAGAATGCTGTGTCGTGTTAAAAGAAGTTGAACTTTTAAAATAGTGCATCTCCTTGTGTTTCATGTTTTTAAAAGCAAAAGTGCTTTCTGTGTGAATGATGCCTACATATTTCTATAGGACAATATGCTACATGCTATACGTTTAAACCTGTGTAAAGGCTGAGTTTATTTGATCAAAAATACAGCAAACCGTAATATTGTAAAATAAAATTGCAAATTAAAAAAACTGGGTAACAATAAGGTTTATTAGTTAACATGAACCAATAATGAACTGTACTTGTAAGGCATTTATTAATCTTTGTTAATTTCAACATTTACTAATACATTATTAAAATCAAGACTAAAATACAATAACAAATGTACAGTACTGTTCATGGTTATTTCATGTTAGTTAATACATAGTTAACTAATGTTAACAAATGAACCTCTTAGTAAAGTGCTACCAATAACTGTTTTCTAATTCAATATATTCGAAAACGTCATTTATTCCTGTGATCAAAGCTGAATTTTCAGCATCATTACTCCAGTATTCAGTGTCACGTGATCCATCAGAAACCATTCTAATATGCTGATTTGTTGCTCAGAAACATTTCTGATCATTATCAACGTTGAAATAGTTGTGCTGCTTCATATTTTTGTGAAACTATGACAATTATTTTAGGATTCCTTAGGCCATTAGCGAACATGATCATGGCTTCTCCACTGACACCATGACAGGGCAAACAGCCAATCAAAGGCATTGCTTCCCCTCAAGCAACTTCTCGAGGAAAGTTCCTCTGCAACTTTATCTGCTGTAGAAACATTTCTATTTGATCTCTTATATTTCAAATTAGTTTTTTTGTAGTGCCAATTATTATCTCATTTGAATATTCCCAAGACTCCACTGCTTCCTTTAGTTCCTCAGGGAAAACAGCCCAGCTCAGAAAGCAGCATAATTATGTTGCTTAACTTTTGGAACAGGCTTTGTGACGAATGATTGTGATTCCTTAAAATGCTGTCTAGGGAGGCGGCTCACTACGTTTTATATACAAATAATATCTTAAAATCCAACATCCCTAAAGAAAGCAAGGAACTATATTTTTGGAAACACTGATTCATGAGTAAGCAAGGGTAAAGTATTGCCTGCCAAGCCCAACAGGGAAACACAAGAGAAGCAGACCTACAACAGGCCAGAACACAGCAGGAGGATTCATAGGACCGACAGGAGGTGCTGGCCAAGGAAAGTGTAAAGCGACAATCCTTTGTTTTCATACCATATGCCACACGTCCAAGAAGAGAAGCTTAACTCTTCACACGACAGGGACAATTCTCTTTAAAAAGCAAGATCATCCAACAAAATTTTTAGATTCTAAAAGAAAAATGTAGTGGTGCTTGACGTTTCCAAAGCCACCACATTACTACTGTGTTTTAAACAGTCACAAAAGCGTTGCTATGTAGTTGCTAGGATAATGTGCGGAGTTCATTCTTAAGCTGGGAACATAGTTAATGACTAGCTGAAACTTTCTAAGGCTGAACTCAACACACTTAAAGACTGTTTCCATTGACTGGAACAGATTTTAGTCTTTGACAGTCAGAAAGGAGCACAAATCTAACAACTGAGTCAGTCCACCCCACAACAAACTGATTGATGAGTCACGACGTTCTGTCAAACTCAACTGTGGGTGATCTTGCACCAAAAAAACATCAATGTCAACAGACAGCTGCGATAACTATTTGCAGTGCAATTTGTGACGAAAAAACTCTCGAAAAAAAAAATCATAAAGTAAATGTCCTGTGTTTCTCTTTCATGTTTTTGTTGCCTGCGTAGACAGATTTCATTATGTATTTTCCAGATTAATTTTGTTAATTACAACATTTTTAGTGCTGTTTTTTTTTTTTTTTTTTTTTACATTATAATGTAGAATGTTATTTTCAAACCAGGAATTAAAAACGAATTGGTTCGTTATGAGAAAAACACTGGGCTATTTTTTCATTCCGGTTACTAGAATTAAATAAAATACTGCTTTATTTATTCCAAAACAGAAGTAATTTCAAATGTTATTTGTATATTTTAATTTTCCTTTTATTGTAACAGTAAACCAGGGATATTCAATTAAAGTTCCAAAAGGTCCGATCTCAATATTACGGTCCGGAGAATACTTTTTGTATTAGTATTTTTGTATTACAACTATTGTATTTACCCCGTCTTTCTTGTTACCTGTTAATTGTTTAATTTGCCAAACCTGTCCTCCCTCGTTAGCCTCATCATTTCCTTCTCTATTTATTCCACTTGTGTTTTTATGTCCTGTGCTGTTTTGTTTTGTTTCCCTACTCTTGCTTGCTGTTGCCTGTCTACACTGCCTGTCTAGTTTACACTCAAAAATATAAACTTTCACTGTTAGTGACTGTTAGTGTCTCTCAAACCATCCTTGTTCACATTACTTAAAAAACTCGCATAACTAAATTTAACTTAATTTATCTGAGCTGTTTCTACTAAAAATGACTATTGTCAGCTTTATTTTACGTGTTTGTTCAGTCAACTTAACTTGTCAGCTTCCCTTGATTTTTTTTTTTTTTGTTCATTCAACTAAATTCTTATTTCTACAATTAACTCAATATAATCGCATGGAACCACTTGACTGCTTTTTTAAGTAAATCCATCAAAGTAAATCCAATTCATTTTTTGAGTGTATTTGGAATCTACCTATTTTTCCCCATTGTGTTTGGTAAGTTTTGTTTTGGGTTTTACCCTACCAATGGTCATTGGTTTTCCATTTGTTGTAGTTGAGCTTCTGTTTTGCCCAGTTGTGTGTTGCTTTTACATTTCTGTTAATAAAAATCTGTTCTAATCTTTCCTTGCTATTCTGTGTTGGGTTCTGTGTGCAAAAACCGGACAGAAATTAATATTTTTATTACTTTTACTAACAAGTCCTAGATGGTTTCTTCAATCTTCACCAAAATTGACACAGACCATGCATCATCAGCCCATGCTGACAAAAGTTTTGTGAAACTCAAACTATTTTCATATAACTCATGCTCAAAATTGATATCAAGCAGCCGCATAGTGTTTTTTGCAATATCTTGGCAACACTACAGCCTATTGCACTGAAACGTTATATGTCAAATCATGCCCCCTCAAAATGCCTCTGCTGTGCTTGGCCTATGGCTTTATTTTACCATACTACTGTTTTTGTAGCAACCTGCGTCTGATTTGAAAGACTTTTGCTCATGGTTACAATAAAAAATGCTGTCTTCATAATGTCATATTTACACTGCCAGCACACTTGTTCATAATACAACACGACTGACAAGACAGACAGTAGCAACATTGAACTGTGTCTAATGTTATGAGAGGGTGAAGAAGAATACAACAGCATGCATCATCATTGCCTGACAGCTCACCTGTTACATACGGTAGGTGACAGGTTATATACTCTTTCGAAATCAAACTGTCTTGTGCTGTGAAGGCTATTTCTAAAATAACCCCAAAGTGCAACATTTTAAAAACCCATAGCACCATCTAAGCATTCAAGTTATAAGCATTTAAGTTTCTGTTATTGGCAAATTTACACATCTTCCTAAAACAATATATATATATAAATATATATATAAGTTTCAGCACACACATTTCATTACTGAATAGACAAAACAGTGTCACCTTTGACTTGTTCATTACAGTGTAAGCAAGTTGTTCTTTGTAAAACGGCTTAAAACAAACACTAAACTGACCCTTCGCAAAGACGCGTCCCCTTTAGTTACTGTTGCTATGTCCGACAAGCCATGCGCTCCTACGCCACACATCATGTTCTCACGCTGTGAAAAATACATCCCAGAGCAAAGATGACACTGACAACGCATCATAAGACAAGACAGAGCAGGTTACTTTTCATATGAAACCGTTTCATATTTAAAATATTGCAATGTTTAAAAAATAAATACCACATAGTGGCTCTTTAATGTGTCTTGACAGATCGCTGTAGCTCATGGACCAGCCATCTCTTCATACTAGTTCATTTATAGCATCAAATAAACATGAATGGACATCAGAAGGAATGTTGTTTCAAGTGCGGAAAGACACGAGTATACACAATTTTTCGAGTTCAAGTTCACCAACGTTAATCTACTAACTCCGCTGACTGATTTGTTGGACATAATGGCAGATTCGGGGTTATCATTGGTCAGTTATCAATCATATTGCCAGCGAAGAGTCAATTGAGTGTGCAAACATTTTTATTTAACAACTGCCATTTCTATTAAAAACATTTCTAAAATACAAGGAAGGGAAATATTAATCAAAGAAGGGACGAATGAGATGGACATGAAGATGTGAAATGAACAGACTGAGAACTTTATCTTATTAGATAAAAACATATAATGGATAAAGTTTTCCTTCGAGGACATTTGCGGTAAACACCCTCCCCTCCAAAAAAATCAAAATGATATCATATTGAAGAATGATACCCCTAGTTTTTATTGTATTTTGATCTGCAACCTTGGTGAGAATAGGAGACTTCTTTTTAGAAAAAAACATTTAAAAAAATCTTACCAACTACAAAAGTTTGAATGATTGTATTTATGTACTAATAACCAAACACCATTTTTAAAATACGAAACTCAAAAATCCTTAAATGGAATTTCACAAAGTCAGCTTCTTCTGTTGCATGGGAGGACTAAGAGAAGAGCAAGTGGAGGGATACAGGACACTTCCAGTTCAATAATCGAAACCTATCCAAATGACCAGCACTACCAATGCAGAGAGAAGCTAAAAGCAATAAACTCAAGAATCTCCTGCACGCCGTTTGTAAATGAGAACTCCAGCAGTGCTAGACAAATGATATTTTAAGTCTGTAAAAGTCTTAGTATGTACCCATATTTTAAATAAAAATGCAATAAATATACTTGATGACACACACTTAGTGTATACGCGAGCACTATAACTGAATTGAATATTAGTCTTCCGAAGCATCACTGGACAAGCTCAATTAATGTGCCGTCTATATTTACACACTGGTTGCCTTTGGCATCAATCTTAAAAATGACGGATTAGCATTGCATTTATGGAAAAATGTTCCTTTCGGTACGGTAACCAAGCAAGACAAATCCAAGCGTCCTGTCTCAAATGCAAACCGTGTAGCAGAAGATTGCCTGGATTTTTTTGATGTATACTGCACTGCAAGGAGCAAAAAATGATGCAATAACATTCTAAGACACTCATTCCCTCCCAAAACTAAGATGAATGTGAATTATGACTTGAAATGAACTGAACTACACAATTTATTGACATCCAATCAATATGAAATCAAAACTGACCCTATTTTCTGTCCTAATACACATTCCTTGTCTTATGTTTTAATAGTGCATGCTACTTCACAGAGGAGAAAAAGGTAATAAATCTCACCAACTGTACACAGCTTCAGGAGAAAAAAACATTTTGCTTTAGGGAGAAAAAACATTTTCAGAAAATCAACCTTACCTTAAAGCTCCTCTGAAACAATGTGCTGTGAAAATTGTTCTACAAATCAAACACACTTCAACTGATTTCCTTTTCGCTTGATGCTACCAAGCAGTTTTATGATAAATATTCCATTTCATGAGGAAATATGCCACAATATAGAAGTAAAATGGGCTGCATGTGCCGTTTCATGACCTATATGACTTTCTTTCTTCTGTGCATAACACAAATAGAAATTTTTAAGAATACTTATGTAGCACATCGAAGGCAACCTCACTTGATGTATGTGCTATATTCCAAGTATTCTGAAGCCGTACAAACATCATTCAGCTGAGACAAATAATATATAGAGGTCTGTCATGTATATAGTTCCATTTTTTAATTTAACATGTTTGCTAATTAAATCTGAGAGCAGCAATGGAAGTAAAGTAGCCATATGAGCTACTTTTATGATACTTTTTATAATATTTTTTATGGTGCTTTGTGTCTTTTTTGGTGCTGACCGTATCTGACACTAAACTAAACTTTTCCTTTTGTGTTTCACAAAAGATAGTCATACAGGTTTAGAAAGGCATGATGGATAGTAAATCATGCCAAATGTAATTGCTGGGTGAGACACCTCTGTTTGTGCTCACTATAATGCATTTGCTCACTGTAATTTGCATTAGGGCTACTGCCAACAGTAATTATTAGTTAAATAAAGAACAAATAGGAGTGTGTTTTTGTTATTGTAGCTGAAAGGCACTCACGTTAAATTTAATGATGTCGTAGATGAGATAGCGTGGGACCGGCTGACCGTTCACTTTGTCAATAATCATCTCCTGCAACAAAAGATTATGACGATAAGAAATGCAGATATACCACCCATAAAAACAGCCAATAAAAATCAACATTATGTAACAATGTCATTTTGAAAACAAACAAACAAACAAAAAAACACTCAAAATTAAGATATTTAGCTTGAAAGCTCAAACACTGGTTAAAAAAAAAAAAAAAAAAAAATCCATGTATTTTTAGGTTAATATGTGAGGTCCAAATGTCTGGGACAACTGAAATCTTATTTGTTTATATACCTGTAAATTAAAAGCTTTAGAGTTTCAAAAGGTTAAACAAAGCAAAAGAGAGTAATCAATAATAATAAATAATGAAAAAAGTCAACACCTATCTGTGGCAATGTTTCTCAGAGAACGTTTACACTGGTGAAAACCACATTTTTATGCGGAAAAAAACTTGCACCGGAAACAAATAGTTCAAAGCATGGGATCACTTCATAGAAGGGAGTAGTTTCACGCAATAGAAAATTTTAATTTTAATGCTGAAATGAGAGTGATGAAGTTACTTCTGCGCTCTTACAGTCAGTCACACAGCAGAGCAGTTAAAGGTGTTTGGGTATCTGTTAGAGCTGTGGTTCAGGTAGAGTTGAACTTTAGGGTGTGATTTCGCATTAGGGTTACTGCCAACAGTAAATGTCTAATTAAATGTCTGAGGCATTTAACATCCCTTCTGCGTACCCCTCTCTTGCAGTGACTACAGTCACACCTTTTCCATGAAGGGACCATATTTTCCCCCTTAAAAATTATTTTTAGGTGTATTTTTTTACTTTCATATAGGCAAAAAAAGCATGTTTTTTTTGTCAAATTCTTAAAATTCTGTTAATTTATTAATTAATATAATGAAGCAATAAATTAAATTAAATTAATAATTTCAGTCAAATGAAATTAGTGTCAACACAAGCCATTTTGCACTCCATTGGCACAAGCTGCATCTAGTTGTATTTACACTGTGTTTAATGCTGCTCAGAGGTGGCATGAATGCAATTTCAATGGAATAAATAATGCTATGAGATAGTTTTAAACAACAAAATGTTCAATAGAAATATGAAATGATGGTAAAAACAAAGAGATACTTTACAATATTAAAATAAAACTCCCAGTAAGTGTCAAGTCGCTGTTTTAAACAGAGTCATTCATTCGGTAACAAAGCAAGTCGTTGAATCATTGACTCTCATGATTCATTCAAAGCTACAGAAAACACAGCTGTGTGTTGCAGTTCTACTGTGGCTTTTGTGGGAACTATAATTTAATTTCAAAAACAATACTGCAAAACTGTTTAAAGTGAATATCACTTAATATGACCTTTTTGTTTTTTTAACTGTTGTATAAAATCAATGTCACATTTGCAATCGTGTAGATATTTGGGGAAATTGCATTCTTGCATACATTCAAATATATTTTCAACATTAAAAACAAGAACTTATACAGGGTATGTTTTTGTATCAAAGAGTTTGAGTCTCAAATCGATCTCGATCTCAGTCTGTGTCCATATTTGTTCTTCATGCTATTTAGTGCTAAAACTACACTTTCACAAAGGTACATTGTCAAGAACAACAGTAATGCTGCATGATTTGCTAAGGCGGCAGACACCGCACACAACCTATCATCATTATCAATTTGTTATTTATTCACTCTGATCAGATTTTCATTTTGGTCTTGGTATGAACAAACCATTGTAGTTTTGTTTTCCACATGACATTTGTGAAATCGCTGTTAAGATTATAATATCTAGTAAAATAGTTTGCAAAAACATTTGCTGTTGGTCATTACATTTTTCCATTAGTGTTCTCAGACCTCTGGACCTTTAAAGTCTTCATTGTCTAAAGTAATTTCATGTTTAAATCAATGTTTTATGCAATGTTTATTAGGGTGGGTTGCACCAAAAAGGACTGATCTTAAACATAGATTAAATCATGATTTATCTTATAATAAAAATCAGGTTTACATTAAACCCTCATTTTAATTTAATTTCATTGGACACTAAATCAAAAAGTGACAGACTGAGCAAAGGCAGACAAAGAAGGTGTGGTGGCCGGCCTCTGAGATATATTTAGAATAAATGTACATAAATTATGTACATAGACGACTCATCTTAGTGGTGAAACGGATTGACGGTACATTAGAGGGCACGTTTTGCACGCTCGGGAACAAGACGAGGAGGAGTGCACACTCCGCAGTGCTGACAGATGAGCGTTACTGCATTCCCTAACTAGGTGGAAGCATGCAGGGCAAGGGTCAAAAGACATGGTGACACTGCCACGGTCAGTCTATGAACATGCCTCGTACTCATCATATCCTATACTTTGTTTTCTTTGTGTTTTAGTTTACTATTTTGCTCCATTAATTGACACAAGTAGTAGCTCTCTTGGTTTATGAATTATGTTCAAGCTGCTACGACATTTCTCAGCCTTCATGATCAATCCTGGGGTCGGTTGCACCAGCTAAACTTAGTTGAAACATGACTATGTATAAACTAAATATTTAGGGAAGTCTCCAATCAGGAGTAATGGTTGGAATAAAATAGCAGCACTGAACTGCATCAATAAGCTTGTTTTACCTGACCGACTTCAATCCTTTAGACATACAGTATGTGATAATGTTGATATTTACACTCGCTTATATTTCAAGAAAGAGAACATTAAGACAATATACGACGTGAGACTCTTCAAAAAGAAACCGATCTAAGCAAGGCAACGGTCCATTGTGCATGTCAAATAAAGTCAGTCATAATAAAATAAATGTCATTTTTTGTGTTTTATTTTTTTCAATCAGTCATTGCTCCTTAACAGTTTCTTAATGTCATTTACATATACAATACTTAATTAATGAAATAACATAAAAGGTATTTTTACTTCAATGGAAACTTTTTACTGTTATCAATCCACCTTAACAGAGTTAACTTCAATTCACGTGCTTCAACACAGCTTTTGTTCACAAATTTAAAGGCTGCTATAGGATCATTGAAGATAAACGTCATATGTTCTGTGCATTACTTTAAGGAAAGCTTACAACCTACTCAAGAACATGATCTGTTCTGCCTTGGCTGTTAAAAACTAGCTAGTAGTTACTAAGCCTCTAGTGTGGACTTTATGTTCCGATGTAAGAACTTATGAACAGCTGGTGCAACCCTACCCAGTAAACTAACAATCTTTCTCTATATAGTGTTAGTAAACTATGTTTCGTTGCTTAACCTGCATGAGCTACTCGGGTCAGAGACAGTGTCAAGAGAAAACAGTAACATTTTTATTGTTTACTGCAATAGCGAATTCATCATGGCAGTCAAGAATTGCATTTTTTTAATCACAAGTTAAAATTAGTTTAAAATTAAGTGGTGCAACAACTAAAATTACAAGTCAAGTCTGTATCAAGACTTAAACTCTGTTTAATTGAACCAATAAATGTGAAACCCACCCTTGCTATTTCTCCAGTGCTGTGCATGATGTTAAGAGTGAGGTAATAAAGGCTTAGAGAGCAAGATCCTCTTTAACATTTAAAGAATTAGTTCACAACATTGGCTTATTTTTGACCATCTCATGTAAGCCAAACCTGTGGGCATCCATTAAGTATAGGAATAGAGTAGATCCTCGCTTCCTAACCTGATTAACAGGCTTTCAAACAATGCAATAACTCACCCCATCCAAAAGCGTATTGGAAAGGTGGATGCGAAGATCCTTCCGGAAAGGAAACTCCAGGTTGGCTATGTGAAAGACAGAGTTGTCTCTGTCAATCATATAGACTTCGTTTTTTCCATCTATCAACATCATGTACCTGTAAAAACACAAGAGACGGAGTCAGGATTGGTGAGCAACTCAAACTTTTTTTAGTAAACAATGTGCAAAACACAATCCTTTATATAAAGGATTAGATCATTTTCAAATGAAAATTACCCCAAGCTTTACTCACCCTCAAGCCATCTTAGGTGTATATGACTTTCTTATTTCTGACGAAGAAATAAGAAATCAGAGAAATATTAATACTGCGGATTAATACCGACGCAACACCAGTTCCGTTTTTTCCGTAATTTGAATACGGAAGGCGGTTTGGCAGAGGCTACATATTTTACTTTATAACATGTTAAATATGGATTTTTTTTTTTTTTACACAAACGCATCGCTTTGCTTCAGAAGCCCTTTATTAACCCAGAGCCGCGTGGAATATGTTTATGTTGGATGGATGTGGATGGAGACACCTTCTTCAGCTCATACTCATTTGGTAGCGCATTACTACCATTATAAAGCTTGAATGTGTCAGGATATTTATTAACATTTCTCAGATTGTCTTCATCAGAAACAAGAAAATCATATACACCTAGGATGGCTTGAGTATTTTGTTCTTCTTTTAATTTTATTTAAGGTTTAGTTAAAGCAATTTTGTTCTGTTTGTGTCATTTATATTACTTTTTTAAAAATGTCTATACATTAAAATGTTCATATTTTTAGTTATTTTAGTCCTTCTTTGGAAATTGGCTACAAAATAAGTAACAAAAATGTTATTTCATGGTTTAAGTTAACTATAATCATCCTGGTGCTTATGTGTAAATGAACCCAGTGGCATGAATTTGGGAAGGTGGCAAAAAGTTTCCATGACGGCACTCATGGATTTGTAAGAAGAATAGTTAAATGAAGTATTTCAACATCTCAATATGGCGATCATATTGCTGCGTGATGTTTCAAAGAGAATCATGTTTCTAGGCCAAAGCTTTACAAAGTGAAAATCAAACTTTGTATTAATGGTGATGCAAAAGGTCTCAGCATAGAACAGTAACAAACAAGGGATTTGCTGTTTAATAAGAAACAGAATGGTACAAGTAAATGGCAGAGGTTCAAGACACAGCGGCTGGAATATTTTGTGGCTATAACAAGAGAAGGAACAAGACTGGACAAATTTTGCAGCTCTTGTCTGTTTATGAGCAGAAATTAGCAGCTAAAAAGAGAAGCGCTGATTGAGAACGCACATCCCGGTAGCACTGAAACTGCAGGAATTGATGAGCTGCAATGATTAACAACAATGCCTTGTTTTGTGTGCTTCACTTCCATCAGAAAAATTAAGATAAATACTTGTCGTAATAGGTATAATTGAACAAAGAAAAAAAGAGCCAGGTGAGATTTAGTCTAGTGAAATTTAGCAATCTCTTCAGGGGTGTTATTTTCAGACATTTTTCCAGCATAGATGATAAAGGCAAGACGATAATCTCTAAAACCCGAATGCAAAGAAAAAAGTGATCCTGCTCAAAAGAGAGACAAAAGTTTAGGGATATAAGCTGTTAAGGGATATCCATCTGGAGCAAACTGAACACACGAAGGATGGACCGACAGGCTGCTTGGATGAAGCCAACGTTGAGCAGTGGAAAGTTTTGTACGATAAAACCCTTATTTCCAAAGATTCTTTAGGCTCAAACAGAGGAGTGCACATGTAACAGGTGTAAAGGTGCAGTAACATTAACAAAATTTTGTGGGCAAAAAGGGTCCTTTGTCTGTTGTCAATAGTACGGGGATGTATGAAGCACAGCACACACTAAAGTCACTTTCAAACCAAGCAGCTTTGTATTGGTCAATGCGGCAAATTCACGTGACCAACCTGAACCAGAGGCAAAATCTTTCGCCCTCAAGCAAAAATTCCAATTGTATGGATTCCTATTGAAACGACTCCATTGTGATTGCACTAAAAATGGAAAATACAATCCCACCTAAAGACCACATTCACCTTTAAGAGCCTCAGGTGATTGAAACCCTAATGTCAGGCTGAAATAGCAACCAAATATACCTTTAGGTAGTATCTGGTTTCTTGACAGGCAGGCAGCAGTTGTGAAGCAGCAGCTGAACGCCTTTGGCTTTGCTTAGGCTTTCCAAATCATTGTTGGGAGATCATTGGCAGGATTCAGAAAGACAGAGTTGTCATGTACATGCATAGTTGTATATTATATTTTTCAATGTATGTATATATGTATATATATATATATATGCAAAGTCTGTGCACTAATGGGGACATTAACGTTACATGTTCTCATCAGCTTCTATATGATCACCCCGATTCCCTGTGTCTGCACGTGTATCAGACAGAGCTGCGTTCAGATCAGCACAGGCAGAAGGAAGGGGATCATGTTTTAATTATGCATTACTTAGAAACAACTTATCAAATTTCACAGCTTAAAGGCCCTGAAATTAACAACTGATCTGGTGCAACTTCATTTCGAACTAAATCAGGCCAAAATGAAGTGCACTTGAAGTTTAAAAAAAAGCTTTCAAAAGTCTAGTAAATCATTACATGATAGGTAGGTGTGGCTCTAACGCCCTGCCTTCTTTAAGGTGGATATCTTCTTCAGTTCACTTCTTCTAAAAACATGAACAAACTGCTTTATAGTAGAAATTGAATTTGTAATTTTACATTTAAATCAGCTTGTTTTAAAGCAATATTTTGTATAAAATGCTATATAAACGTGACGTGATTGGAGAGCAGAGCTTGTGCAAACATAACCACATTGCTATAATCAGATTCTTTCTTTACTGCCGTTTTCTCAACGCCATCATGTTTGTTATTGAGAGGAAGGTGTGCAGCACATATTTACACGTTCATCAAAATGTGACCCTCAGCATTGGGATGGTCGCTGACACTATATCGCTGCTCACGTCTTTGAAACTACATTTGACCCCTAAGTGAAGAAAGAAAAAGATCTCTGCCATTAGAATATCAGGCCTTCAGAGAAGAGCAACAGAGCCGTCAACAATGTGCTTATGGATCGCCAAAAGAGCCATCCTGGTGTGGACATTTCCCAGACAGGAAACCCTTTCATTACAGAAACAATTAAAACAAAAGTAAAGCAAAACTAAGAAACGTCTTTTTGACTTTTGGCTGTAACGAGAAACCTGCCACTAACCATTAAGCACAGTTCGAGTCTTTGTGAGAGTGGCAGGATGGTGTTCTCAGAGTACAGCGAGGAGCTAAAGATTGCATTCCATCAAATTTATATTCAGCGCATCTGTCCACATCATTATACGCAATTGGCCTTTTGTATGGGAATAAAGGTGCTTCAGGGAATTATGCGAGTGTGCATTATCCCAGTCACGTATTGTACAGAGAGTACCGACTGAATGGGAACACTTCAGACTTCAGTAAATACAATTGTCTTCCCTAAAATGCTGACAGTGTCCGCACACATGCCAAAAAGTGGAAGAAAAAAAAAAACATGGCTTTGGAGATCTCTGGAAGCTTGTTTCCACCACTGAATAAAAAATAAAAAAGGTAACTGTGATTTTTTTTCTCTCAGTCAGTCTTTTTTTTCCCTTAGAATTGGGCTTTATAACTCGCAATTGTGAGTTTATATTTCACAATTCTGAGAAATTAAGTCAGAATTGCGAGATATAAAGAATTGTGAGAAAAAAAAGAGTTGCGAGTTTATATCTTGCTATTCTGACACTTCAACTCACAATTCTGAGAAAAAAGTCAGAATTGCGAGATGTAAACTCGCAATCAAGCATTATGAAGAATTGAGAGATATAATCTTGAAATTATCTTTTAATTTTTTTTATTCCATGGTGGGAAAAAAAAAAAAACTTCCATGGGTATCAAATCAGACCCCCCCCCCCAAAAATTGTTCAGCCCTTCAGCCCTCCTTGAGCTTTAATAGTCCATCATTTGGTCATTTTTACAGAGCGCTCGGCTGGACGTCCCCAGAGCAAAAGCATCAGAGTGACCATAGCACAGGATAATGGTCTTGTTAAAACAGATCTCTAGTTAAAGAGATCAGCTACACCTTTTGAATGTCTCAGTGATGGAGCAAAGTGTTTTTCTATCAAAGAACCACAGCTGTTCCGCTCAACTTTCTGCTAATTTTGGATCACTATGAAACACCAAACCAGCTCATTCGCTGCTGCTAGAGCATAAAACATTCCGCAAGGTGCCAACTGTGGTGCATCCGAGCAGATCCGTCTTCTGGATGAGTGCTTAATGATGCAGATGTTTGATTCTGGTTTGAGCGTATGAGCCACCAGGAGTGAAGAGAGACAGCGCACATCATTACAGCAGACAAGCTCAAGCAGAGCTGCCATAAAATGACCTGTAGCATCATTAAATGGCCCTCTATGAGCATTACACTCCCACATTACAGAAACCACACGAGAGAATTACACTGAAGATCATTTGAAGGGGTGCTAGAACATCAAAAGAATGATGAAAAAACATTCACACTATGTAGGCATCAATACTATTATCGTTATACACATATAACAAACAACCAGAGTTTACTATGACCTAGACTTAAAAAGACCTAAAAAGTTAGTTTAGACCTACAAAGGCTCATTCAGACTTGTTTGCATGTTCCATTATGGAAAGTTAAATCTGAAATCTATGATAACACAATAATAAAGCAGTGCAGCAAAGTGTTTATGGCATAATAAACACAATTGTCTGCGTGAATTGTTCAACGTCTTTAATAGGTCTAAACAAAAACAAAAAACACTGAAAACCTTAATATTTTGAAATATTATTACAATTTAAAATAACTTTTTTGTTCGAATACATTTTAAAATGTGATTTATTTCAATACTGTCAAATCTGAATTTTCAGCATCATTCTTCCAGTCTTCAGTGTCACATGATCCTTCAGAAATCATTCTAATATGCTGCTTTGCTGCTCAAGAAACATTTATTTTTATTATTATCAATGTTGAAATCTGTTGTGATGCTTCCTATTTCTGTGGAAACTGTGGATATTTTTTTTCTGGATTCTTTGATGGATAGAAAGTTCAAAAGAACAGCATTTATTTGAAATAGAAATCTTATGTAGCATAATAAATGTCTTAACTGTCACATTCAATCAATTTAATGCTTTCTTGCAGAATAAAAGTATTGTTTTTTATCCTATTGACCTCAAGCTTTTGAACAATAGTATTCATATTTTAAAACCACAATTGTAAAATCATTAAAAATTACGTATGCAACTATAATGACCCTCTATAAGACGTAACAGTTAATAATTTACAGATGAAAGCATTAGTTGCAAAAACAACACACAAGAAAAAAACAGTATTTGTAATTGCAAGGGTCAGAGAGAACATGGGAAAATAGTAAAAAAAAAAAAGGTCACAAAACTAACATTGAAATAGCAAATGCAGTTACAAGTAACTTTATGAAAATAGTTTAGTATTTCAAGAAATAAATCGCTACAAAAGTGTAATACAGCTATAAAAATACATTTTGGAACACAGCAGCAAGTCTGCAAGCATGTAGCTATAAGCGTCTGTGTTGATGTATTAGCTTAGTGTGTGCTTCAGGCGTAAGAAAGGCAAACAACCTGATCTGCAATCACTGAACTCACCGCGTGCCGTCCGCTTTCCAGCTGACTTTATAAGCGTTCTTCTCCAACAGACGAATGTTTCTGAGGTCCATCGATACGGGCTGAGCACCAGGAAACCCGGATCTGACAGACAAGCACATATAAAATGTGATTGCTGGGTCGTTTTAATTCATCTCCACTCATCAATGAAAGTAATCATGGCTGCGGTTTCATCAGGATAATAACTCGTGGCAGAACTCAGCTGTGACGCTTTCCATTAATAGGCTGCAAATTTATTTCCCATTACTTATTAGGTGCTTAAAGGCACTGTGTTGTGGACTGTTTTACAATTGGTATTAAATGATAATTCACCCTATCTGTTTTCTAAATGCATATTACTGATTTACAATTCATCCACACATGCTGCATTTAAAAAAATATATTGACCTTGTAATTTTTTAATCTTAACTCCAAATTCAGGTGAAACAACAGCCTTTTCTCCGGTCATCCATGTCTCCAAATTAGTCTGTTTAAACCCCGCCCCAACCAACTGCATTCAAGGCTGTTTACAGGTGCATCTCAATAAATTAGAATGTCGTGGAAAAGTTCATTTATTTAATTCATTCAAAAATCATCACAATTAAAAGTATCAAAGTTTTAAACTACTGCAGTCTGTGTCCATTGAATTTATTTAATTCACAAGTTTCACAATTGAAATTACTGAAATAAATGAACTTTTCCACGACATTCTAATCTATTGAGATGCACCTGTACATTTGATCAGTTTATATCTGTGATGAATTCATTTGAATACTTTGTTACCAAAGTAATTGTATATAATCAAATATTTTCTCATTTATTGGAAATGTTATCAATAAGAATATCATATCTTACTTTTGGCAAAAATATTATTTTATTCTTTATTTATTTATATTTTATGAATGTTATTTCTATTATATGTTTATTTAACATTTATTGCAAGAAAATCTTCAAATGTGGTAACAGGGTTGCAAAAATTTCCAACATTATATAAAGTAAGCAATTAAAAAAAACAGCTCATAAACATTTAGTTTAACCTCCAGAGGTTGATGAAAAAAAAGGAAGTTTAGAAGTTTACTTTTTTTGTTTTTTTTTTGCCTATTCATGCCCCACACACATTCACAGTCCTCACCATCTGAACACTTTCGATTACTTGACATATCAGTGACACGGGCTCAGAGCTGGAAAGCATCTGTGGGGGGTTAAACACACACACACACACACACACTCACTTGTCCCACTCTGAGAACTCCTGACATTTGCGCTGGATGGTGCCAAGCTTGGGCTGTGACATGACTTGAGTGACTCCTTTGACAGACACCCCCTCCAGAAACACAGCGCCCTGAGACACACAAACAAACAACCGTCATATCTGCACACTAACCACACACCCCATCACTAACAGCTCAAATCGAAAGGAAGCCGACATCCAGAATACAAATAGATACATTACAGGTTGCACATAACTGTCAGTGAGCCTTATTAATATCCCAGATGAGCCGTGCTGTATTGAACCAATGATAGTCCTTTCAGACTGTGAAAGAATGAGCTGAAATGAGTTTTACACACCATTTTTAGTCGTTCTTTCTTCTTTTTGCTCTGACTGGACTGAGAGGAGCTGGGCTCGGACCCCTGAGCGATGGCATTCCCGTCATCATCCACATCTTCATCCTCCTCCTCATCAAAGCACCATTCGGGGAGAGCAGGGGCGGCTGGGGCGTCCTCTACATCCCCATAGCGCCGGAAGAGCTCCTTAAGATAGTCTCCTTTATAGATGCCCGGGGACCGAGCCTGAGCAAACGCTGCGACAGCCGCCTCGATACTGTCATGAGAAAACACACAATCAATCACGCTGTGTATCATCACACAGGATACACTGCATTTAATGCAATACTTGATATATTAATATACTGCATACTGAAAAATGCTAATAAAATAATAAAAGAAATAGATCAATGTAAAAATTTCATTCATGATGTTAAATGTTTGAATAAAACTAAATCATGTTTAAAAATCAACTTCTACACTGCATTAAAAAAACAATCATTTACATTTTATTTCCTTCTAAATATCAATTAAAAAAATGCCAAAATTGATCTCTCTCTTTTTGTTGCACTCTTAGTTCTGGGTGTCATTTTGCTAAGGAATTTTTAATTTCATGAATAAAATTAAAATATAAAATTATCAGTATATATTTCCTGACTGTTTTCAGTAAAACATTAATTTAAAAAAAAGAAGTTGGCATGACAAGGCAAGTAGAGACAGTATTCTTTGTAGTGACTGTGAAATGCTACACTAACAGTAAAATACATATTCTTTCTATTTTCTATTTATCAACTATTAACTTTGTCTTATTTTATGTTAAAAACTAAAATAAATATTTCTCTAATTCATGTATACGTATTATATAGAACAAAAATTAGTTTGGGGTTAGTAATATTTAATACTTTTATTCAGCATGGACACATTTAATTGATCAAAAGCGAAGTTAAAGACATTTATAATATTACAAAAGATTTCTATTTAAAACCAATTTTGTTTTTTAACTTCTATACATCAAAGAATCCTGAAAAAAGTCAGTTTCTACACTATGAAAAACACATCTGTTTTCAACACTGATAACTGCAAGAAAAATTTTTGGAGCAGCAAATCAGTACTTTAAAATGATTTCCCAAAGATTGTGAGACACTGAAGACTGGAGTAATGATGCTGCAAATTCAGCTTTGATCACAAGAATAAATGACATTATAAAATATATTACAATAAAAAACAGATTTATTTTTACAATAGATTTTTTTTAAATCCTAATATCACAATATAACTTCTCTATATTACTAGAGTATCATTTTTTTTTACTGAATTTAACATTGAATAAATACCTTGGTGAGCATAAAAAAGCTTTTGTTGTGGTGTGTATATTATTAATTATGCATAATACTTTAATTTCAATTACAAAATGTCTTTATATTTTGTGCAACTATTCAAATATTCAAGATACAATTTAAAAATATGCATTTTTAAGTAGTGATAAATATCACGGAGCTCTGAAATTCACTGAAAAGCAAGTACCCCTGAATTGTGCTCAAATCTCAAAAGGATTTTTTACATCACAAGTTAGTGAAGAATCATCCACTAATAATAAAGATCAAAGCCTATAAACATTATTAATGCATCAGTTACTATGAGATAAGCCAAGCAGCTAAACTTGCTTCCAAACATCATGTTTATATTCGTGGCACTTCCACAGAAGAAAACTGAAAGAAATCTGCCTCTGTCTTATTATACGATACGTCCTTATTGTCCTCGCTAAGCCACCCTAAAAATGACAGATGAAATTAACTGCTTTAAGCTACAGCAGTATGTCTTCACTTACTGGGGAAAAACAACCACATGGCATTCAAATAAAACAAAAGAATAGTGAAAGATTTACAATAAAATTATAACAATTAAATCCTTTGCACGAGACAACATAGCCCTTGCTACTGCTAGCATGCCTGACTGAGCATAATGAAGTATTGATTAGCCAAACCAGGTGAGGTGGGATTTAAAAACCCCAGAGTAGATATGAGCGCTCTTGTAGGATGAGTAACAGATCGACTGCTTTTGCTCCAGGACCAAAACATGGATTCAGTGGCAACCCAAAATGTACTGAAACTGGATATCATTCAAAAGTACTGAATATGCACACTAATATGCCAAGTTATTAATATGACATGAATCTGAACAGCAGAACTGATCATTTGGTTTCTAAATGTCTCTCAAATCGTGATGGATTCATGCTCTCAGCAGTCCATAACTGACCAAACAAAACGCATTGTGGGCAAGTCAAGCTGTAACTAATGCAGTCTACATCATGTTTCTTTCACTGACATGGTTTTGGTGTCTGAGGATGAGGGCATTTCATGCAACCTATCCATAATGGCATTTTCTCTTCCTTTTTAACATTTATTTTGCTATCTTAACGTTGCACGATTCGATGCATTTCATTATTTGCACAACCTTTTCAATGGTGAGAGCTAATAAATTCTAAAACCAATAAAAACAATGTTATTTCTCAAACACTTTACAGCAATGCATTCAAAGCTCCAGTGAGAGACACCAGGAACAGCAAACACAATCAAGACTCTTAAGCCTGAAGTCCTTCAACATGCTGGCCTTCACATACGTGACAATATGCTACAATATACTTCTGAAATTAGCAGCACATAGATAAACAAATATATAAGGGTATAATATATAAACATTTATTGCTATCAATGTTGAGAAGCATAAGGGTGTCCACCATTACACGTGGCATCAAGACACCCTAGGGCGGAGGTCGATGATCGACTTTGTAGTTGTTTCATCTGACCTTCGGCCGTATGTCTTGGACACTCGGGTGAAGAGAGGGGCGGAGCTGTCAACTGATCACCACCTGGTGGTGAGTTGGATCAGATGGCAGGGGAGGAAGCTGGACAGACTCGGCAGACCCAAACGTATTGTGAGGGTCTGCTGGGAACGTTTGGCCGAGTCCCCTGTCAGAAAGATCTTCAACTCGCACCTCCGGCAGAGCTTCAACCAGATACCGAGGGAGGCTGGAGACATTGAGTCTGAGTGGACCATGTTCTCTACCTCCATTGTCGACGCGGCCGCTCGGAGCTGTGGCCGTAAAGTCTCCAGTGCCTGTCGTGGCGGCAATCCCCGAACCCGGTGGTGGACACCGAATGTAAGGGATGCCGTCAAGCTGAAGAAGGAGGCCTATCAAGCCTGGTTGGCTCGGGGGACTCCTGAGGCAGCTGACGGGTATCGGCAGGCCAAGCGGACTGCAGCCCGGGTAGTTGTGGAGGCAAAAACTCGGGTCTGGGAGGAGTTCGGTGAGACCATGAAGAAGGATTATCGGTCAGCCCCGAAGAAATTCTGGCAAACCGTCCGGCGCCTCAGGAGGGGGAAGCAGTGCCCTGCCAACACTGTTTACAGTGGGGGTGGGAATCTGCTGACTTCAACTGGGGACATCGTTGGGCGGTGGAAGGAATACTTTGGGGATCTCCTCAATCCCACAGACACGTCTTCCATTGAGGAAGCAGAGGCCGAGGGCTCAGAGGTGGGCTCACCCATCACCCAAGCAGAAGTCGCCGAGGTAGTTGGAAAGCTCCTTGGTGGCAAGGCAGCGGGGGTGGATGAGATACACCCTGAGTACCTCAAGTCTCTGGATGCTGTGGGGCTGTCTTGGCTGACACGCCTCTGCAGCATCGCGTGGCAGTTGAGGACAGTGCCTCTGGACTGGCAGACTGGGGTGGTGGTCCCTCTTTTTAAGAAGGGGGACCGGAGGGTGTGTTCCAACTACAGAGGGATCACACTCCTCAGCCTCCCCGGGAAAGTCTATGCCAGGGTACTGGAGAGGAGAATAAGGCCAATAGTCGAACCTCAGATTCAGGAGGAACAATGCGGTTTTCGTCCCGGTCGTGGAACACTGGACCAGCTCTATACCCTCTCTAGGGTGCTGGAGGGTTCATGGGAGTTTGCCCAACCAGTCCACATGTGTTTTGTGGATCTGGAGAAGGCATTCGACCGTGTCCCTCGTGGCGCCCTGTGGGGGGTGCTCCGGGAGTATGGAGTCCGGGGCCCTTTGCTAAGGGCTGTCCGGTCCCTGTATGACCGGAGCAGGAGCTTGGTTCGCATTGCCGGCAGTAAGTCAGACCTGTTCCCCGTGCATGTTGGACTCCGGCAGGGCTGCCCTTTATCACCGGTCCTGTTCATAGTCTTTATGGACAGGATTTCTAGGCGCAGTCAGGGGCCAGAGGGAGTCTGGTTTGGGGACCACAGGATCTCATCCCTGCTTTTTGCGGATGATGTTGTCCTTTTGCCTCCATCGGGCCAGGACCTCCAGTGTGCATTGGGACGGTTTGCAGCCGAGTGTGAGGCGGCTGGGATGAGGATCAGCACCTCTAAGTCTGAGACCATGGTTCTCAGTCGGAAAAGGGTGGCTTGTCATCTTCAGGTTGGTGGAGAGCTCCTGCCTCAAGTGGAGGAGTTCAAGTATCTTGGGGTTTTGTTCACGAGTGAGGGAAGGAAGGAGCGTGAGGTTGATAGACGGATCGGTGCAGCTTCTGCGGTAATGCGGTCGATGTACCAGTCTGTCGTGGTGAAGAAGGAGCTGAGCTGCAAGGCGAAGCTCTCGATTTACCGGTCAATCTGCGCTCCTACTCTCACCTATGGTCATGAGCTTTGGGTCATGACCGAAAGAATGAGATCCCAGATACAGGCGGCCGAAATGAGCTTTCTCCGCCGGGTGGCAGGGCGCTCCCTTAGAGATAGGGTGAGGAGCTCGGTCACTCGGGAGGAGCTCAAAGTATATCCGTTGCTCCTTCACATCGAGAGGAGTCAGCTGAGGTGGCTCGGGCATCTGTTTCGGATGCCTCCCGGACGCCTCCCTAGGGAGGTGTTCCGGGCTTGTCCCACCGGGAGAAGGCCCCGGGGAAGACCTAAGACACGCTGGAGAGACTATGTCTCTCGGCTGGCCTGGGAACGCCTTGGTGTCCCCCCGGAAGAGCTGGAGGAAGTGTCTGGGGAGAGGGAAGTCTGGGAATCTCTGCTCAGACTGCTGCCCCCGCGACCCGGCCCCGGATAAGCGGAAGAAAATGAATGAATGAATGAATGAATGTTGAGAAGAGTTGTGCTGCGTCATTTGCAATAGACATTTTAGAAACATTATTAATGTGTTGTCTGTCATTTTTGATCAATATAATGCATCTTCACTGAAGAACAGTATTCATTTCTTTAAAAAAAATCTTACTGATCCCACACTTTTGAACAGTAGTGTATTTGGAATTGAAATAAAGTGAAACTGGAACGTCTTGCGTTGTCAAAACACATTGCGTGCGCGATTTGTGAGCTTCGTTTTTTCACTTTCGGAAACATCATCTCCCGCTGGCCGTCTGACTGCTGATGCTGCCCATCATGTGACGAGCTGTTAACACGTGGTAAACACTGATCTGCTGGCTGTTACACTATACTTGAACGACTAGTAAAAATATTCATACAAGTACTAATTAATATGTCAGTCCAACAGTAAAACAGTATGTAATCACATAGATTCAAACGCAATGAAGATTCCGAGGATTAAACACTGTAGTAATAAAATACAATGCAATGTGTCTCTGAGTGCCTTTGAATGGATTTCTTCACACATATTTGCTCTTTACAAGCAAAAATGGCTGACCTACAAAAAAATCTGGGATCTAATTGATCATAAGCCTCCTTTATCTGAACTTATGCACCTCAATTTTTGACCTAAAAAGAGCAATGGTAATATTGCAATTTGGCGATATTGAATACAATTTAAAAAATAATGTTTTTGAAATGCTTTTATCTTGTACAAAATGGCACAAACTTGGGTGACGTGTCTACAAAAACAAAAATTGCTTATAAATCTCGTTATGCTATATTATCACCAAATATTGGCCAGGTTTTGTATTTATTTTTGAAACAGACTGGTTGTAGGCCTCACTGATCTGATCTAATATTGGTCAAAAATAACCATCCATTGAAGCACTTTGTGTTCAGGAGCATGTTCATCATCTCACACACACACACACACACACACACACACAAACCATTTTGAGTATTACAGGCTTTCTTTTTCATGGAGATGAACTTTCAGATCAATGAGGCCTGGGATCAATAAGTTTAAAAAATAAATACAAAATCTGTCGTAACTGAAAGAAAACAAATATTTGGACAAAATATAGCATAACGATGTTTTCACCACGGCACAAGGTTTAAAAGAATGGCATGTAGCCTTCAAATATCTGAACACATAGCTATTTGGCAGACTGCTCCCTACCATGACTTAGTTCATAAATATTAATTAGGACATGTTGATCGGTTAGCAAGCTTCCCAAAGCATCCAGTCCAGTCACAAGAAATTAAAATTCATAGGCCAATCCTTCTTTCCAAATCCTGCCTGTCAGTTAATCAAGCAGACCTACATAGCAAACACGGTGTAACCTAATTAACATTTATGAGCCAAGCCTTTGCCGTGGCAGCATTTATGAACTCATACCCACGTATCAAACTGAGTCTGTACTACTGATGGCACAGAAAAACGTTTTGGTATTTTCCTTGTTCGGTTTTGTTGACATCTTGAGTCTAAATTAGTCAACAACAAAATCCAATTGGGAAAAAAAATCCAATCAGTTGAAAATGTTGTTAGAATAGGTCAGTTTGTATTTGCTAACACTGCTTTGCATTCTGCTTTGCTGTCCTCTCAGGATTTTACCCATGTCCTTCCGACCATAAAGTCATGAACACTGACCAAAGGTGATGTAAGTAAATCCTTCACTTCTACGCATGTTTTTTTAATGCGCTCTCATTGAAATTTCAGCAGATGGCTCCAAGGCAAACCTACTACTGTTCTAAGCCTTTCCATTTATAGATTACAACTTGAAGTTTGCTGGAGACTCAGAGACTTAGAAATGACTTTTTACTTGAAAGACGTCAGCAGTGCTTATCTGATCTCTTCAGCAATTTCCTCTGAAAAAATGAACAATTTTCTGGCTGAAAGAGTGACTCCGGATGAAAATAAGAGGGAATGAAATCAAACTGACACTAATCACGTCTCGCAATGATCAAAGCTAGTTGACAAATAACAGGGACAAGAGCACTTTTGTTTTATTCAGCATGAAGGGTTTAAGTTCAAACTGAAATGAAGTGAAATGAGCAAAGAATTGTTCCTGTCTTCACGTTCATCCAGAAAGTTTCTACTTTTGACTTTGGAAATTTCATAATTTTGCAGTGATGTGTGATCAAGTGATTTCAGTCAAGATGCAATAGATACACTGGGCAATTTCATTTTTTTTTTTTTTTTTCATTTATCGACAAAGACAGGAAGTGTCAGGGCTAGAACAACATTTCGAAGAACAAACGATTCTTTCAGAGATTTGTGCTCCAGAGTGCAAACCCAAATACGCACTGGTTTTGCCAATATGATATTATTACAGTATCAAGTGATGGTGCTCTTGCTTTTGTTTGAGGGTGCTTATCACCCCCGCAGAACTGACCTTGCATGTATAATTCGCTCTTCCTCTTCTTCTCCTGAATCAGTTTCTGATTCAAACATATATGGCTGAATTAAACTAATATTTCCATATTTCATTATTCTGATAAAAAAAAGTGTGGCCATTTTTATTGTCATTCTTCACATACCCCAATGCATAGTACAAATGTTAAACTCACATACAGTGGGTGTGTTACTGGCCACTGTAATCCACTTACATCAAATGCAAAACACATTTCTAGGGATGCATGGATATTATTTGCCGCTGTGATGAACATAGTAATGCTGCTCTAACAATGCCTAAGCTGTCGTCGCGCTCTTCACACCATCTCTGGATGAAGATAAAGGAGTAGAGACTGCGCAGCAAGAGTTTAGTAAGAGTCGATTAAAATCTGCATATACCACATAGTAATATGATTGGGGTTACTACAATTATGAGCTTAAGCACATTAGCTTAAATGAAGTATTGTGTTAACATGAGGTAAAGTTTAACCGCAATATTGCCAAAAATAATGAGGGTGCATGTAAATGTAGTACCTATATCAACTACTTCCATTCAAAATTTCAAAATTGCGAAATTTAACTTTTGCATAAAATTGGAATATAGCATAAAACATTTGCAAAAAAGAAAAACCAGTGTGTCCATCCCACTTCCTGGGAAGATGCCACAACCAGGTCAACTGGGAAAAGAGCAAACGCTAAGCTCTTTGCAAAGCATCTCCTTTCTCGGGATGGAGTTGGTCACAATGACAGCGTGTCTCATGAACAAGCATGCTCAGTCAATGCTGAACTCCCTGAAGAAGTTTAGTGAAAAAACTGTGGTTCCACAGAAACAATTTCAAAAAGCTCCAGGAGCATATGGCATTCTCAACGGCAGCTACACTGCTCAGGTTGATGCATATGAGACCACTTCAGCATTGGTTACAGACTCGAGTCCCAAGATTGGCATGGCATAGCGACACGCATCACATGTCCAGTACACCAATTTGTCCATGCTTATTCAGCCCTTGGACAGTACTTGCATTTCTATGGGCAGGGGTTCCCCTTCAGCAAGTGTTCAGGAATGCTGTGGTCACAACAGATCCAAGACTGGCTGGGGGTGGCGTGTGCAATGGGCTCCGGGACAGGACCTTGACTGCATTGGCACGTCAACTAGCTCGAGTTGCTAGCAATAATGCTGGCCCTGAAGAAGTTTCAATCGTTGATCCAGGGCAAGCACATGTTGGTCCAGACAGACACAACATGGCAGCAGTAGAATATATATACCACCAAGTTGGTTTACTCTCAAAGCATGCCCCAACTTGCCTGCCATCTCCTGAATGGACTTGAGTGGCCTGATGTCACTTTTCAGCAAACAATGGAAAATAAAAACATGAAGAAACTTTTTCCACTATAAAGAACCTTTTGTGCAATACACAGGTTCCACGAATGCTAAAAGCTCTTCATGGAATCATAGATGCCAATATAGAACCTTTATTTTTAAGAGCATTTATCTGCTGTATTATAAAAAAACACTTCAAACCAAATGAAAAACATAGCCTACTCTGTAACTTTGTCACAGACAGGTGCTTTCAATGCAGACAGTTTCATTGATTGGATTCATTGGAATTTTTTTTTTTCTCACATCGCAATGCGCCACAACCAGTGTAGAGGTGCAGGTTGTTTATGATTTGCCGGCAATGTCAAAACTGGCTGTTATTCAGCTGATGATTGCAGCAACAGCTTCCATTGTTGCTCATCCAAATTGAATTCAGAGTCAGTACAATCTGTTTTATAATATTAGTTTTATTTTTTTGACAGATTTTTTTTTTTGCATAATGTGGAGCAGTTATTGCAATGATGATAAACAAATGATCATTTATTATAAATAATTTTTATCTTTTAGTTTGTGTCCATCAAGTTCCAAACAAAAAGAGAAAATAATCAAATGACATGAAGCCTCTTTCATTTGAAAATTGTTTCATTCACTGGATTTTCAACATAACAGGCAATTCAACATTCTTATAACATATAGAATGAATTTTCAACAAAAATAACCATATTTTAGCATATACACAAACATTTAAAAAGTTGGGGTTGTTTAGGGTTTTTATTTCTTTTATTTATTTATTTCTTTTATTTTATTCCTTCAGAAAAGATTGTACTATGCTGATTTGCTGCTCAAGAAACATTTCTGATTATGATCAATGTTGAAAACAGTTGTGCAGCTTCATTTTTTTGTGGAATATGCTTTATTTCAATATGCAATACTTTCATGAATTCATTATTAAAGAGCAGCATTTGTTTGAAATAAAAATTATTTGTAATATTAAAAATATCTTTAACTTAAATTTAATAAATTTAGTATGTGTTTGCGAAATAAAAGGAAAAAAATCTTGCTGGCCCTAAACTTTAAAGGGTTGAATTAACATCTACAACCAGACAAATGTGAGTACTTTTTAAGCAGTGGCAGGTCATTTTGCTAAGTTACCTTTTAATTGTGTTGCTTAGACACAAGTAAATTATATTTTATGTGATTTGTAAGTTTGCAGACGGTTTTAAAAGTGATAAGAGAATGTCTTTCTATCATGAAATTCTTGTGGGCTGCAGTCACAAACCAATAACCCTTATGAACCTGTATTTTTGATGAGCAAATTACGGTTTGGATTAGTCAGTCTGTTTCTTTTTTTTGTAATAAGTAATATTTTAGTCAATGAATATGTGTGCAAAAAGTCATTTTTTTGTTTGCTTGGTTTGGCTTTCTCCATCTACTGTGCCTTTTCGGCAAAAAGCTTAATTCTGTGCCCAGTCTACATGTGTTCATTGGGTGAGTGCTTATGTGTGTTATCTAACCTCCAGTCCATTTTCTCCACCAGGTAGGCACATATCAAAAAGCCAGTGCGGTTGAAGCCATGTGTGCAGTGAACGCCTGCGGGAGACAGAACACAACAGTGACTTAAACACAACTGAATCACACAGACCACCCACTTGCCAAACGATTTTCATCCTTCACTAGGATCAATATAATCATTTTTGGTTATTTATGCATTCTGTGCACATGGGTAGAACTAGACACTGGCCTTTGGAATGATACAGTGGTAATTGATGACAGAACAAAGCCCTTTATTTGGAGGACTACTCACTGATACACATATTAAATGTGCAGTGCTGAGTGCTGAACTCTGCTCAAGCCAGCCGCGGCTTGAAAATAGCTGTGTGAACTTATTAAGATAATTACAGTCATCAGCAGGATGTGGAGAGAGAGAGACGTGCTTTCTGAGTGCCTCTTTCATAGAGTTGGCCTTTTGTTTTGAGTTTGCCGTTTTTGCGACAAGGTAATGATCATACTTAGTAATGAAAAACAGTGAGATGCAAAGGCCAAAGCCATCCATCTACTGCACATGAACTTAATATGAGTATCGCGATATACTGGTACTGACTGATAACGGCTATATTCAAAAAGTTAAACATTTATATTGTGTTAATACTAAACGTATAATAATAATGTATATAATCCAGAGCCAGTTAACACTCCAAGACAGCAGGTGGCGGTATGGCATCTTAAAAGGACCCATTTACTTACAGCGAAGTTCTTTTTCATTCTTCACTTTAGGGTAAAAAGAAGTTGGGAAACACCTCTTCTGCAGTATACTGTTAGCAAACATCCCGAAGCCACCTACTCTGCTGAGAGCGGTATTCAGGTGAATATGTAATTATGTGCTGTGCACTTTATTCTCAATAACAGAAAAAACAACAAAAATGACAGTGGTGAGGAAGTATCTGATTATAGCGAGCTCTGCGATTCGGTACTCCAGTTAAGTCACGTTTATTACATAGAACTTTATGCAATAAATTGAATAGATTGGAGCTCCAGAGACACACCTACCAAGACTACATCATCGCCACAGACCAAAGGTAGTTTCAAGGAGTTTAAGCTGTTTCGAACTTCAAGCAAACTTCGTTTAGGCCTGACTTGTTTCGAAACAAGTTCATTCTTCGATTTCACGTATATCAGGGCTTATGCTGCGTTCCAGACAGTTCGCAATTTGGATTTTTCCCATATCTCGTTCTTCGAAATAAAATCTGAATTGCCTCTCAAAGTCAGACATTCGACCTGTGAACTCGGGGTACATCAACCAAGCTCTGTAAGACGGGTCTTTTTTTTCATCAAATTTTCAATAGATATCAGAGTGATATTGAGTTCTTGTAAATTCTTTTGGCCATGATAATCGTGTAGTGAAAACATATCGTAATAGCCCTAGTAAAGAGGTGTCCAATCCTGCTGTTGGAGAGTCACTGTGCTGCAAAGTTTAGCTCCAACTTGTCTCAACAAACCTGCCTGTAAGTTTCTAGAGCTGCAGAGTAAATCATTAAAAGTTTGCGATATTGATTCAAACACCCACACAATATTATTTCTGAATGACAACGATTTGTCTGTGTCTATAACCTTTGACAAAAATCACACCAGAACATTCAACCTGTGTTGATGCTGCCGCTGAGCCAGAGAGAGCAGTTGTCATGTATAGCTATGAAACAGCTTCATAAACAGTCTTATAAACCACACAGTATCGTTATTTCTGTTACAAATATTCATATCACAGAAGTACTGGGATAAAAATATATAGTTCAAACATAAATCACTGATGTCTACAGAAGTTATTAAAAAGAGTACCTTTAGAAAGTTACTTGGCACTTCAAATAATGATTGTATTGAATGCATCTCACACCATCGGACTGTTAAAAAAATTATGTCATTGAATCATCCATTCAAGAGATTAATTTATTAAAATAAATGCAGATTCATCCAATAATGATACAAAAGTAGTATTTATGATTGAGTCATTGAACCATTTATTGAAACCAATTTTTTTTTTTAAATAATTAATTCAGAATAATTAAACATTTTAAATAGACTGCAGCAATTTACATTTTGTCAGAACCTCTGGTAAATTAAGCTATTTTGTTTAGTTGTCTGTTCAGAATTGCAATAGCTGTTTGAGAAAAAAAAAAAACAGCATGATTCTCAATTCACCCAGAATCGTTCAGATCTAATCCCCAAGACATGGTTCAGGTGTGTTTAATTAGGGCTGAAGCTAAACTCTGCAGGATTGTGGCCCTCGAGGAGCAGGATTGGACACCCCTGCCCTAGTACATAGACATTTTTTTTTGCTCTAGGGTTTTCTCCATTGACTCTAAAACGGACCTCATCTTTATTCCTAAAGTGAGATTCAACTTACAGTTGCCAGTCTGTGAACTTACAGGCTTGTCAGCCAAACTTTAACTATGTTAAAAACATTATGAGTAATTAAATGATTTGATGCATAACATTTTAGAAAATCTGCTGCTCATTGTTAAACTGATCCACATAATAAAGCTTCTAGTTCAGGGCTGAGCAACTCTGGCCTTTGTGATCCCCTTTCCTGCAGAGTTTAGCTCCAACCCTAATCAAGACCTTGATTAGCTTGTTCAGGTGTGTTTGATTACGAGCTGAAATAAAATAGGTTTTATTTTTTATATATATATATATATTTCATTTTATTTCATTTTATTTATTTTTTTATCGTTTTAGTTAACTATAATAACCCTGGGTGCAACATTTTAGATAGGCAGTAGTGATAACCAGGTCTCTCAACTTTATTCAACTTTATTATACTGATAAAACCAAATATAACATCAGATGGATCATATTGTGTTCTGTGTGTGTGTAGTATTTGTCAAGGCACTCCATGTGATGGAGGGACTCTTTAAAAATTTTTTAAAAATAGCACCCATTAATTGTAGTGCGTTTCCTCAGTCATCAGGCTGCTAAAGCTCCGTTCAGCCCACTGTCAGTGGTTGTGAACAGCAAGTTTTGCATACAAAAACAAAGCTTCTACAAAATTATATGCAAATTTGTTCTGCAGACTTTCAGCTACCAGGATTGCAGTCTGAAAGAACAATGCTTAAAGAAATATTGTACTGTTGCAGAGAACCTTTTGGATTTTGCATAAATTGATTGTAAATTTTGATTTCATGTTTTTTTTTTTTTTGAACACAGTGAATTTCAAAACTCCTTAGGAGATTTATCAGGTGAATGTAAAGTCAACAGTAATGCAACAGGACAACAACCAAAAGCACAGGACTAAATCAACACAGAAAATACACCTTCCGGAGGGGCTAAGTCAGAGTACTGACCTCAACCTGGCTTTGGCATGACACCAGTGATCCACACCGGATAAACCAAGAATATGGTCAAACCGAAGGTCCGCAATTAAAAATGGTGCAAAATTCCTCCTGACCAGCTGAGAATGTCTGAGTCGCAATTACAGGAAACATTTGGTGGAGCTTACTGCTATCAAAAGATGGTCAACCATTTATTAAATCAAAGGGGTTTACACTCACTACCGTTAAAAGTTTGGGGATTTTTTAAAAGTTAAGATTAAGTGAGAGTAAAGACTTTTATAATGTTTCAATGTTATAAAGTTCTTTCGATTCATCAAAGAATCCTGAAAAAATGTATCACAGTTTCTACAAAAATATATAGAGCAGCACAATTGTTTCAAAACTGATAACCAGAAATGGGTCCTGAACAGCAAATCAGCATATAAGAATGATTTCTGAAGGATCATGTGACACTGAAGACAGGAGTAATGATGCTGAAAATTCAACTATCAAAGGAATAAATTACACTTTACCATAAATTCACATAAAACACAGTTATTCAAAAAAAAAAAAAAAATGTATACACATAAAATAGATATATACATAATAATTATACTAAATATTTCACAATATTACTCTTTTTACGGTATTTTTCATCAAATATATGCAGCCTTGGTGAGCAGAAGAGTCAAAAACATTAAAAAACATTTTTATAAATGTTACCGAGCCCAAACTTTGAAACAGTGCACTTTTCCCCCACCATACATAGTGAATTTGTACATTGTGTTCAAAAAGGATGTAAAAACAATGCTTGAATGTTGTGATTCAAAAACAAAATTGTGACCAATTTATGCAGATATCCAAGTAAAGGGTTTACATATTTGTATTTAACTGCTGGTTGACATTAACCACAGTCAAGGAAAGGTTAGATGAAAATGAGTAATTTCAGAGGTAGCGTGAATCATTTCATTTCGATGAAAAATTACAAAGACAAACATTTCTGTCTTGAAACATACCATTCCCCTATGAGTGAAATTGTTCTTTAATCTGGACAAGTTAAAATGAATTGGATATCTTTTCTACAGACCCCGACAAAGTTTCTTTATTAGTAAACCATAGGCAACAGGAAATGTTTTCTTTTTCCCCAAAGTGGACGCTAGCCAAATGTCAAACGATGGCAAAATGAACCAATTCAACCAAGCGTAATGTCTGTGGGTTCTTGATCAGCCTGCCTTCACATAAACATCATATTTATACTTACAATGACACGACAAAAAAAAAAAAATCACCAAATGAGATTTCTTATCAAAGCACATTCTCACAAGGCTGCAGCTGTATTGGTATATCTGGGATTATATCCTCTGGCAATAGAAAAATACGATTTCATCAGAGGCGAACATAGCAAATGCCACACATTCATCAGTGTGATTTCATATCACAACCCACAGCTGTCCTAGTCGCTAGATAATGATTTAACAAAAAACTTTAGACCACACAGATGCAAACAGCGGTTTTTAAGCCACTCCACAGATGCTGAACTCCATTGATGTCTGGGCTTTGATGTGCAACTGTGAGTCTTTGTAGGGATTTAAAGTGTTATTTTTACACTAGGACATCTACTGAGAGGGTTTTCGCTTGCAGCATCATGGTACGGCATGAGAAAACTACCAGACACAACAGAACTGCACAGAAAGGGTTGAAGCAACATCAGTGAGGATTATGGGTTGTGATCTGCCATTAGTTGCAGCATTAAGGTCAGATTCATCACCCCAGATCCTGCACTATAAAAAATTACGAGTAAAACACTGGCAGCTGCAGTTCCCAGAAATTCACCTATATTTATAGGCATCTTTATATTTTACAACTTCTAACCGGATTGGATTTCTGCATAATGCATATATTAAGATATACTAGCTAACTAATTGTTGCATCATTAAATAAGTTCTATTGAACATGAATTAACATGCAGCCATTTAACATCCAACAGGCCAACATAAATGACAAAATCAAATCCAAATCTTGTTATTTGATTAACATTAAAAGAAAAAGCAGTGCAACAGGAATATTAGGCTGCTGTCACTTTAAGAGCTGCAAGGATCCAAGATACTAGTACACAAGTGTTTTATTTCTCAACAGTTTATGTTCATTTAAGACATAACCGACTATATTTACAAGAATATTCGCCAAGACAGGCATTGGTGGCCTTAACTACTATGTACTTACATTCAAGTTACTCATTTGATACAATGCATACAATTACATTTACAATTACACTGTTGACCCATTCCTTACACCATAACCCTATCTTAAACCTTAATACCACCAAACCTGTCCCTAACCTTACCCGTATCCCACCTCAATAGCACCTAAACTGTTGTGCAATACAATATGAAGACAGTACGTCTGTCACACTATCACCCTGTTTAGACTCAGTTGCACCATTTCCCACCACTAGTTCGTTGTCATGGTTTCTAACTTGATTTGTCATCACTGTCGGCTGTGTTATCGTTAATCACCTCATTTGTCTGTGTATTTAAGTCCTGTGTTTTCAGTTCACCTGTGCCCAGTCTCTTTCGTGAATGGTTTTGTTTTGCCTGCTTTTACAATTAGGATACTATTAAATACTTTCCGAACCTTTCGTCTTCGTACCTTCATATGCAGCAAAACCATGACAAGCACATTGCACTTTTTTTATGTAAGTGCATAGTAGTTAAGCACCCAATATAAAGTGGGAACCAATCAGCAATGAAAGGAATCTGCAATGAAAAAGCATGATTGGTGCATTCCTAGAATATTAGTCAATTAGTAGTTTGTTCAAACATTGGTTTTCTGATTTCTGATTTCACCTGAAAGCAACCACATAACACCTTAGCAAGAGTCAAGTTGTAAATAGGAACCGCTCAAATCTTCACACAATGTAAAAACTAAGCTAGGTTGTGCAGATTTTGTGGTTTGTGTAAATGTACAAATGCAGAGATCAACATAAAATGAAAAAAAAACAAACAGTTTAAATTACAAGTAAAGTTAATTGACTTTCACCGGCAGTTTGATTGACAGGTGATCTAAACAATGATAACCCCGAATCCGCAATTTTGTCCGACAAAGCAGTACAGGGGAGTTAGTACATTAACATTGGTAAACTTGAATTTGAAAAATTGTGTGTACTCACGTCTTTCCGCGCTTGAAACAACATTCCTTCTGATGTCCATTCATGTTTATTTGATGTTATAAATGAGCTAGTATGAAGGGATGGTTGGTTCATGAGCTACAGCGAACTTCACAACGTTAAAGAGTCACTATACAGTATTTATTGTTTAAACTTTTAAAAATTACAATATTTTTAGTAACCTGCCCTGTCTTGACTGTCGATGCATTGTCAGTGACCTCTTTGCTCCACGATGTATTTTTCATTATGTGAGAATATGATGTGTGGCGTAGGAGCGCATGGCTTGTCGGACATAGCAACAGTAACTAAAGGTGACGCGTCTTTGCGAAGGGTCAATTAAGTGTCTGCAACTACTATGTCCTCACATTTAAATGAATCATTTGATACAATGTTTTTTACTGTGTACATACATTTTTATATTGTACATATATTTAAAAAAATACCTGCATGTAATTACAGCTGTAATGAATTACTGTAATTACATCTAACTACCCCACCTTACTAGCAGCAAAAGTGTTTTTCAATACAACATGAACACAATAGGTATACTGTATCTAACAATAAAAGTTCAAAGTAGTTTAAAGACATCTAATATAAAGTGAGAGTATGTACATGTATATAAAAAAACATTTCTCCAGGATGAAAGTCTTATATTTCATACATTTCAAGTGTTGTAAACAGCTTTTTGGCTAATTCAAGCGCTTGCTACTCTTTACCAGCGTTACTTCTTTTCACACTCCCACAGCGCTTCACAAGTCATGTGACAATTTTAAATAAATACACCATCCTACAACTGATGAAACCATGCCAAACATGAAAAAAAAAATCTGCTTTCCTGATAATAAACTACCTGAAATTCATTCATCACAGAGCTCAAACCCATTGTGGAATGATCATGGTGTCACTAAACTAAAAAAATAATTAACTCTGCAAGTTCACAAACATAGACACACGACTGCAAGCATGAAATCAAAATTGGCAATTCTTGGAACACTGCACTGTTTACTCTAAACGATTTATCCGTGCACATAATTATTGTGCTAAATTCATATGCCTCATAATCTTTAAACACATTCATCCCCTCCCACTTTCAGCGACTTCTCTTCTCTGATGATGTGTTTACTGGTGCAAGGGTGGAACGACCTGTCACTCACATGTTATCCACCTATAGCAAACCACCCATCAATTACCCCTGGTCAAAAACAAGTCCCGCCCGACAATTGTTCTAGTTCCAGAAGCCGTTTCACTCAGACACACAAAATGAAAGAAAAGATTAGCGCAACTTCCATTTTGTGATGGTTTTAACAACCTTCAGATATAAAGGCTTACATATTTAAATCCCTAAAATTAGCTTAACAGATAAATTTCCTTCACAAAAATAGAATTTATATATATTTTTTTAATTGAGAATGGACTTTCCATTTGGTCTGGGGCTGCACGATGACAAATCATAATTGTAGATTATTCTCTTGAAATTATAATTGCGATTATTAATTACGATTATCACAATTTACATTGAACGATGTATTAAATAGCTTTACACTATTGTTTGAAGCAACTACATGCCATTTCATTTGTATAAAAATAAAAACAAGCTGAAAACACTTTCTGATTTTTTTTTGTCGTTTTTCCATAGCATTAAACCTCAAGTGAAACTATACATTGGTTCGGTTTCTTCTTTAAATTATAATAATTAAAAGACCTACAACATATGCACGGTATAATAATAGGGTCTTCTGCATTGGGTTGTTCTTGGAACTTAGATATAGGAACTAGCCACCAGTGTGGTTGCACGAGAACTAATGTTACCCGGCCTAGGGCCTGAGGTGACGTAAGGCCCGATTTACTTCAAACGAAATCAAAGAACGAACTGATGTGATCACATCATTTTGAGCAAAATCAGACTGACAAAGTTCGTTTTGGAAGTTCGAAACAGCTTGCCGTTGCGAACATTTCTAGGCTTGTAAACATCTTCATATTATCATGCCATTATTAAGTAAGCGTCGCCTTATTATTAATACGGAATGAATCAATAATATATAGAATAAGCTGCACAATGACACCATTTTCTTATTAATGTAAAGCTGCTTTGCCACAATTTGCATTGTAAAAAGCGCTATATAAATAAAGATGACTTGACTTGACTTATTTCACTCAGACAATTTTTTCCAGTTCATTTCTCCTCTCGAGTCCGAAGAAGTGAACACTGGAGAGCTGCTTTATAGTAGAAAACGAAGTTGTACTTCTGATGAAATGAGAGACTGACACAGTTTTTTGTGCGTTTAATATGGTAAAGCTGCTTGATTTTAAGCAATCTATTTTATAAAGCATTATAATATAAACGCAACGTGACTTTACTGGAGTTACAGATCTCGTGCAAACAAACATATCCACGTTGTCATGATCAGACGCTTCTCTTATGCTTTATTAAAAAAAATCCTTTCTAGTTTCTCAATTATTTTGTTACTGAGAGAAAAGCGTGCAACATTTTTACATATTCTTCTAGCGTGACTCTCAGCAGTGTGGGCGGCGTCACATGTCGGTAACCGTATATCGCTGCACATGTGTTTCGAACATCGTTTTACCCCTAAAGGTAACTCAAAAAGAACTTGGCTTGAAGTCTATCGGGGCCTGTAAACGCCACTTGTTATTTTTATTTTGGCATTGCGGCAGACTTTTATTTTGGCGCCACTGAGAACAGGTCAGACTGATCCTGAGCACACAGTGCTCGTATTTTCCATCTTCATTAGTTTACAATCCATTTAACAGTCCCGTCTAAATACATTACTGTTAAAAAGATAGAACTGTAATACAAAGAAAGTAGACCGTATATGGAAAAATTATTATCTTTTGCCGTGTGGTTGATGCCCAATGTCGCAGGCTTAGCAGAAATACATAATAATGTTTCGCTTGGTCTGCTCAAAGCCATGCTGCATTTTCTCCTTAGCGTAAGGTTGAGAGATCCTATTACGTTTGTACAGCTAGTCAGTTTGTGAATTAAATATATAGGCTGTGTACACGGCTTTTTAAAAATGGCGAGTGCTGGTTTTTCGCGTGGGTTCAACATATCAGCGTACACCTACGTCACTGGTAGCTCCTTTTGTGCTGGGTTAGACCCAAGGCCGGTTCTAGACATTTGGAGGCCCTAGGCAAAATTTATTTTGGAGGCCCCCCTCCAACTAAAACACTGGAAACAAATATTATTTCTTACCTTTATAACATCTGTTATTAAAATATACAGTATATAATTTTATTTTTTATATGTCCATATTAACTAAGGTAATCTCTTATGTTGGGGATGCTATCATGTGTGTTTTTTTGTTTGTTTGGCTTGTTTTTCGTAGTAATTTGTTCAGTAATTTATGTACAGGAGCCTAACACGCTCTACAGGGCTACAGTAAAATTCAGTAAATGAACATCATTCCTTGATCATTTTGTGGATGGGATTTACCCCTCCTATTGATTTATTGCTGTGGCATAAATGCCTCAAATATGCGCTATACACTCTTCAAAATAAAGATTCCAAAAGAGAGTTTTTACAGTGATGCCATAAAAGAACCATTTTTGGTTCTCTGTAGAACCTTTCGGTGAACAGTTCTTAATGGAACCCATTTTGTTTTTCTTAGTGTGAAGAACATTCTAAAAGAATCTAAATAAACTTTTCTACAGTAAAGAACCTGTTATGGAAAGGTTCCATGGATTTTAAAGGTTCTTCATGTAACCACAGATTTCGATAAAGAACCTTTATTCTTAAGAGTACAGAGGCCGAGAGAGCTCAAAGTGCTGCAAATAAGAAAACACATGCAAATAAAAAAAAGCACATCCAATTAAAAAAAACGTGATCATCAGTTTGACAACACACATGTGCTGCAAATCCTCACAACACATGCAAACACAAAAACGCGCTGCATATACAAAAAGCGCTGCAAATAGCACAAACCACAACGGAAATGTTTCAAGGAGCCTACTAGGACGTGCGTCCAAAACCAGTTCAACTCACCAGTCACTCATTCACTAATCCCTATATAGTGTACGGCATTTGAGTGCACAATGTGTTCACAATCATGAAATACTATAAAAACTGCAAACAAAAATAAACAAGTGTACATTATTTCATGTATTTATTATTTTAATAAAGTGTTTTTCAGTTTGCTAGAAGCTCACGCTCACTGACGACGTGGTCATCGAGCGCCTCAGGCGGCCGTTACGATGACGCCACATTAGTACAGATGATTAACGAATATTTTTAAATCATCCACTAAATGATCATCTCTTAAAGTTTAATGAGTGAACAACAGTGCCACATTTTAAAACACTTTTCTGTTAGTGAAACACATTACATTGAGTTAATGCCTACATAATATATTTTAATATTTTTTAATTTGTGCTGTTGTCAAGTAGGGTCCGTCACTTTTTGGGGTCCCCCTTGAAACATTTCTGTTGTGGTTTGTGCTATTTGCAGCACTTTTTGTAAATGTAGCGCGTTTTTGTATATGCGGCGCGTTTTTGTGTTTGCATGTGTTGTGAGGATTTGCAGCACATGTGTTGTCAAACTGATGATCACGTTTTTTTTAATTGCATGTGTTTTCTTATTTGCAGCGCTTTGAGCTCTCTCGGCCACCATATAAGAGTGTTTAAGCCTACACAAATCAACTGCTAGTGAAAGTGACAGAAACGAACTACTAAGCAGAAATAGGCTTACTTAATTACTTCATAAAACTGTACGCTTATTTTTTTCATTAAATAAAACAACAATATTTATGTTTTGAAAACTGAAAATAAGTATTATGTTAGAGCAGTAATGCAGAATTTAAAAGATTCAGAAGTACTTTTTTGAAACAAAAAAACACTCTAGTGCTGAAATATTCTAGCTCTTTGACTTTGAATACAAACTTCGCTTTCACTTCAGTATCTAGTCAGCTCCCGACGCGATGCACTAATTCAAAGTGTCTAACAGTCTGACTGAGAGAAATGATATATTGGAGCACTTATTATAAATAACTTATACATGGACACAATTAAAAGAAAAAAAAATCTGCCCTCATAATCCTTAATGAAAAACACGATTTATGTCTTATCAGATGATGTGTACAACGGCTGGGCAATACTGTCCCCTCCAGCACACTGTGGAGGTACAGTTAAATTTACATTTACATTTGTCCAGGGCAAAAAGATTTACACATGAGACAAGTTAGTTTTTGAAAGTGCCCAGACTGAGCAGAGGTGGAATCAAAACAAAGGGTGGCAAGATTGAAGAAGCCCATTTTTTGGTCAATCCATGAAACAAAATTCTGTTTGTGTTGTTCCACAGACTCCACTATTATTCTATAATTTGGAAAACAGCCTCCAAGCTAACATTCACATTTGACAGGAATCAAATGCACGTAAAAATGTGTTTTGTGTGTAAATAAACTAATGAAAACATCTGTTACTCAAGCGTCTCCTACAGCTTTTACCTCAGTGGAACATTTACCATCGGAAGATGAATCTAGAATCCCTAAAGTTTGTTTTCTCCATGTGGCGAAACATATGTGGAATGTTTCTGACATTAAGCCATTAAAACAAAAATATGAGGGGGAAAAAAAATCAGTGTTCTCAGGTTATGACAGATGCAGAAACAGACTGTCACTAGCATATAATGTTTGCCATATTGTAATACCGCAGTACTAACAATCCAATTGCAGAGGAATGCAAGCAATTGGGATGTTCAAGTTTTTTCTTCTTTTTTTGCCATAAGACTTCTTATTTAACATTCGACACACATGCATTAAGTGAAAAACAAGTTAATAACGATTACAAGGGTTAAGAATCCAATTTTTCCCCCACCAAACAGCTCCCTTCTATTTAATTATGACTCAGTGTGGCGTGTACAGATATCTTTGTTGTAGCATCATTTCAGTGTTTAAGGGCATTTCCCATGAGTGACATCAGTGCTGGTCAATGCATTGAATCAATGCCATGATCTTTATGAAAAGAAGCATCAGCTTCAGCGGTACCCTGTTATCTCTACCTAGCCTTGTAAAATGGTGCTCAAACTTAAAATAATTTCAACATTTTGTTTAATTCATGAATGAATGAATGGGCATTTTTGAACATGTTAGTTAAATGAACGATTTAATGACTCAAACAAAGACAGTCCCTTGCTGCCACATAGTGGCATAACAATGTAACCTGAACTGACAGCCTGTCTAGAATGTGCAGAGATGAGCAGTGCTGATGCTGGTGAAATATCAGAAGTCTTAGAAAGCCTCCCGTCTAGTCAGATTTGAGGATCTGAACTAACTTTTATAGATATAACAATAGCCAAACAAGCTTATTCTTAGGTTTATGTTGTTATGTGGGCCCTTATTTTGACATTCCGTTTCCATAACTTCATGTTTCCCTGCTCTGTTTAGTTTTGGTTTCCGATTAAGTTCTCTTTGTTTTTTATAGTTACGCATTGACTTCACATATGTCTAGTTTACTTTCCTTTGTTCTATAATTGCGTAGCCCTGTTTTTCAGTTGTTCTTGGTCAGTTCTCATTTAAGCATTGTGTGGTTACGTGTTCTGAGTGTTTGGATTATTAATAAAGCCTGTTTTGAATATTCTTCATTTAGGCCTATTTATATAGTTTAGAAATACACACACACACATATATATATATATATATATATATATATATATAAGCCACGAGCCAAAGGTCAAACATCTCCATCTAGCGAGATTACATACAAAACCCTGGAAAAGTAGCGCCATGAAATTGAAAAAAAAAAATGTTCTTCGTGTGACCACAGTACTTAGTGTCACGGTCTTCAGTGTCACTTGATTCTCAAGAAATCATTCTAATATGCTGCTCAAGAAACATTTCTGATTATGACAAATGATATGAAAATTGATGTGCTTTTTGATATTATTCAGTCTTGTTGAATAAAGTACAGTAGAGGATTAGGGTCAAGTAATAATATTTCAAAACACTGCTTCGAAGATTTACTAATCTTTTGTTTCGAATCAAAGTGGTTTGGAGTGCAAAAGTCACGTGATTTCAGTAAACGAGGCTTTGTTATGTGATAAGTGATTTGAAATTTCAATAGTTCATGAAACTTTGGCCAATCTGAACCACTGATTCAAAACAAAAGATTCGCAAAGTATTGAAGCAGTGTTTTGAAATCGGCCCTCACTGCCCTTTTCATAGTTGAAAAGTAGTTATTTTATTTTTTTGGCACACAAAAAGTATTCCCGTCGCTTTATTATAGTAAGGTTGAAACACCGTACTCACATGAACTGTTTTAAATATGTTTTTAGTAGCTTTCTGGGCATTGAAAATGTAAATTATTGGAAATAGAGGACCCACTGAGCCATCAGATTTTATTAAAAATATCTTAATTTGTGTTCCGAAGATGAACGAAGGTCCTACTAGAACGACATGAGGGTGAGTAACTAACGACCAAATTTGGGTGAACTGACCCTTTAAGAGATTATCGATGATATTTGCTTCAACTGTGACTGGTCATGTTTTGGCTCATCAGTGTATATTGTGAATTTGTCATTCAGTTGTGATTTGAACTGTGATATGACATTTTATTGATTATTTATTGATTATTGCTGAAAGAACAAACACTCTACTGAATGACATATAGTTAATTTTAAGGGCTTTCGTTCGTTACAAGCACTATGAGTTACAATGCAAATATTCATCTTTTATTTTGGCAGAATATTGCTGAAATTCTGTAAACGTTTGTCCACAAAAATGTTGGAAATTGTGCGAATGTGAATGTAAGTATGGAAACCTAGAGCCCATTATGTTCCCAAATGCGCATTAAACTCAGCACTTGCAGAGATGGAGTTCAAAAGAAGCAACATATACGGTGAACCAAGCTAATGCACTATTATAAGCTGCACACATGCAAAAAAAACCACAGAAACATACAGCACAACAGACATCTCAACCCTTGATTTGATCACCAGAATCGAACAGTATTTATCGCACATAAATTTCTGTATTATTTTGATTAATTGTGCAGGTCCATTTATTTATTTTAATGTTACATTCAAACCCTTTCAAAAGACCTTTTAAAGTCAAAAGATCCCACCTTCCAGCCTCTTTCTGTGATATTCTGGTCTCAAAAGATGGTTTGCTTCCTCCTCCTTCAGTAAAAGTCTACAGGATTTTTTTGTGTTTTATTGTCTGCTATGTGAAAATGTTGAGTCTTATTACTTAGAAAAAAAGTAAAAGTAAGGCACTTTTCCTCAACAAGTAATAGCAGTGCTTGCAAACACTAATTATCTAGAGTACTTTGATGAATTATGAATAATCCAAGTTAAATAAATCATGGTCCCATGCTGTAAGTTTCACGCCCCAGTGTAGCTAATTTAACTGATTATTAATCAGAGACGGCCAATAACAGTAATCTAGTGCTTCACATGTCTTCCTCTCACTGCCCTGAGCTCAAACGCTCTCCACGAGTCTTGCTTTTCTATGTGTCTCTGGTGCTCATGTTCCCTGCAGTGTCAATCACACTGTTGCCGTGGTGATAACAATGACATTCATAATATTCCATCCTCAACCTTCCATCTCATTTAGCAGGTTCTGTAGGGGCCGTGCAGTGCATTAACGTAACTCAAGAGCGCCTCCAACAGGCCAAACTCAATATGTACAATATGCATAATCAGTCAAGTTTCCCAAAATAAACTTCAACAGGATGATCAGGGTCTTGCAGTAAACCGACAATAAAAAATTTTAGGTAACAGAATAGAGACTGAAAATATTTAAACATTCTAGAATTGATATATTTGAAATTAAGCTACTGTTTGGGGTTAACAAGATTCATTCAGCGAAAGTGAAGGGACACATTAAATGGATTAAAAATACATTTAATACTACAAACTATTTCTATTTCAAATAATGGGGTTCTTTTGAACTTTCTACATATAAAAAATGGTTTCCAAAAAAATATGCACAGTTTTCAACATTGATAATAATCAAAAATGTTTCTTGAGCAGCAAATCGGCATATAAGTACGATTTGTTAAGGATCATGTGACACTGAAGACTGGGGGAATGATGCTGAAAATGCAGCCTTGATCAAAGAAATAAATTACATTTCACAATTTATATTTTAAATTGTAAGAATATTTCACAGTATGACCGTACTTTACTGATCACATAAATGCAGCCTTGGTGAGCAGAAGAGGCTTATTTTAATAACATTAAAAACCTTGCTGACCCCAAACTTAAACAGTGTATTTCAATGTTGTAAAGCATTTTAATATAATTTACTTCTGCCTGTTATTTGGCACATTCACTTTGATTTGAGTCAAATATGAGATGAAATCGAAAATACAGAGGTAGCCGAGTATGACATCTGCAGGCGTCACACAGTATGACATCTGCGTACACAGACACATTTCACATTAGTCATTTGCCGCAAATCAGCAGTGATAAGAATTATTCATAGAGTTCACTGCTGTGATTCACTGACTCAATAAACTCTGCATCTGTCACTTAGCTCCCATAATGCCTCATTTATCAGGTCATTATGAGTGACTGTCACTGCTCAGTGCTTTTAGGACTGGATGATTTAGCCATACTCTTTCAGTATTAACAGTATTAAAGTATTATATTACATGTAATATAATTTTACTTTAATTCTCAAACATCTATTCTTATCTTGATCATATCTTATATCTAAATGCATACAAGACCTTTTGGAAAAAATCACATTCACATTCACATTAGTTGATAAGAAGATACTTATGAAGAGGTTCGATTTGAGCATTTATGATTTAAATTTATTTAAAATAATTAAAAAGCAAAACCATTTATAAAATGATTTAAAATTAAATAAAATCGATTTAAAAGGGGGGGGGGAGTTATAACACCTGTTCTAAACATGTGACAGCAAGAAATGACCAAGTGCAACAAGAAACAAGACATTTTGTTGGAGGGCATGGTTTCTATTTTTGTCACATGGTGTTGGGTTGCCCTGACCACAGTCAAATATAATTGGTCCAACATTTTACTCCACTTAAGTGCATGTTAAATATTAAATATATTCTGGATGGCTCTAGTTGCGTTTCTTAGCACAGAATTTTTACTTTCAGTAACACTGAAATCTCATTTGCACTTGAACATATTCAAACTGGTCAGGTCGCACTCAGTTACGGCACAACGAGAACCAAGAGCGTGTAGTGTCAAACCATTCCACAAAATATCTGGATATGCACAACTGTATTTCAGAAGAATATTTCCAGATGATAATTGTTAGTGCCCCCCTATTATGTTATTTTCCTAATTGTGTCGCCTCCAACAGATTTACTTGCATCAAAGGTAAAAAAAACACTGTATTTTTCTCATAATATACACTGCAGCATCACTTCTTTTCTTACAGTGTCTGAATCTGTTCGATCAAGGATTCGGTCTCTCTAAACCCCTCCTTTCCAAGAGCTACTCTGCTCTGATTGGTCAGATGGCTAAGTCTGTTGTGATTGGTCTTCTCTGCTCTTATATGTCTGGTGGCATAGTCTGATTGTGATTGGGCTTCTCTGCTCTGATTAGTCAGACGGTCCAGTCTGTTGTGATTGGTCGAGCACTAACATCATGTGTCAGAATCTCAGATAGTTAACAAGTTTGTAATATTTTGAGTAAAAAAAGGAAAAACAAAATAAAGGCAATACATCTGTGATGCAACACTATCGTGGCTGCGATGTACCATGTGAGAAGCATGATGCGTAGGCAATTAAATAATATTCATTATATTATATTACATTATATAATCATTTTTGGGTGAACTAACCCTTTAAATCACCCACTTTAATGTATTTATTAAGAATTAGTGTATAGGAGATCTTTTATAGAGTTAAGATTATGTAGCATTTTTTCATTCATTTCGTACTTGAATGCTACTATTAAATAGACCTACTATAGCCCACCTGAAAAATGTAAAGCACTGTGTATTTCATTTGTATCCTTCTTATATAGAACATAGAGTATATTCTAATATGTCATATCGTACAGGGATCTCCTTATATATTTTTTTTTAATTCAAAAAACAAATACATTGTAAGAGTTGTCATATTACTCAGTTACTTTTACTGTTTTAGTTTGTTTGTTTGTTTGTATCGATTCAGTTACGGTATAGAAGTATTTTAGTCAGGTATCATGTCGTAGTCAAAATTTTGGTATCGTGACAACACTGCTGCGGTGTTTGAGGGCGGGGTCAAAGTAGATGTTGATCGCGGGCAGCCAATGAAGACCTGGAATTATGCAAATTTATTACAAACATATGTAGTTTCAAGCAGGAAGAAAGACTGGAATTACTCATGATTCGTTTCAGGCAGTTCAGAATCGCTTCTTTCTTTTGGGAGACAATAACTTCATTTATCTGCACTTTAATCTTTGCAGACCTTTTCCATTCACAAACTTAGCTATATTACTCACTGCATGAAAGATTATATCTGATAATATATAAGAGGAGCACTTTAAAACCTACAGATTGTTTCTTATGTGAGAAAAAGAACTCTTGATGACATGGATGACTTTGACGGTACTTTCAGCAATACAAATTGAATGTTGCCAATAGGTCACAGTGTAATCGTTGGAATCGGGGTTTAAGAGTTTGCAAAAACAAAATCAAGCAAAAGTGCCAACACTGAGCCGGCTGCTCTTACCAATGAGCTCGGTGGGTGTCTTCTCTATGAAGTGCTCGCACAGTCTGATAAACATCTCGGTAGTCTCTACTGTGGGGCATTCACCGTGACTGAAAGAGACACAAACACATTGATTTTAACATGACCGATCAAAGTTAGCATGTCAGCTACAGCAGACAGGCTGTGAATGGCACACAGACATCTATTAGCGACGACATCATACTGCAGCCAACAGCTCTGATGTCTTTGAGTGGCTAGAATAACGCCATCTGCAGCATTGAAGAGATCATGTTCCCACAGAATAAAAGTGACAAATTTTATTCATACTAAGAGTAAAATCAAAAGGCAGTCTGAGCATTCACATGCTTTCATGCTAATTCCACTTGATAAAATTTAAGATAAGATTTTATACAATTTAATGCTAAATATACTCTTTGGAAAGTTCCTCTCAGGGGTAAACAGAAGTTTGAAATAGCTGTGCAACTGTTTGCGAACATTCCGACGGACATTGGCCACACAGAAGAAATAAACCTTTAAAGTCCCCCTGTGGCAAGCTTTTAATGTTATTTATATGCCTATGTGCTGTTTTTAATATGCTTTAAAACCATATGCAAATTCATAAGTCAACACCATTTAAAACTGCAGTGATTTGCTGGTGTTTGTGACATCACAAACTACCCTGTCACCAATCACTTCAAGTGCCGGCAGGTTTTTAGCATATCATTAACCATGACCGCTCTGAAGCAAGGGAGTATCAAGAGAATATATTCTGGGATATTTTTCTGTTGATATGAAAAATAAGGTAGATTTAACAACATAGCAGGTATGATGTATATTACGATGTTATAATGAATATGCTTTTCTCCACTGACGTTCTAAGGTGTTCAAAGCGTTTCTAAAGATACTGATTTTTAGAAGACAGCTGTCTGACTCACGAACAGGAACATGGTTTGTAACATTAATAAACAGCTGCTAATAATTTGTTGCTAATATAGTCAAGCAAAAGACTAATCGTACTAATTAAAGTCATGTGTCCAACGTTATAAAAAGCGATATATCTTCAGTTCTACATTTCACTACTGGCTGTATATCCATATACAACTGTGTACGTGACAAATAAAAATCTTGAATCTTGAAGTGCAGCGTTTACCTCGGTAAGTTGACCGAGTGGATCTCTGAGCTTGTGCGAGTGACTGGAGGTGGGGTTCATTAGCGTATTCATAGATCAATGTATTTTGAATTAAGCAAGGGTGTTACATTCAGGCTATTTTAAGGCATGAAGAATTTTTTTTGTGTGATCAAAGATGAGCTTTAAGAGATAAAATTCTTGACTACAGAGGGACTTTAAAGATATCCATGTCAAAGAAGGCCGAGCCCCAGAGCCACACCCACAAATTATATTTACATTCAGTCATTTAGCAGACGCTTTTATCCAAAGTGAGGAAAACAAACAAGCGATTCTTCATGAATTGGCAAATAACACAGGAAGTGCTCACAATACAAGTTTCATACATTGCTCAGTACCATAAGCTAGAGTAGGAAGGGAAAAAGGGAAGGAAAGGGTTTTTTTTTTTTTTTTATAAATAACCGAACATAAATCACATTTTTCACAGACTTCTCCATTAAAATGTAAAAACAAATTTGATTGATTATTTCAAGGGGAATCTAATGACACCTCATTTGGATATTTTCATGTCGGAAAAATTAGGGATTAAACGGGTAATGATTTCATGACATTTATGATGTCTGCTGTACTCACAGTGATAAAGCTTTGCTGGCAACGTTACTTACAAACAAGGATAGCTAGGGTCGATTACGTTACCTAACAACACAGTTGACTTACCCTTCCAATGACGACAAATCAGGTTTTAGCCGGAAGACTACAAAGTTTAATATTCATCACAAAATTAGATTACATCCATTTGTACCCCTCCAGGCTTTTGTAGGCTTTTAAAGAGTGTACGGAGTATAGGACGAGGGCAAGTTGATGTGGTGGTTGTAGATATCAGGATACTGCATGTCAGAAAGCTATCCGTGCCTTTTATTGATACACATTAAAAGCACACCAGGGGCATTATAGGGATCTGTTATGTTTAATCTATTAAGTTTTACTATGTACAGGTCTATGTTTTTTTTAATTAAAGTGCACAGTGAACTCTGTTGTCTTGAAACTGACGCTGGTGCCATTCATTTGATTTTCGCTCCCGCCTGTCTCTGTCTGCCAGCATGGAGGCGTTGACAAGAATTGGTCATGTGACCTCCAAAGCTCTATACTGGGTCTTTAAATTTATATAGCAATCATACAACTTTTTTTTTTCAGAGCATGACATCAGATGGGTTGCATGTCACATTTATGCAAATGAAAACATATTGTATAATATACACAATAAAAACAAAACAAAAAAGACCAAAAAAAAAGTTGTGTATTGTTTTATTTGTGTTCTTTTTTCACACTGGACCAACCATCTTGAAATGATCAGTGAGCATTATTAGCACAGCTACACTGTAGAAATATAACATCAGAATATATTGATAATACATATTTTAAAAAGTTATTAGAAAAAAAGTTATATGAATAACCATACTATGCTTAAGTAAAATGTTTTGAAATTGTCTGTTAAAGGCAAAAAGGGTAGCTGTTAGAACCTTTGAATATTTGCACATTTATTTATTTATAAGGATTTATAATAAAACTTATAATTTTGTTTAAAAACACTGTCATTTTGTATTGTATTTTAATCATAAAAATAGGTTTAAAAGGTTATGTATTATTATATTTTAAAACCCAATTTATTACATTTTTCCAAAATGTTTATTTTAAATTGTGACAAAGTTGCAGTTCATAGTTTGTTACCAATGATCTTTTATTCATTTGTTTTTTATTTGATTTGTAAATGAAATGTCATGTTTTGATTATTTATTCATTCATTCATTTTAGAAGTGCTTTCATAAACTTAAAAGCAACCAAAATGAAACCCTGTGAAATGTTGTATGCTTGCTGGGATCTTCTCTCATTCACCATCACATTTCAAATACAAAAAATAGCATTCAGCATTCTGAGTTTCACATACCCTTTACAGGAAAGTTTCACGTATTTGATTCCTTCTTTTTCTATCTCGGCTCGATCATAGAAGCGGCTAGTGTTCGTCAGGTCCACCAGCAAACCCATCTTCACCTGAGGACAGGTCAGAATCACATCAAAACACCTCAGTCAGAAAACAGTGTATTACATATCAGTTTAAGAGGAACCTCTATATACCTTCAAGCTTTTGAGATAGTTGGATAGCATGCTGGGATGAAACCTGTTCTCTTCAGGGACTTTATCATCATACCGTGGTCCAAGCATGGTTTTCATGGGCAGAAATTTACCTAAAGAGAGAAATCATCATAGAAGTTCTTGTCATGACCTTTAATAAACATGATGGTTTGGTTCAGTGAAACCTTTATAAAAAGTACTAATACTGTACAACAGTACAATGATGGCATTAGGCAGTAATACTATAGTATTCAAATAAAAATATTCATGTAGCACATTTTATTTTAATACTTTACAAAGATCTTAGATGGCAAGAACAATTAAATAGTTAAATCTACTAAATGCATGGAAATGGAAAAGTTAGACATTAACCTAGCGATTTTAAGTTGTTTTTATTCTGTTTTTGCATATGCTCTCGTTGTGTCGTGGCGACGTCATGTGGTCAACATGTGAACGTGATGAGGTCTGAAGTGGGGCGTTTAATTTGGGATATTCCCACGTCAAATCATGTCTGCAACGCAACATTATCTGATAAATATTCATTACGTCATAGCATACAAAGAAGATCAAGTCTTCTCATTTCTACATCATGATATTCGTTCAAATCCTGCCGACGTCTCATTTGCTTTGCGTTCTGCCTCTTAGCAAATCAGGAGGTCGAACGCGACATTACGTGACTAATATTCATGAATAAGTCCCTCGCCATAGTAGAATTCGTACAAACACACACAACTCCCGCCTCTTTTCCAGTGACGTAACTTGTGTTGAACTGCGTGTAGCGAGCTAATCTGGCTAGCCACTCATTTTTAAACCAGACAAAACAAATAAGTTTAGAATGGCTCTTGTATCTGTTTTGTCGTCGTACATGCTCCCATTTAAAAACACAATGTAAATTAAGTTATCATTGGTTAATTTTGGCAAAGTTCTCATTGGTTAATTTTGTCAAAAGACGCAGTGCTATAAACAAGCAAAGGCTAACTGTTAGACCAAAAGCATTTAGAGTTTTAATCTGGCCTCACTGAAGCTGCAGTCATTCAGCTCTGGGCTTGAGTGCATGTATGCTTTCCATAACAGCCTAACTCCAACAAACTAAACCACTCCATTATTGAGACTGACTGTGGATTAATAGACCAGCTTTATTGACAACCAGGCTATCTGATAGATGCTCACCAGCTACAGGTTGTCCTCTTCTGGGACAATTCCTCCATCGAGGAGGCGCTCCGGTTTGAGACATGGTCTCGTTTCAAGACGAGCGAGAGTCCGCTTTCAGCTGCTCCGGAGCTCAAGCCTGTCGAGCGGGCTGGAGGAGCTTCTGTGATCCGCTGCCTGGGCCTTTGACACAAACCCAGTACTATTAGCGTTTCACTGATTTATCAATAGCCCCACGCTGTAGAAAGGCCCTTCCTCGGGTCAACTTTCATGAGATGAGCTCCATGAAACGACCGCTTCTCAAACCGCGCTCAGAAGTAAACAGTAATTCCCCACGTTGTCCGCAGTTCAGTGCGTTACCCACTAAAAACCGATAGCAGTGACTTGGGGCTACCAGTAGGGGGCGCTACACATCTAGATAGATAGATAGATAGATAGATAGATAGATAGATAGATAGATAGAGTCCCCATTTAGAACGCCTTCTTGCCCCTTGTATGCGCTTTTGTAATGTAGGCTATATAGCTTTATATATATGTTGTATGTATAAATATGTAGGTATTTAGAAATGTACACGTTACCTCTTTTTATACTTTATTAAAATACAATATAGTTCTGTTGTAATATGTTTTGTGTGTGCAATGAGAGACTTGTGTCTATGGCAGGTTCCAATCCGTAGAATAGACTGTAGAGCCGCCAGATAAAAGCTGCTCTGCACAAATTAACTCTCGACTGACATTTATTTTATACGGTCAATACTTTATGTGAAATGTTATGACACTTATTTTTCCTATATTATTCTATGATTAATTACCGTATTCTATATTCTTTACAGAATGTGCTCCAACGTCTCGAATCAAATTTTTTCAAACCAACATGATGTCATAGAGGGCGCATGCGCGGTGTGCAGCGCACAGCCATTGCTAAAGAAACGGCGATGTAGTTACATTGGACCTCGTTATAAACGGATATTTTAATAGTATTAGCTTAGACAAATATCAAAACATTGGAAACTTCCTTGACTGTCACGTTCTGCGGACCTCAAGAGACCAACGACAGCATCCCACATTATCATCATCATCAGTATATGTTTACATCTGGGCGTATTTGATACAAAGTTATTTATATAGAGAAGCTGATATCATGTTGGGCGATGCTTTTGGACATCGTGTTGAATCAAGCGTGGAGAATAAAGCAATGAAGATAAGTAGATCGAAACAAGCGCTCTTGAAGAAGAGAGGACGAAACGTTCACAGTAAACACAACAAACCATCAGCAAATATCAACAAAAGCAGCTTTAAATCCCCATTAACCACCCATGAAGAGCTCAATCCAGCTCATTCTAAACCAGCCACGAATAAACAGGTAACATGCTTTATTATTGCCCTGGAAATAGCAGATTTAGAGCATGTGCCTTTGACGCTTCCGCATTTTCAGTGTTCTTTACATTGCACTGAAGGCTGATAGTGTCTGTTTAGTCCGTGGTTAGTTGCTTACTGTGTGATTATGTTCATTCTGTTAACAGTCGTTGGTTTAGTTGAATGGTTAAGCTCTGGGTTGATAACTGGAATGTTATGAGTTCGAATCCCACAAGGCTTGATCTATAAATCAACATCCTATGCTCATGAATTCTGGCAGACACTACTGATCAAAAGAGCGAAACTGTAATAATCTTATGACCTCCATAATTAGGAGTTCAATCACAAGATGTTGGAATCATATTGTGTTTGTACTGATTCTTTTTCTCCTCCCCTTCTTCATCATCTTCTTTTCTGCCATAAAAATGTATGGGCTTCAGAGATCGTAAATCGTTGAGACCCCAAACTTGGCAGGACGGTCCCAAATGTTTGCATCTGCTCAGGTGCAAAGACACATATACATATATAGTCCACTATACTATAATAGGCCAATTTGCATTTTGGGTCTTAAATCTGGAACTCTGGGGGCTAAAAAGTTTTTTTGTTTTTTTTTCACCTGAGTCTTATTTAATTTCCTTCTATTTTTTTTCCATCCGAACTTCGCCAAATTTTGCACATAGCAGCTACGAATGGTGATGGCATAAAAAAATATTTTGATTTGTTGTGTTGCGAAGATACAACGGAATTAACAGTCTTGCTCCTGAACTCAATGTTCAAACTTAAAGGGTTAATACACCCAAAAGCTAAAATTCTGACATTAATTACTCGCTCTCACGTTGCTCCAAATCCGTAAGACCTTTGTTCGTCTTCAGAGCACAAATTAAGATATTTTTGATGAAATCAGAGAGCTCTCTGACTCCTCCATAAACAGTCATTTAATTACCACTGTGAAGGCCCAGAAAGCTAATAAAGACATTGTTAACATAATCCACGTGTCTACAGTTAATGTTGTGAAGCGGCAAGTACATTTTGTGTGCAAAAACAAAATTAAAATAATGACTTTATTCAACAATCTCCTCTCTTCCCTGTTGTTCTCCTGTTGACGTAGTAAGCACAGTGCAGGCTTGTTTATGTCAGAACGCCGACTCAGTATTGGCCGACGCTGTACACGGGAGCAGCATGATGCGTGTGTGGGATGCTGAAGCAAGAGCTGGCCAATAATGAGTCGGCGTTCTGACATAGAACACGGAAGCTCTGCACTGTGTTCACTACGTCAACTGCGTAAGAGACTGACAGAGAAAAGATTGCTGAATTAAGTCATTTTTTGTTTTTGCACACAAAAAGTATTCTCTTCACTTCATAAAATTAAGGTTGAACCACTGTAGTCACATGGACTATTTTAACAATAGGGGTGCACCGAATGTTCGGCAACCGAAATTAAATATAAGCAAAAAGAATAAGCAAAAAGGCCGAATAAATTTTGCCGAACAATGACGTTTTTAATGATGTTTTAACGTTCACATATCGCGTCTTTTCCGCGCGCATATTCTTTATATCCTATGTGGGCGCGCGGTAACCGCGCGCAAAACGGAAGGGACGCGCTTGTTTTTTCCGGGCGCGCCTGTGCCGTGGCGAGATGAAAACATCTCAACTTTTCAGAATGCCGCAAGCGCACCGCAGGTCATGTGACAAGAACCAACCGATCATCTTCGACCTTTCCGTAACAAAACATGGAAATCTCAGCCGAACAGCTGATCATAGCTGTACAGGGGGGTTGTTATATCTCATTTACATAAATATATCTAGTAGTAAAGCTAAAGCAAGGGCTAAAAATCAATTTATCCCTTGCTGAAAATTTCTCATCGTCAGAAACCACAGTTCATGGTTGCATAGCAACGACAGACGCCACAGAAGCGCGAGCTCCCGAACGCTTGCAAAAGAAGGAGGAAGCGACGCGGCCGCGCTTTACACGCTTTATTAGGCGCGATATGTGAAGTAGGCTTATGTCTAGGACAGTTATTTATTTGTTGTGGGTTCATCCACATTTTTTTGCACTATTCAATGCACATTTGTTGTTGTAGACATACAGAGTTACATTCTTTCAGCAGTCAGTTATAGGCCTAACATAGGCTATTCAAGAAGAACATAGGCTTCAAAGATGGCCAAATAATTTTAATTTTTTTTTAATTTACTAATTTATTCATTTTAAGTTATATTGTACTTTGTTTGTATAATATCTGCTGGAATGTTAAAAAAATGTTCAGTGTTAAATATTTTGAAATTTTATTTGTTATTTGATCTATTTCTCTGAAAAGCAACACAAAATAGTAAAAAGCAAATTTTTACTATTTAATTATTGTAATGGTGAAAAAATTGGCAAAATAAATGGAAAAAATGCGAAACACCACATTCGGTATTCGGCCTTCGGCCTTCGGCCAAGCATTTCATTATTATTCGGCTTCGGCTTCGGCCAAGAATTTCATTTCGGTGCATCCCTATTTAACAATGTAGCTTTCTGGGCCTTGACAGTGGTAATTAAATTGCTGTCTATGGAGGAGTCAGAGAGGTCTCAGATTTCATCAAAAATATCTTAATGTGTTCTGAAGATGAACGACATGAGGGTAAACATAAGCGCTCATATTCTCCATTCATTTTAAATTTTTAAACATTTTTCTCATTTTTATAGTTTATTTGAGGGCATTTCTATGGTGTTATTTTAATGACAAATGTCGAGAGCGCATTATTATAACGCGAGAGCGGATCCATGAAACGAATCTCTCCACTCACGGGTGGATTTATTTTATTCTCGCACAACTGGACACGCGCTTTCTCATGGCTCTGCTCTAGCTCAGATTTTAGGCTACGTGTGCGCGCTCAAACTTTGTCCTGTGCACTCGTGAATCTAGTTCAAGTTGTTCCAAATCTGTACGAGTTTCTTTCTTCTATGGTATACAATGGAAGTCAATGGTTCTACCAACATTCTTTAAAATATCTTCTTTTGTGTTCAACAGAAGAAATAACTTCATACAGGTTTGGAACAACATGAAGGTGAGTAAATGATGACAGAATTTTAAATGAAAATTTGAATTATCCCTTTTACTTTACTCATAAACCACAGGACATTCTGAGGACACACAGCCGTATGATCAGTGAAGTTGAAATCTTCTTTGTTTAGTGTTGTAAAATTTCCTGTGTGACGCTGCTGCATTAAAAAAAAACATGGCCACCAACAGCTAATCAAATTTTAGCTGCTAATAACTTCAAGTATAAATGGTCAACTATGGACGTTCAATACAATACGAAAATTGACATATTTGTACATCATGTAAAAACTAGTATGTATACAAAAGTTTATGAAAATAGGCCAAGAGATGGCACTGTAAAAAGCAACTTTACATTTTCTCTAATAAATCTGCAACCTGACATGATATAGACTAATCAAAATTCTTGTTTCTTCCAAATACTTGCTTTAGGCTTTAAAAGTAGGGTTGCCAAATTGTTTTATAAACACTTTTTGTTATACTGGTTGAAAGTCTCTTCTCATCCTGATAGCAATCAGTAATAATAGAAATGTTCTCAATATTAAAACGTGCATGTATATTCAAAAAAATGCCCAATTCGATGTCCTACCTGCCTATCATCATATGTATTTCCATACTTCTACCCAGAGATGTTCACATTCTCAGACTTGTTTCTGCTCGTCTGGCCACAGCACACATTTCCACTGTCTTTTAGATCATCTGAGACGAGTTTGGGCCCAGAGAACCTATGTGGCTTCCCTGCATTGAACAGATATAGCTTTCTCCTTGTGTAACAGAGATTCGAGATGCATTTCATGATGCGGGATCAGACTGTGTTAAGTAACAAAGGTTTCCAAAGTACTCCTGAGCACATGTGGCTATATTTAACACAGCAGCATGATGGTTTCTTATGCAGTGCCATCTGAGGACTCAAAGGTCACACGCATTCAACAGAGGTTTCCCTCCCTTCCCAACGGAGGGTTCCCTCATGACCCATCTTTGCTTGCACAGACTGAGATACTTTTTTTTACATCCAAATATGATACCCTCACCAGTTAAGAATTCATCTGCTAATTGTGGACTGCTCAAAAAACTGTTTAACTTGGATATTATATCATCTTTTCACTTTTATTTTGCCTTTGTCCCAACATTTTTGGAGTGTGTTGCAGCCATCAAAATCAAAATTTGTATATGTTTACAAAATACAATTATGTTGGTCAGCTGAAACATCAGAAATCTTTTCTTTATACTTTTTTCAGTTAAAGAGATTGTCACAGATTGTGGTTTTTATTGCATTTTACAAAATGTCCCAACTTTTCTGGAATTGGGGTTGTACAAATCCTGTGACAGCTTATATCAAGCACTAATAAATTAACATTTGTTCACATTCGCATCAAATATAAATATACCAGTACGCCGTTGTACCTTTAGTAAATTTTAGGGTTATATTTTTGCTGCATTTTTATTTGCTGTTTGAATGGTTATGGGGCTGTAAAGACTAGTTACACTCAGTGTGGATGAATCACATTTCTGTTGAAGAGAACTTATGTGATGCACAAACTCAAAGCACAGCAAAACTTATTGTTTGCAATCTCACAGTAGTGCCTGTCATAGGAAATCAATGCATGTTGTCATGAATAATTAAGTGAGAGGCGTGTAATCATAGGATAAGCACATGCAGTCTCATGAATAATTATGAGACTCGCTGTATAGACCTTAGTCAGGGCAGCGCCATATTATTGCTGTGAAGGATAGTACAGTGTTTGTTCAGCTGATGAAAAAAAAAACTTACAGTAGACAAAATCTTTTAAAAGGTGTTAGTTGTAAGGAAAATGATGTGATCCAAGGATCTTTTATATGGTATGTGCCATTAAGTCTATAACTCACAACCTCACAGTCTCATTTTCATCCGTGTTTAATTCAATAGGCCTATGCGTCTAACCTGACTAAGGTCTAGAGGTGTAAGAAACTATCACGTCCTGTAACGTTTGAACAAAGACAAATTTAAACCTGTAAAACAACATTCGCTCAAATCCAGCACCAACATTAAATTTCTGTTCTGTACTATATGTGTTGTAGCCATTAAAGAAAATATATTTAGTTTCATATAGGGCTGGGCAATATGCGTAATTCCGACATAATCACGTATATACGATATTGTTGTGAATAATCACAATAACGATATATATCACAATATAGTTAATTTTGCTTTAAATAAGGTTTTATGATATCAAAAATTCTCATGAAATTTCATTATTCTTATCATCATTTTCAATATCATTTAAAAATCATTAATACTAGCCTAAGAAAACTCTCACAAGTAAATAAGGATAAAGAAAGAGCAAAGAAAAACTACCAATAGAACAAAGACAGATATACCTACCTGGAAAACTTCAAGAACTGGAAATACTACATAAAACGTATAAAGTAATCAAATGAAAACAATTCATATTCTTTACTGTGTAAATTAATTATACATTTATTCATAATGTTACAAAAGCAAGCAGGGAGAGATTTTGTCTTTTTTGTTGTTTGATTAGAATTAAAAATGACAGCAGGCAAATTTGGATGCTGTCATTTTATATATGTAGGTGTGTGTATTTAACCGTGTTGCTTGAAAACTCATGCAAATGATAAGCTTTTGTGACCGCGCAGCATAGAAACCTCACGTAAGCGTAATTGCGACAGCCATTCGCTGTCGCCCTCTGAGAGAGGCATGCTTTTTTTGTGCGCGCACTTTGGCAGTGTGCCTGTCAGCAAAAGCGCTGCACGGAGTTCATTTTCAGGATATATATCGCTTACAACTCATATTTAACATTAAGCACGTCCTGCTTATTATATCCTTGTAACGAGGTTCAACGGGTAGTACTTCTTGAAAGGAAGAGGACAGGGTCGGGTAGGACTGCTGCTCAGTATTCTCTTTAATTAAACACAAAAGTCAGTCAAGTCAAGTCATCTTTATTTATATAGCGCTTTTTACAATGCAAATTGTGGCAAAGCAGCTTTACATTAATAAGAAAATGGTAATAAGAAAAAGGTACACATCAACTGCGCTAGTGCGCTCATTCTATATAAAACACCGTAGACTTGAATTCTCCAAAGCGTTGGTCTCGATCCAGCATGGGCAGCCAGGCATCAGCAGCAGTCCGTCTCTCTCGCTCTTCTGCCGCCCCTGCTTCCTTTATATCCGGTCTCTCCACGCCAATCACTGTAATTAGACGCAGGTGTTCGTTATTTGCGCTTAACCCACTTACTTCACCGGGTTTCTCCCGATTCGCTCTCCGCTGCAGACCTCGCTGAACCACGCCCCCCTCGCCACATACCCCCACCGCCCGACTCAGGCCGGGGAGCCGTCCGGCCTGCGCCCCCCCCCCCCCCCTTTTCTGGAGAGGAAGTCTGCCACAGCCATCTGTGCACCCGGTCTGTGGATCACCTGGAACTTAAAATGCTGTAATGCCAGATACCACCGAGTGATCCGCGCGTTGGTATCCTTCATGCGGTGGAGCCACTGCAGGGGGGCATGGTCCGAACAGAGGGTGAATTCCTGCCCCAGGAGATAGTATCGAAGGGTGAGGACCGCCCACCTGATGGCCAAACACTCCTTCTCAATGGTGCTGTATTTAGTCTCTCTCTTCGAGAGCTTACGACTAATATACAGCACCGGGCGTTCCTCCACCCCCATCTCCTGGGACAGGACCGCACCCAGCCCCTGTCCGACGCGTCAGTCTGCAACACAAAGGGGAGAGAAAAATCAGGAGAATGTAAAATGGGTCCGCCACAGAGAGCAGCCTTACCCTGGGTAAAAGCCTGCTGACACTGCTCTGACCACTGGACCGGATCTGGTGCTTCCTTTTTAGTTAGATCCGTCAGAGGGCTGGTGAGGTCCGAATAGTTAGGTACAAACCTTCTGTAATATCCCGCCAGCCCCAGGAACTGTCTAACCTCCTTTTTGGTCTTTGGCCTCGGGCACGTCGCAACTGCTGCTGTCTTATCAATTTGTGGACGCACTTGCCCGTGACCTAAGTGAAAGCCCAGATACCTGACCTCCACGCGCCCAATCGCACACTTCTTCGGATTCGCCGTGAGCCCAGCCGCCCTCAGCACTGCCCTCAAATGCTCCATATGCCGCCGCCAGTCATTAAAATGATGATGTCATCTAAATAAGCGGCGGCATATGCAGCATGGGGCCGTAGTATATACGGTCCATAAGCCGCTGAAAAGTGGCCGGTGCCCCGAACAATCCGAACGGAAGTGTAACAAATTGGTGTAATCCGAACGGCGTCGTGAAGGCTGTTTTTTCTTTAGATACTGGCGTTAAGGGGATCTGCCAATACCCTTTTGTTAAATCCAGCGTAGAGTAAAAACGAGCTGTGCCTAGCCGATCAAGCAGTTCGTCAATCCGCGGCATTGGATACGCGTCAAATTTTGATACAGCATTTAGCTTGCGCTAATCCACGCAGAATCGAACAGAGCCGTCAGTTTTCGGAACTAAAATTATCGGGCTTGCCCAATTACTGTTGGATTCTTCTATTACTCCCATCTCGAGCATTGCCTCTAATTCTGTCTGAACTACTTTTTTCTTGTGTTCAGGCAAGCGATACGGCGGACTGCGCACTACCACGCCTGGCTCAGTCTCGATATGGTGCTGAATGAGCGTCGTTCGGCCCGGTAAGGGTGAGAACACATCGGCAAACTCCGCCTGCAACTTAGCTACGTCGGTGAGCTGGGTGGGGGAAATATGATCCCCCCCTGGGCCAGGGCGAGAGAATGCGGTTTGATGCTTGCCTCTGGCCCGAGATCATCTTCCTCACTCGCCGCCGACACCAGCATCACTGACTCTGCCTCATTCCATTTTTTTAGAAGGTTGAGGTGATATATTTGACGTGCCCCACCCCTATCCGTCCGGACCACCTCATAATCGAGATCTCCGACTCGCCGTGTAACCTTAAAGGGCCCTTGCCACTTTGCGAGTAATTTAGAGCTCGAGGATGGCAGTTAATACAAGCACTTTCTCTCCGGTGTGAATTTACGTAAACTGGTTCCCCCGGTTGTACAGCCGGCTTTGTTTGTCCTGAGCCTGGAGCAAATTCTCCATAGACAGCCGCCCCAACGTGTGGAGTTTTGCTCTCAGGTCCATGACATACTGAATTTCATTTTTGCTCTTCGAAGGTCCGTCCTCCCAAGTCTCTCTTAGAACGTCCAGCACCCCTCGGGGCTGACGGCCATAGAGCAACTCAAAAGGGGAAAACCCCGTAGAGGCTTGGGGGACCTCGCGCACAGCGAACGAGGGGATCCAGCCATCTATCCCAATTTTTGGCGTCTTCGTGAACGAACTTACGAATCATGGTTTTCAACGTGCGATTAAACCTCTCCACCAGACCATCTGTTTGTGGGTGATAGATGCTGGTGCGGATTGATTTAACGCCCAATAATTCATATAGTTCGCGTAACGTACGTGACATAAACGCCGTGCCTTGATCAGTGAGGATCTCCTTGGGTATCCCCACCCGGGAGATTAAGCGAAACAGTGCGTCCGCCACACTTTTAGCTGAAATGTTGTGGAAAGCCACTGCTTCGGGGTATCGGGTTGCATAATCCACAATGACTAGTGCAAACCGATGCCCCCTGGCGGATCGTTCTAATGGCCCGACGAGGTCCATCGCAATCCTTTCAAAGGGGACCTGCATCAACGGTAGAGGGCGCAATGGCGCTTTTGGCGTGGCCACTGGATTCACCAGCTGACATTCACGACATGACGCGCACCACCTGCGAACATTCTCGTGAATGCCTGGCCAAAAAAATCGGGCCATGAGACGATTTAGTGTTGAAGCTTGCCTTAAATGTCCTGCCATGGGATTACAATGAGCCGCCTGAAAAAGCATTTCCCGACGGCTTTTGGGTACCAACAATTGCGTTGTATCTTCTTTTGTCTGAGCGTCTTGGGCCACTCGATACCTTTTTTATGGCAAAATATGGGTAGGAGAGCGGACATCCCGGTTGGAGAGGCTGACCGTCTATACACTGGACTTGGTTAAACGTGTTTTTAAGCGATTCGTCCTGGGATTGTTCCAGAGGAAAGTCATCGCGCTCCGAGAGAATTAGTCTCTCAGTTGCGCTCCTTCCCTCTGGCTCAACCTCCCGTGGTCCCGGTTCTGCCTCCCCCACTTTTTCCCCCAAGAAACATCCGTGCAATTCGGGCCAATTCGTTCCCAGAATTAACGGATGTCGGAGATGCGGGTTAACTGCCATCTCTATTCTATGTTTTCTCCCCCTAAATTTAACCACAGCAGGCATTAAGGGATATTTCACCACATCCCCGTACACCACACCACCGTACCTGAACCATGCAGCTTGTATTCAATGCCCCGGATTGAATCAAACTTTGGTGAATCAAGGTCTGGTTACAACCTGAATCCACCAAGGCTTGATAAGTACCCCCCTCAATACTCACAGGTATTTGGTACAGGCCAGCCTGATCGAGGGCAGCCTGCGGGGCATCCGGGACCCGGATCACTGTCCCCACCTCCATCACGGGACACCTGTCAATGAAATGATCCAGGTCCCCGCAACACCAACAGGCCGGCCCAGACTTTCCCGCCGCTCCAGTGGCAGGAAGTGGGCTAAGGGATTGGCGTGGAGAGAGGGAGGAGCTGGACAGTGGTTCGGGGTTGGTAGTGGACGGCCCCGCCCTCCGGGGCGGAGCTCTGGGGACAGCAGTGTAGTCCTGTCCGTTCCCACGTTCCCGGGGCGGGACTCGTGGTGGGCCTGGCAAACGGGATCTGGGGAGAGGGACAGGGCAAGAAGCAGGAGGAGAGCGAGAGAGAGAAGGGGGAGGAGAGGAGAGAGAGATCGCGGGGAGGGAATCCCCAACCCCGGAACACGCCACCATCTGGTCCTCCGCCAGTTGGATGGCCGAGTCCAGCGACGTCGGGCGGTGGCACTGGACCCACCCGTTTTCTTCGGCAGGCGGGTGATGAACTGTTCCAGTACCACACGGTCGATGATGTCGTCGACGCTGCTTTTCTCGGCCTGCAGCCATTTAAGGCAGGAGTCCCGGAGCTGCTGGACCATCACGAAGGGTCGACCGCACGTGCCCAAATCCAGCGAGCGGAAGCGTTGGCAGTGTTGCTTGGGGCTACGGCCGACCCGCTGAAGGATGGCCTTCTTCAAATCGCCGAAGGCCAGGAGGTTCTGAACCGGCAGTTGTTGGGCTGCCAGCTGTGCCTCCCCAGACAGTAGCGGAATCAGTCTCAATGGCCATTGGTCCTTGGGCCACCCCCCGGTCACCGCTGTCTTCTCGAACAGTTCGAGAAATGCTTCCGGATCGTCCTGGGACCCCATTTTGCTCAGCGGCAAGTGCAGGGCCGGGGGAGGGGGAGGTGCTGGCGCGGCCGGAACCTCCGGTCCATCCAGCTCCGGAACCTCTCGCGGTCCTCCTTCTGCGCCTGGAGAACGAGCTGGAAGCGGCGCATCTCTAGTAACGCCTGATGTTGTTCTTGATGGAGGGCCGCGAGGGATGTGATGATCTCCATAAATGGCGGTGTCGGCGGATTCTGCATGGCGGCGGCTTCCTCTTCCTTTCTCTCGGGTTTCGGCACCAGAGTAACGAGGTTCAACGGGCAGTACTTCTTGAAAGGAAGAGGACAGGGTCGGGTAGGACTGCTGCTGAGTATTCTCTTTAATTAAACACAAAAGGTACACATCAACTGCGCTAGTGTGCTCACTCTATATAACACCGTAGACTTGAATTTATCTCCAAAGCGTTGGTCTCGATCCAGCATGGGCAGCCAGGCATCAGCAGCAGTCCATCTCTCTCGCTCCTCTGCCGCCCCTGCTTCCTTTATATCCGGTCTCTCCACGCCAATCACTGTAATTACACGCAGGTGTTCGTTATTTGCGCTTAACCCACTTACTCACCGCGTTTCTCCCGATTCGCTCTCCCGCTGCAGACCTCGCTGAACCACGCCCCCCTCGCCACAATCCTCATTGCATTTCATCACTCTGAAGTGTCAATATGCAGTATATTTACATGCTGCCATATATACGACATAGCAAAGTCGATAGACATTTTATTTCGTGGTAACGATATCGTCATATCGCACAGCCCTATTTCATATTTATGTTTAAATATTGTAAGATTATTTATTAATTTCATTAATGATGACCCTCCGCTCTAAGAAAACAGGACAGAAGTGGTCAAAAATGGACAGGAGAAATGAAAACTCGAATAATGTGTCTCCCTCTACTTGTGATCCGATCGACCAAAATGCATCTTAATATCAGGTGTAAACAGGGCCTTACATTTCAGTATCAAATTAGGCCAATCTATGTTTTTATGTAGCTGATTTTAAAAAGTTCTAACAGTCTTAAAGAAAAAGAAATTCATGTCTAACTTGTAAGACTAGTCTTAGCGGTTTATGCAACCGGCTCCAGATCGCGGCAGTAAGGTTTACACTAATGCGGTTTCCTTTTAAAACGCTTAAATTTTGCTACAGTTACACCTGCCGTATTATGGCGTTTTTGATCCTCGAAAACGGATGCTTTCAAAAAGACCCCGTTTTAGTTTGAAAACTCTGGGGTTGCGTTTCAGTGTAAACGGACCAAAACGGAGAATTTTGAAAACGAAGACATTGCTGTTCACATTATGCTACCGGAACATGGACAATAACAGAGCAGGGCTGTGTTTCTCAAAAGTATTGTAAGCTTAAGTTGATCGTAGAGACTGTTGGTGGCTATTGCTCTACAATCAACTTAAGACTTACTATGCTATTGGGAGACGCAGCCCAGAGCCTTAACATGCCAGCCTCGACGACCGTGTAAACAATAACATAGAGGCGGAACTGCAAGGTTTTCTGACTTTGTGGTCCTTTTTATAATACTATATTAATACTAATATAATACTAACCTACATGCGCAAGAGACAACCATTTACACTTGTACGCGCATGCCCAGTGTGCAAGAACGGTCATGTGACTTGCGTTTTCAGTAGTTTAGTGTGGATGGAGATAGTTTCTGAAAGGCGATGGAAATGCCAATTTAGACGAGGATCGTTTTCATTTTAAAACGAAAATGCACTAATGTAAAAAAGGACCTTAGACACTGTTCGTTTGTTTGCTTAATTTTTTACTGTGGATTCATTTTTAAAGAAGAACATCCAACGTAGGCTTTTCAGAGAGACTGGAAATAAAAGATGTTTCATGTGATGACTACATTGGATTCGACAGTAATGTCACAACACACAAGTGTGAGGAGCAGTGTTTTTACCATATGTAACTATTGCTCAGATACAGATAGTTTAATATGTACTGAGTATTTATTCTGCAGCGCCACAGTCAAACCAAATAGTTGTGATAGTTGTGATTTGCTGTTCCTTCCTTTGCTTCAGCATATATGTGGTGAATCCTTTATGTGTACAGAAGAAAGCACATAGAGAATGCTGCTTTTGTTGTTTTGATCGAAGCCATTCACTGTAATCCTAAATAAAAGCTTCAGTAACCAACATCTGTTTTGTCTTTAGTAAGACATTACAACACGTTTCATTTTATTTAAAACACAATACTGCTAATGTCAATGTAAACATTTTTCACTTTAACAAAAAGGATGAACTAAGAATAGCCTATAAGAACAACAGTGAGACAAACGATGGTAACCCATCCTTTGCCAATTATAACTCCAAGTACTTTAACATTTTAAGTTTGTTTTCTTGGCCACAATCAAGATTTAGAAAGTATATGTAATATGTTAAATGTTTCAACTATATGACAAGATATTTTTCAACATCAGCTTTTGTTTTCAAAACAATTCCACATATTTAATGGTTGGGGACGTTGAAAATTATTTTACATTTACATTTAGTCATTTAGCAGACGCTTTTATCCAAAGCGACCTACAAGTGAGGAAAACAAACAAGCGATTCTTCATGAATTGGCAAATAACACAGGAAGTGCTCACAATACAAGTTTCATACATTGCTCAGTACCATAAGCTAGATTAGGAAGGGAAAAGGGAAGGAAAGGGTTTTTTTTTTTTTTTTTTGAGGGGATAAAGTGTTCACGGAAGAGATGAATGAGTTTTCAGCTGTCTCTTGAATAATGCCAGGGATTCTGCGTTCCTGATGAAAGTAGGGAGATCATTCCACCAGCAGGGAGCAGTGAAGGAGAATGTTCTGGAGAGTGATTTTGTGCCTCTCTGTGACGGTACCACAAGCCTTCGTTCCTTTAGTGATCACAGTGTTTTTGAAATGAATGGTAGGAGAGAGATAGGTCTGTAGTTGTCCGCGAGTGATGTGTTTAGCGTGGGTTTTTTAAACAGTGGGGTTACTCGAGCCTGCTTGAATGTGGTAGGAAAAGTGCCTGTGTGGAGAGACTAGTTAATAATGTGTGTAAGTTAAAGATGTGGTGGGTGGTGGTGGATGCAAAACTGTTACCCAATCCTAGCAGTTTGCGTTCACTTCCAAGTATTGAATGTGGCACACCCGTCACAAACTGAGCTTCTGAATAACATGGTCAAAAACAGGATAGAACTTTCCCCACTTTATATAATAATAGCTACCTTAACTATGTTCTTACATTTAAATTAATCATTTAATACAATGCACTTATTGTGTACGTACATGTTTTATATTGTGCATATATATTAAAAATACCTGCGTGTAATTACACCTGTTATTAATTTCTGTAATTACATTTATAATTACACTGTTGACCCACTTTGGACCGTGTGATATTTCAGTTTTTCTTTTTTAATAAATCTGCAAAAATGTCAAGAATTCTGTGTTTTTCTGTCAATATGTGGTGCTGTGTGTACATTAATGGGGAAAAAAATTAACTTAAATGATTTTAGCAAATGGCTGCAATATAACAAAGAGTGAAAAATTGAAGGGGGTCTGAATACTTTCCGTACCCACTGTATAGTGAGTAAATACCATTCAAAGGTTTAAGCTTTATGTGTAATATTAATATTTTTGTCTGCTAATTTTAAGAACTTTATAGAGCAGTCATTTGTGATGTAGAAAAAAAAGAGCCACAGAGGCTTCCCTGAATGCAGCAACTTCCATTTTATTGCTGATATTTTGTGGCAATTTCCCATAAAGTGACATGGGATGGAATTTGTAAATGTTTTACATGTTTTTTGCGATATTCCAGTTTTGTGCACAAGTTAAATTTGCAACTTTAGATGGAGACAGCTATTGTTGTGATTTGGTAAATATGATTGAAAACAAATGATTTAGAAGATTTGTGAAGCAGTACTGTGAATGCACCTATTACTAAACATCACAAATGATATAATCGCAGACACTAGAAATAAATGTATATGAAAACTTGTTTCTGGGCACAATATGAATAAGAGAGCGATGAATAGAGATCAGAGAGAGCGCACCAGCTGTGTTGTGTGACTGTTGTCTGAAACAATCATAATAGTTTCTTGGGTTACACTTTATTTAAGATGACATTGGTACATTGTAATTACACAAATAAGTACTGTTTAATATTAATGTACTACATGTACTTATTATATGGTTAAGGTTAGGATTGGGGTTTGGTTTAGGATTAGTTACTTGTAATTATGCAAAATTTACTGTTATTACTACAGTAAGTACAAGTAAATTGTCATTATATCATTTTAAAATAAAGCGTTATTGTTTCTTGTTTGTCTTCAGCAGCTGAAGTCAAAAACAGAGTGTGATGAAAGAGGAAGCCAGTCCAGCAGACCGTCTGTCCACTGTTCGAGCAGGCTTGAGCAAACCACTGAGAACCTAAACAAACGAAGACAGTGGAGCAAGCAAAGAAACATGCCAGACAACAGTCAGCTTGCCAAAAGACACCAGAACTCCATGCACACAGAGAAGAGCCTGCTGCACCCAGCTGAGGGCCTCAAGAGGATGAATGCTTGCCCTCCTGAGCTTTCATCGGAGACAGATAAGACATATGCTGGAGCAAAGTTCAGCGAGCCGCCCTCACCCAGCGTCCTTCCCAAACCGCCTAGGCACTGGGTGGGAGATTGTGTTCTCCAACATACAGCTACACAGCACGACTGCAGCAAAGAGCAGATGTCTGAGCACCTGAAAACATTGCTGAAGGTCCAAGCAGAACCCTGAAATAATGGGACTCTTTAGTACATGATATGGATTAGTAACGTCTTGTTGCAAAGAACTATTGAACCTTGCAGTTGTTTCGGAAAGCACAAGTTAAACATGAAGACTTGTGGAAGTGTAAAAAAAACTGAGTCTGAGATTTAATGTGTATATTTTTTCATGTTAATTTACTTGAAAAGTTTACTTTTGTTACTGAAACTCATAGTGCTGTATCATGTTTCATGTTTTGTTTTTTGTTTTTTGCATTCGTGTAAAGTATACGTGTTTGGAAGTGTTGGGCAGATGCCTACTTCGACAATCGCCATGAAGTATTGGACAGCTGATTGTAAGAAATAGTTTTTTTAACCTTATATTGAAGCACAGTGAACAGTAAGCAACTACTGATGTCAGTCTTCAAGTAATAATACGTTTTATTTCAGTTGCACAGTTTGTTTTTAATTGACTGAAGAATGCACCATTTTATACATGGTCTGTTAGTGTTGGGATATCATGCTTGATTTTAAACTCTTCGAATCTCATTTTCTCATTGCCTTTCAATGAGTCTTTTGTATCATCTGCATCAGTTCAAAAGGGGAACAAAATTCAATAATTATACAATAATAATAATTTTTATCTTTTTATTCTGCCCATTTTGAAATAAAGAGTTTTGGTCTCCAATTTATTTTTATTTATTTGCGTTTTAGACTTTTAGTTTGTTGATGTTTGTGTGCAGTGTGTATCTAAGTACTCAATTTCAGTGTTTTTTTATTTTATTTTATTTTATTTTTTAAATCCTTGTTACAACCAGGCCCAGGCCACATTCCAACTGAGTAAATGCAATAATGTGTTACTTATTGAAAATGTGTTTGGTAGAAGACATAAAAAGATAGACCAAATACAATTAAATTTAAAATCAGGTCAAGTTAGTGTTTTTATGCATTTATACATATATTCCAAAATAATAACTAAAGGCAGTAACAATATAAACAGCATATATTATTTGTGAACTAATGTTCTGCTTTTCTTTTTAATAGTCAACTTATTTTCAGCAGTCATCAAGCTTGTACACACTGGTCACAGACACGAAGATGTACCTTTAACTTCCCCAAGCTGATTGCTATCTAAAACCCCCCACATCATCATGTTTTCAGGCCATTTTATATATATATATATATATATATATATATATATATATACACATAGCTCTCAAACTGCAAGTTTCCTCTTGTTGGTTTTTGGATTTTGGGTCTGCTGCTCCCAGCGATGAAATACCGGAGACACTGAGAATGGTTGATATGCTGGTCCAGAGGGCCAATGCACATGCCGGGTGCTTGGTCAGTCCATAGCTTCACTGGTCCGAGCATGCCACCAGTCCATTGCTTCACTGGTCCAAGCAAATGTTTCTGACCATGATTGTGTGGCAGTTATGGCCTCCCTAGTTGTAGCAAGTGAGGTTTTTGCCCCACCATCAGAAGCAGCCCTGGAACAGTCACACAAGGCAAGGGAGCTAACATGTCCAGTGTAACAGACAGGGTGGTCTTTGGCAACAGGAGGCTGGGGCCATCTAACCTCATCTATCCAAGGCTGGAAAAGTACACAACATACTTTGAGCCAGGGCACTAGCCACTTTACACCTCAGCATCTGGCTCACTGGGACCAGAGATACCCTAAGATCAGGGTAAGGCTCTAGTTCAGAGCCAAACCACCGAAGTATTGTTCCAACAGTCTTGAAAGGAAATGCCATATGCAAATCCATCTTGGCAGAGGTAGAGTCTGTCTTTTCACCCAGAGGGTTCTGATGCTAAGGGAGCAGATATCACATCTGAAAATGGGAAAAACTCAGATATCACAAGGGAAAAACTCAGATATCACTGAAGTGTGGCCAGAGACTCCTCGGTCTCACAGGTTGTGCCATTAGGTTTACTTCACATGTAGCTATTACAGGAACAAATCATGCATTCTTGCCCAAGGTCCTGTCTCATTCATTTGTCTAGGCCTTTGGTACTGGAACCCTTTCACGCACCTCCTCAAATCTCGGAGAAAGCAGCCCGGCTGCAACTAAACTTCCCAGTCAAGGCCCTGAAAAGATATATAGCTTGCAATCAGTCCGTAAGGCAGACAGATCCACTATTTGTCTGCTATAGGGAGCCAGTACTGGGCCAGACTTTGTTAAAAACAGAGGCTGGCCCGCTGGGTTGTCAGGGCTATTGAGGTGGCAGTACAGTTCAGCAGTGCTGGTGTACCTCCACCTGAGGGTGTGGAAGCACATTCCACCAGGGGGATGGCTGCTTCCTGGGCACTATTCAAAGTTGTGCCTTTAGAGTTAGTCTGTGCATCAGCAGGCTGGATCTCCTCACTTACATTTAGTCGGTTTTATCACCTGAATGTAGTATCTCCTTTAGCTACCTCTGTCCTGCAAGCAGGGAAAGGTATAAGTTTGTAAACACTTAGTTTTCGTTCATGGTGTACACACATGTTGGCTTGGTTTACTGTTTAATCTTTAGTTTCAGGGACCAGAGTTCACGTTTGCATATCACAATGTCAGAATGTTCAATAAAGGATCGAGCTTAACTCATGTCTGTCTTCTGTGGTCATGGCCCCACTACATTCACCCCTGATTTTATTTGGTAAACTGTTGACCCATATGGTGGCATGTTGACTAGGATGAAATTGAACGAACGGGGGGGTACGTAGGTAACAGAGGTTCTATGAATGAGGTCAACACGCCACCCAACATGCTCATTTGGGGACTAGGTGGTGCCAGTCAGCAAAATATTAGATTGTGCAGGCAGTATTGCAGCTGTATTTATAGAGGATGATTGCGTGCTGGTGGAGGGCATTCATTTTATATAAGATCTAGCAGCGAGGCTGACTCAAATGGCGTCGTGTGGACCTCATGCATAGAACCTTGGTTACCCACGTAACCCCTAATCTATGCTGATCATTTTGATTTCTGTATTTCACGGTTCATGTTGACAACATTTGCATAATTTCCAAAAATTTACTTGATACAACAACTGATAAACAAATCACTATCTGAATAGGCAATTTGATATTTATTGAGAAAATCTATATTCTTTGCTATTCAGTCTAACAATGAAAATATATAAGGAAAAAAACCCACATACATTCACATGTATTCTTTTATTGCTGGCAAAAATTTATTCCATGTTGTAATGTAAATAAAAAAGAACATACTTAATTTTTCATGGGTAATTTGCATTCCCAAGACTTGTCAAATATCATATAGTGAAGAAGCAGCAGTCACTGCAGGTAGATGGACCAGTAAATGATGTTGAAGAGTGCGTATGCTCCAGGGAAGATGACCCGTGAGTATGAGTCTATGGCATGAGTGTCTATTAATAAGCTACTGTTTGAGGGTACAGCAGGTCTTTGAGCTCCCTGCTCGTTATCTAGGACCAGATGAACCAGGAATTGTTCCTGTTTGTCCCCACTCAGCTCCGACATGCCGTAGTTTCCTGTGGTCATCATGTCCATGTCACTGTAGCTGCTGCTCATCATCTGACCAGGATGGGTCATTCCACATGTACACGGCAACTGCTGGATAATAAAAGAACATATAACATTTAATTTTACAATACTGTCCCCCTTCAGGGCGTGACCTGTTTTTGACCTGAATTTTTACTGATTTTCAAAAAGTACATGCAAGAATAAATTTTATATTGTTGGTGATGTTTCAAGATGAACTTTTACTGGACTGAAGCAACTTAGGTTTACTGGATTTTTTTTTTTTTTTTCAAAACTCAAGTTACAATATCAAATATGATCCTTCAGGCTTTTGAGGAATTTTTATTTGTTCATCTAAAACTAAATTTTTTTTTCTTCAGTTTTGGCCTCTGAATAAAACCGAGTTGTTTTAGCTCCACATTCTCACTATATATTATATGAACCATAAAAGCCGGATGTATCAAACAGGATACTTGAAACACATACAAAACTATTGTTTCTATTGTTTCCATGTTTCACATATTGTGTTAGTTCCTGTTTTGACCATTAGTTTCCATAGTATTTAATCAGTCTCAACTGTACCTTGTTATCTTCTTGTTTGCCTGTGGACAGTATATATACCACTGTGTTTCAGTGTTTAGTTCTCGGTCATTGTCTTTACTTGTGTTTTGTACAGCTGTTGTGTTTCCGCTCACTACTTTGGTTTATTGTCTCCTGTTCCCCATTTGGATTACTATTATCCATCTTCCCTGCCTGAATTTATATTTCCCAGTTTTGAATTTGCCTTCTGTTTTCCCATTTGGATTATCTTACTTTTTGTTTATTTGACTGCTTGCATTAGATCCTCGCCTGTCCTCATCCTTGCGTTAACAAGACAATGTCAAGCTTTAAAGAGTAATTTCTTAACTTCTTAAAATGTTCTTGAATCCAGCCTTAGGAATTTTTATTTATTTATTTTTTATTTTAGCTGTACTTTTTTTAGTATTATTTATGGAGAATTTGTACCGATCATGACTTAAATATTACTTCCTTGAATCTAGTTCACCAAGCAATCAAATTACACACCCAGCTAAACTTTTTGGGGCCAAAAATGTGCAGGTTGCGGTTATAGCAGCAGATGATGTGGATAATCCACAGGTCGGGTGTCAAAATTAACATTCTGATTAATTGTGGGTGCATGAAACCATTAATGATGGAATCATGGAAATATCAACATGTTTGAAGCTTAATTTGTTGTCAATTACTAATTTGTCTCATTAGGCTATGCAGTTGGGGGTCCAGTAGTTTAAGCAGCAATGAAGGCAAAATGGATCCAAGAGAAATTTCAGAAAGGAAAATCAAAAACAAAACAAAAGTGAAGTAGTTAACCAGGACCAATCAAGTGCTGGGTAGGTGATATGTAACAGCTATGAAGCACTGTACAGTATATGATTATAAATTACTAAAGCCTATATGCAGCCACAAAGAACATATTTAGTTTTTTGTGGGTGTTCAGAAGGTTGCAGTGATGGAAACAGTGACATTCCAATTTATATTTGAAGAGATAAAAGCCTGTATTTAGGCTATTAAGGAAAAGTAATTTTGCCAAAGAAGAACTTTTACTTTAAATAAATGTTCTTTTAAAAGCAGCCTACTTCAGTGTAAAATGTTACCTTATCATCAAACTTAACACTGATAATTAGAATCATTGTAATACCGTGATCGGTTGGAGATATCTAAATCTGAAAATCATAGGTTCGGTTGGGTGGCAGGTGGATGATTTATTTCTAGCAGCATTTGTAACTGCTTTGTATATTTGTAACGTTAGACATGATCCACACATCTCTTAAGGCAGGTCCCTCTATGTTTGTCCCCAAATATCAATGATTAGCCTTGCTAAAATGCTGTATCAACTTCAGAACAAGTACATCTTAATACATTTTAACTAAACTGTCTTAGCTTACCCTGTTGCTTTGTATTTTGCGCTCCTGCAGAGTGGACAGGTAATTGACAGCAGCGTATTCTATCACAGACAGGAAAACAAAGACGAAGCTGACCCACAGGTAAATGTCCACGGCTTTGATGTAGGAGACTCTGGGCATGGAGGCATTCACTCCAGTGATGATGGTGGACATGGTGAGTACCGTCGTGATGCCTACAAAGAGATCAGTGTGATTCATTTATTCAAAAGTGTATGCTGCAAAGCGTGTCATTAGGTGTGTTTGACTTGAAGAGTTGCTGCGTAGAAAGATCGGTGTATGACATCATATTACCAACAGAGCAAGAGAGACAAGACAGCTCCGCATGCTTTCAAATTTCTCTAGCGGTACTTTGATATTATACACCGATCGGTATGAGCTGCACCACTTCAAGTTTAACACACCTGTTCTTGTAGTTTTTAAATCAAATTATGCAACAGCACATGCTGCAATTCATTTCACATCTCACCCAGAGGAACCCTTGCAGGAACAGCTCGTCGGTCGATCCAGAAGGACACCCATGACAGCATTACCATTAGAGTGGCGGGAAAGTACGTCTGAAGCAGGAAGAAGAAGATATGACGACGCAGAGTGAAGTTGATGTAAAGACGATTGTACCAACCTGCAGGAAAAAAGGGGAAAAGTTTGCAGTTTTAGTCATAACAAAGCACCACCAATCATGGTGTACAGCAGGGCTATCCAATTCTATTCCCGGAGGGCTGCAACCCACAGTGTTTAGTTCTAATCCTAATGAAAAACACCCTCCTGTAATAATCAAGCAATTGACCCTTCGCAAACAGTTTGATTGACAGGCGATCTAACCAATCATAAAGCCGAATCCGCCATCTTATCCGACAAAGCAATCAGGGAGTAGCCTATAGTAGATTAACGTTGTTTAACTTGAAAAATTGTGTGTACTCACGTCTTTCCGTGGAAGAGATGATCTGTCACGACACATTAAGGAGCCACTATATGGAATTTAGTGTTTAAACTGCTTTAAAAAATTACAATATTTTAAATATGAAACATTCGTACGTTTTATACGTTGTCAGTGTCCTCTTTGCTCTGCGATGTATTTTTCACTGCAGGAGAACATGATGTGTGGCGTGAGAGAGCATGGGTTGTCGGGTATAGGAACAGGGGGCGAGTTTTGCGAAGGGTCAGTTCTGAAGAGCTTGATTAGTTGGTTCTGATGTGTTTAATTAGGGTTGGAACTAAACTCTCTGGGTCGTGGCCCTCTAGTAATGGAACTGAATAGCCCTGCTGTACAGCATCTACCGAAGAGACTTAGATAAACATGTTGTGTTCATAAGTGAAATTGTGAACTTTTGGAAGTATGAACTTGTGTAATGACGTAATCAGGCTAAATCCATTTTAAATTCCTGCCAAGTTACCGTCCTCGTACAAGCAGTGCAGCACACACTTAAACGCAGAACATGAAAATACCACTAGAGCTATGTGATATTTGGAAGTTAGCTGAAAGGTTATATTACTTTGATCTAACATGCTGTTCTAAATCTGATATGTAGATGATCTGAGATGATTTTGGTGTTACATTTAGATCGGATTACATGGCATCAGATTTCTTTTTGCACTTTTTTGATCCTCACAGTCAACTGTAAAATAAACTGTAAAATTACAGTCAACTGTAAAATAAAAGTCTTTTTGAAATCAATTTTAAGTGCATAATTATCAGTCCAAATCTGTTCCTTGAGGGCCAACGTCTTGCAGAGTTTAGCTCCAACTTGCCCCAACACCTGCCTGGAGTTCAGGTTTACCGTAACCTCTTTACTTACTATCACACTACAATAATCTGAATCAGTAAAACTAATTGACATGTAGGTTTGCATTGTAAATGTAGGTTTGGTAAAAGAATATACTGTGTTATTATGATATTGCACATGCTCTGTGCTTCCTGTATATATTTTCTCTTGACACCATCTAGACTGATTTTACATTTACTTAACTATCTTTAACTGTTGGAGCCATGCCGTTTTGGTTACTTTTTACAGTATAAAATACGAAGCAGTTTCCAAATAGTAATTTTAAGTTTTAACTGCTTTAACAATCTTTACTAGTCAGGTATTATGGTATTACGCAGCATGACTTGCATTACACGAGACAATATGGAGAGTAGCAAGAGCTGTCATCAGTAGTGAGTTTAAGGTGGAATTAGTGAAGGATCAGTTGCAGACACTCTAACTAAGTGGTTCCCAACCCTGGTCCTGGAGCACCCCCAACTCTGCACATTTTATATGTCTCTCTAATCAATTACATCTGATTCCACTAATCAGCCCATTAGAAGAGACTTCAGAACTTGAAATGTTTGTGTCAGATTAGAGAAATCTAAAATGTGTGCTGTTTGGGGATACTCCATAGCCACTCCTCTAACTTAACCTGAGATCCAATGATCAGTACCTGTGCTGCTATAGAAAGCTAGTTTTGTGGTCGTGTGAAACTCCTGAATGAGGAACTGAGACAGAGAGATCTTTTCATCCGTCTGCAGAGATTTGTTTCCTCTCTTCCAGTACAGCATGAGGTCGTCATCAGTATAGGCATCTGCAAAGAGAATAACACAAATACATATGAACTCACAAACACTTAAACACTAGATAAACATTGAATTTTCTTTTTCTCTCTGAAATGTCACATCATGTTTTTAAATGTTTTATTCAGTCATGAAAATGTTTACATGAATCAAGTTGTGTTTAGACTCACAGCTCTCAATCTCCAGTGAGCATGTCTGGGTGTCCAGTGGAAAGTGACTGAGATCCATATTGCACATTGCTGTGACCGTGACCCTGTTGAGAGTGTATGGAGTGATTAAAACTTGTGTCACAGACGTACAGAACAAATACACTATTGTCACAGTTATGTTCAGTTTGTATTCGTTTTCATGGACTTTCAGTTGGTTTTCATTGGTCACACGTCTTTGTTCAGTTTTCTCACCACTCTTTAGATGTCATGGTAATTCATTAATCATCACAGGTGTTTTTTCATTTCCCTCGTTTGCCTTACAACTTAAGTTGCTGTGTTTGATCACTCTTTGTCTGGTCATGGAAAATCTTTTGCTTATCTTGTTTGTACTGCCTTCTGAGTGGATTATTAAAGATGTTATACCTGATCTTCATCTTCATAGTGTGTTCCTTGCAACTGTTGGCGACAGATATTCAGACCATAATAACAAAGAACTAACCTAACTAAGCTAACCGCCTACGGAGCCTGTGGCAGAATGGTCAAACTTTGGAGAGGTATGTGGAGGATTTTCTCGCACTTTCTCATCAAGTGAGCTGGCCTGAGCCCTCAGTGAAGATGGCCACCGCATTTGAATCGACAGCTGAAATGGCCGCCACACGTGAGCCCTCAGCCACCAAATCTGAGCCCTCAGCCAAAACGTCTGCAAATACATAAGTCTGAAATTCCCTTCCTCATCCAGGATCCAGGAGCAACTCCCTTACTCGTCAAGAGTCCATCCACACACACAGTGGCTTCAACCCATGAGCCCTCTTCAGTCCACCAACCCTATTCAGAGTTCTCTTCAGCCCACAAACCCGCTTCGCCCTGGCCCCCTGAATTGCCGGCTTCGCCCTGGCTCCCTGAACCACCAGTACGATCCAGGAGATTACCTGCCCACATCACTACCTTTCACAACTCTCCCTTTCACAACTCTCCCTTTCACATGCCCTCCCTCCCCGGTTGAACTATCGAAGGCATGAGGACGCACCAACTGGGAGGGGGGAGTTCTGTTAGTTATGTTCAGTTTGTATTAGTTTTTATGGACTTTCATTTTGTTTTCATTGGTCACATGTCTGTTTCAGTTTTCCCACCACTCTTTAGTTGCCATGGTAATTTATTAATCATCACAAGTGTTGTTCCCTCTTTGTCTGATCCCGTTTCCGCATAGGGTTTGTTTATTTTGCTTATCTTGTTTGTATTGTCTTCTGAGTGGATTATTAACAGCGTTATACCTGATCTTCATCGTGTGTTCCTTGCAACCATTGGTGACAACCATATAGAACTCTTCATTATTTTAGGGCTATACCAAATCTCTCAGGAATTTAGTGCAGCTTTCCCCCTCTTAACATTTTCATATTCGCCATGAAATCAATAAAAGTTCCAATAAAATCTTTCCAATAAAAGATACACTTTCAAATTCAGTCATCAATTGTTTATTACAACAGACAAGCAACATTAGCTCATTGGAAAAACATACCTCCATTAATCCTAAAAGCATTCCTATATATAAATTCACTGCAGTTTCCAGATGAAACGAACACTAGAGGCAGTAAAACAAAAAAAACAACTTTTATTCCTTTTTATACAATAATTACAGGGGCAGATTTTTGATTATGCATCAGAAAATGCATTTTTTATTCCATATTTACTTTCAAGCTAAGGTTTACTGTAGGTGGTATGTGATAAGGTAGTTACTTTGTAGAGCCAGCTTTTAGATGTTTTAAAAAAAAAAAAAAAAAAACCTTTAAGAACTGAACATTTGACTTTAGACGTGTCATGGAACATGCAGGTAGCAACATAATATCATTTTGTAGAAATACCACCATAGGCATATTTTTCCAATGAGCTTGGGTTGCAAACAAGTGATCTCTGACTTCAGAAACTTTGGTCAATAACTGCCATTTCACGAGTTCACACTTACCAATAATCAGATAGGGAATTAGTATGCATATTTGGCGTGCTGTCCGAGGAGAGGGCTCCGAGCTCGGTATTTGGCCCGAGCCCAGAGTACTCCCCCCGTATCTGGTTTAGGAAGTAACCAGGCAAGTGTGAGGAGACGGGGTGGTGGAGGGATGCTGAAACTGTCCAAAAGCATAGGCGAGTCGACTGCATCGATATATATAGGTTTCTGCTCATGCTGATTGGGCAGGCATGTTGATTGCTGATTAATGACAGCTGGCTGGAGTGATGTGATAATTAGCTAGATCATTTGAACGTGTTCCTCCCGAATTTTGTTAATAAAACATCATTTCACGAGTTCACACTTACCAATAATCAGATAGGGAATTAGTATGCATATTTGGCGTGCTGTCCGAGGAGAGGGCTCCGAGCTCGGTATTTGGCCCGAGCCCAGAGTACTCCCCCCAAAAAGCTGCAACCGGCGAGGGACAGCAGCCAGAAAGTTGCTAATCCCCCAAAATTTTGCAGAGTGTGAAGCTGAAAGTGTCGTAATCGTAGGGAGGGGTTAGTCACTTGATTGGGAGGGCTTCTTGCGACGTCAGAGTTTGGCTTTGGCTTCAGAGAGCTGAGCCTCGCTGGTAGTTAGCTGTGGAAAGTTGCATATAAATGAGCTCCTGCGGGAGCTGAGGAGTAATACCGCTGCTGCGGGAGTGGAGAAATTCCCCAGACAATATTGGTGCAATGGTGTAGAAATTGCCAGAGAAAAATGGAGCTCCGGCGGGAGAACCGCGCTATTGATGATGATGACAATAGTGATGATGATGATGATGACGGCAATAGTGATGATGATGACAATAGTGGGGATGATGATGACGACGACAATAGTGATGATGATGATGACGACAATAGTGATGATGATGATGATATCCAAGGATGAGTATCTTTGAATTATGATTCCAGTTCTGCTCATTAATTCAGTTTCTTGAGCTCCTGCGGGAGCATGAGGGAACAACACTGCTGCGGCAGTGGAGACTTTTAGAGCTACTGGGCTCCTGCGGGAGCATGAGGGAACGTCACTGCTGCGGCAGTGGAGACTTTAAAGCCACTGAGCTCCTGCGGGAGCATCAGTGCTGCGGCAGTGGGGACTTTTAAAGCTGCTGAGCTCCTGCGGGAGCATGATGGAACATCACTGCTGCGGCAGTGGAGACTTTAAAAGCTACTGAGCTCCTGCGGGAGCATGAGAGAACATCACTGCTGCGGCAGTGGAACTTTAAAGCCGCTGAGCTCCTGCGGGAGCATGAGAGAACATCACTGCTGCGGCAGTGGAGACTTTAAGCCGCTGAGCTCCTGCGGGAGCATGAGGGAACATCACTGTTGGCGTCAGCAGATGGGGATGAAGATGAAGATGAAGGATGATGATTATGATAATGATGACCATAGTGGAGACGATGATGTGATGGTGAAAATTGATGATAATAGTGATGATGATGATGATGATAATAGTGATGATGATGATGATGATGATAATAATAATGATGATAATAGTGATGATGATGGATGATGATGACGATGATGACGATATCCAAGGATGAGTATCTTTGAGTTATGATTCCAGTTCTGCTCGTTAATTCCATTTCTTGAGCTCCTGCGGGAGCATGGGGGAACATCACTGCTGCGGCAGTGGAGACTTTAAAGCCGCTGAGCTCCTGCGGGAGCATGAGGGAACATCACTGCTGCGGCAGTGGAGACTTTTAAAGCTACTGAGCTCCTGCGGGAGCATGAGGGATCATCACTGCTGCGGCAGTGGAGACTTTAAAGCCACTGGGCTCCTGCGGGAGCATCACTGCTGCGGCAGTGGGGACTTTTAAAGCTGCTGAGCTCCTGCGGGAGCGTGAGGGAACATCACTGCTGCGGCAGTGGAGACTTTAAAGCCACTGTGCTCCTGCGGGAGCATCACTGCTGCGGCAGTGGAGACTTTTAAAGCTGCTCAGCTCCTGCGGGAGCATGAGGGAACATCACTGCTGCGGCAGTGGAGACTTTAAAGCCACTGAGCTCCTGCGGGAGCATCACTGCTGCAGCAGTGGAGACTTTTAAAGCTGCTGAGCTCCTGCGGGAGCATGAGGGAACATCACTGCTGCGGCAGTGGAGACTTTGAAGCCACTGAGCTCCTGCGGGAGCATGAGAGAACATCACTGCTGCGGCAGTGGAGATTTTAAAGCCGCTGAGCTCCTGCGGGAGCGTGAGAGAACATCACTGCTGCGGCAGTGGAGACTTTAAAGCCGCTGAGCTCCTGCGGGAGCATGAGGGAACATCACTGCTGCGGCAGTGGAGACTTTAAAGCCGCTGAGCTCCTGCGGGAGCATGAGGGAACGTCACTGCTGCGGCAGTGGAGACTTTAAAGCCGCTGAGCTCCTGCGGGAGCGTGAGAGAACATCACTGCTGCGGCAGTGGAGACTTTAAAGCCGCTGAGCTCCTGCGGGAGCATGAGGGAACGTCACTGCTGCGGCAGTGGAGACTTTAAAGCCGCTGAGCTCCTGCGGGAGCGTGAGAGAACATCACTGCTGCGGCAGTGGATACTTTAAAGCCGCTGAGCTCCTGCGGGAGCATGAGAGAGCATCACCGTTGGCATCGGCAGATGAGGATGAAGATGAAGGATGATGATTATGATAATGATGACCATGGTGGAGACAATGGTGTGATGGTGATGGATGATGATGATGACAATGATGACGATGATGATATCCAAGGATGAGTATCTTTGAGTTATGATTCCGGTTCTGCTCATTAATTCCATTTCTTGAGCTCCGGCGGGGCGTTCGCTGGGATAGGCATTAGCTTAGCAGAAAACAAGGTGAAAGGAGATATTATTTGGGGGAAAGCCATAGCAGGAAAAGAGGCCGGGGCCTAACTCACATGCGGAGGCAACCTCACGCTTGTGTCGACCCCTGGCGCCTGGGGGAGAAAAGAAAGGCGGTGGAAACAAGGGTTATGAGGAAGAAAGTGGACATCTGGGCCTGCGCTGCTAGCGGAGGCAGCCTCGCGCTGGAAATAGACAGAGGAGCGGCAGGCCACGGACAGGGGAGAGAACTAGAAAAAGTGACAGGAAAAGACTGGGGAGGCATACTTACCGTGAAAGGATAGCCTATGCTTTTGGGGGAAAGCCATAGCAGGAAAAGAGGCCGGAGCCTAACTCACATGCGGAGGCAACCTCGCGCTTGTGTCGACCCCTGGCGCCTGGGGAGAAAAGAAAGGCGGTGGAAACAAGGGTTATGAGGAAGAAAGTGGACGTCTGGGCCTGCGCTGCTAGCGGAGGCAGCCTCGCGCTAGAAATAGACAGAGGAGCGGCAGGCCACGGACAGGGGAGAGAATTAGAAAAAGTGACAGGAAAAGACTGGGGAGGCATACTTACCGTGAAAGGATAGCCTACGCTGGTAGGGACTATTATAGGAACTCTGGAAGCAGTGTTAGGAAAAACTGCGGTTTGTAGCTCTGCGGAGCTAGGAGAGGATTGGGGCCGGGCGGCGGCAGAGTCTGGGGTGCAAATCAAAGACTCAGGAGAGGAGATATGAGATGAAAAGGCAGCCTTGCAGGATTAAATGCGTTAATCATGAAGTTTAAGTGGTCAAGCGAAGACAGTAGTTCACATTTGTAGGAAAATTAGACTGTCTAGGAAAGCAGACCAGACCAGAAAAATCTTTCGATTTCCCTTGTGCACACTCTGTAGGTGAACAATCCAAGTTAATACCCTGAATTCACTGGATTTGGCTGGACCCATGGTTTTAACCTAGGCAAATGATGAGAAGCCTAAAACATGCTGCACATATTCGCCTCTGACGCAGTTTGATCCTGTTGTCGTTGGTTGATATTGGATGATCGTCAAACAGCAGAGTACAGTTTGATTTGTGATCGTTTGCTCCTTATCTGGGCTGGTTTGTGTGGCACATAGCCTACACATTAATCAAGTTCAAAGAGACTTAAGGTAAAGTTGAAAGCTTGAATAATAAAATGTGCGCCTAAATTTATTCAATCGTGTTCAACAATCACTGAAGGATCACAACACAGTTACTTAAAGAAACACTTACTACTGTATTCAGTAAGAACAAACGTTTTTATGAATTTGTCCTACCAGTCTGTGCAGCGTCTCTTTCCCGATGATGAAGCTGTGGGTTTAGATCATTTAACAGAAAAACATATGCGCTATATGACTTCGGTCATAATTAATTTGTTGAATAAATCGCAGGACAGTGTTGATTCGGTGTAGGCGATTTAACTGCGCGTGACTTGCGAGCCTCAGCGCGTTTGTTAGAACAGCAAATCATTTGTAGAAATAGTATAAACACGAATTTCCTTGATCAAAACGGAATATTCAGATACCATAACTGTGCCCGTTATTTAGCGTCTGAACGCGACACGATCAGGGGCAGAAAACCAGAAGTATTTGAGCCGTGCCGTTACTGTTTTGAGCCGGCGGAGAGAGACTCGGCTTGCTGCGGCGGCCTGACGCTGGAGAAAAGCCCGTTCAATCGCGGGAAGAGGGCGGTATTGCCCCAGACGCGAGCTTGGTGCTCGACGGGCCTTATTGTCCGTTTCTCTATGGCAGGAATGATTGAATATGCCGAAGCAGAGAAATACGGAGAAGGAGATCGCGGATGTTTCGCCCGTGGTGGCGCGAGTAGATCTCGTTGTGCTGGGACTTGTTTGTTTGGGCTGATGCCTGCGAGAAAGTTCGTTCTAGGTAGGAGATAATCGCGCATGGGCCAGAGGATTGTGGCAATGATTTCTCGAGGATGAAATATTTTCGACGGACGGGAAGATCTCGATTTCGGGCATGTTGGGTGGGCCAAATGCTGAAACTGTCCAAAAGCATAGGCGAGTCGACTGCATCGATATATATAGGTTTCTGCTCATGCTGATTGGGCAGGCATGTTGATTGCTGATTAATGACAGCTGGCTGGAGTGATGTGATAATTAGCTAGATCATTTGAACGTGTTCCTCCCGAATTTTGTTAATAAAACATCATTTAAAGCAAAGTATCAGGACTGAGAAGATACTCTCTCAAGACGTGATAAATGCAGTCAACTTTCTCTTTTTGCTGTCTGTGTATATTACCAGTGTGTAAGTTTAATTTTATTATCACCCTGTCAGAACTCTAAAGCAGACCCTTAGCATCCCCCCAAAAAATTAAAAACAAAACCCCACAATAGCAGGCTTGGATTCCAAGATACATCTAGTGGAGAATGCGGGCAGCTTTAGCGATGGTTAAAAGTTCTAGCTCCCATAATGACAGAAATTTCATTTTTGGGCAAACAAATTCTTTAACTCTTCCCTTTTAAAGACATTTTATTCCAGCTTCATGCTTCCCTTTTTATCAACACTAAAATGTGGGCAAGTTTCATAAAAAAAAAAAGAGTAACATTTAAAAAAAATAAATAAATATATATATATATATATATATATATATATATATATATATATATATATATATATATATATATATATATATATATATATGCTGAGAAAAATCTAATTTTCTCAAAGATTAAATCAGATGGGATTCAGAAAAATGATCACAGATGGAGTATATCAACAGTATATCAAACTTTACAGTCCTGTTAGGCAGTTTTGAACTTGTGTATATGCAGTTCCATGTTTGATTATCGCATTATTTTACATTGGCGCAAGCAATCTTTTGTCGCTTGTTTCTCCATCTTCACCAGCATTTTGATTCAGAGTTTGTACTATTTCAGAAGATGCATATTTGCGGTATAACCGTGAAAGGGTGGATAACCAGACAATTCAGTCATTGGCAGAGAAAGAGTAAAATGGATTTGATGTAAATTCCTATGTACACTAAGTCTACTAATAGCACACTTGAATAAACTTCTTTTGGTAGGGGTTTACACACCCTGTTTTGTTCAGTTTCATTCAATTTGTTGGTAATCGTCTATATTGGAAATGTGGTTAGTTGTACTGCAACAGTGAAAAAATTAAGGGGTCTGAATACTTTCTGAATGCACTGTAAATAGCAAAACACTTCGGATCAGCCATCTGGCCATGGATAAAAAGGACAGATACTGGATCAAATGGTTGAGAGGGAGGAGCTAGCCTTGACACAACGGATTGACTTATAGATTGTAAGTCGAGATGTACATAGAAGAATAAAGTAATTTTACCCAGCAGACTGGGTGTGGGACAGATCTGAGATTAAAGCTCACCAATGAGCCAGCTTTGTGTCTGAATAGACATGTGGGTTGCATTAATCCCACAGATTCCCACATATTAATCCAGACGTTCACTCATCTAAAGCAAGAACCAGAATCAGTTCCTCTTGTAGAAACCAGACATTGATTGACAAAGACAGCAAGCACCGAAATCCTAAATGCCAGTAAAGTGACTGTGTTGATTTATATCAAAGATGGAAAACCACAGATCTTTTTGTTCATTGAGCAAATCTGAGTCTCTCCCACTGATTAGGTTTAGACTCGGTCACACAGCTACAGCAAAGCCGGACGTAACATAGCTCTTCTGATGGCTGGCAATCTGTTTCTTGAGCTTTGATCAGGATTAAATTGAGCGTTTCCACAGTTCGGAGAGGGCAAATTATTAAATGCAAAAAGAAAACAAAAAGCCTGAATAAAATGTCAGCTTTGTTGGAACAAGACTATCAGTATGTGTACTGTATGTGATTTGTGACAGTTACCTCAAGCTGTAGAGCACTTTGCCATCGGGATGCACTCGGAGCATGACGTTCTCTGTGGTGGTGTCATGGATGAAAGATCGTTTGGAATGGACAAAAAATATATCAGGTACCCAAATTTTCTTCACAAGCCGGCCATCAAAGGTCATGCTTTGGTTGGTGTTGCTGGGAAAGGACAGTCGCTCGTCCTTCCAGTAATGTCTCAGATACAGGGTTATAGTGAAGTCCTGTAACACAATTCATTCAAGTATTCATCTTAACAACGGATTAAAACAGCTTAAACAGTAGCCTTCTATCCCAAGAGCCTTCTATAAGAAAAAAGACAATGCATCTAAGGTGTTTGAAAATGTTGAACGAGAACTTGCTATAATCCAAATCCTATGGCATCTCAGATCGTGATAGCACTGAATCATTTATGATGCTAGAGCTATACGCCATATTTATAAAGGCATGTGTCTGTTTCCTACCATATCAACTTCAGAGATGGTGTCCAGACTCTCAAGCTGAACATCAACACCCACAGGTATTGCGGGACCTGAAATCAAGCAGAGTGTGTATTTTTCCTTTTTAAAATCATGATACAATCAAATGTAAAATTTGCACACCAATTACCTTTAAACTCTTTTACAATGCACGCAAAATCAAAGTAACAGTTAAATGTATAATTATGAATTGAACCAAATAATCTGATCAACATATCTATCCCATTTATTATCCACTTCAGTAATATTGGGCAGGGGTGTCCAATCCTGTTCCTGGAGTGCCACTGTCCTGCAGAGTTCAGCTCTAGTCCTAATTAATAAACACACCTGAACCAACTAATCACGGTCTTAATAGGCATACTAGAATCTTTCAGGCAAGTGGAAAAGTTTGAGGAAAGATGGTGATAAACTCTACAGGACAGTGACCCTTCGAGAGCAAAAGGTTCTATGTCATTATGTTCCAGGCTGAAACTTGCCTTAAACTATGCCTTATGGTCAGATGTTTTTTTTTTCTCCCTTCCTTTTTTGAACATGTTAACTTGTTTGTTAGAATGGTGGAAGATTGCTGCCCTCATCTGCATCATAAATACTAGTTTTCTAGATAAAAATTGCTTATGGACGCCCTCTCCTCCATGACTCCAGACATGGGAATTATAAAATTTGCTATAGCACTTGTAGGCAGGATAAGTACACTTTAGGTAAGTGGTGGGAAACTCTGGCCCTCGTGATCCATTGTCCTGCAGAGTTTAGCTAAAACTCTAATCAAACACACCTAAGCCAGCTAATCAAGGGGTGCTTCTCAATATTCCTCCTCATTCCTCCATCCTCCATCTTATGACCTGAAAACCGATCGAGCTCAGCCATCTTGTAGGATATCTCAACGCTCTAATTGCACCATTAGGAGGTTTTTCTGGGGAGTCGTGAGGGAGGATGTATCCTTTGCGAAAGTGTTTTGTCAACTAAACGTGATGCTCGTATAAATGCTCCCCCTTCACTTTGCACCAAGTGCTACCCATGTCAGAATACAAACACACATAAATGTGAGTATTAAGCATGAATTTATTGTAAATGTGGGTTATGTTTTCACAGTGCCTTTAATGTCGATCAGCACAGTTTTAATTACATTTATTTACGTCTCTTTTAATGACTTATTTATTTATTAATGTTGTATTTTGTGGAGGTTGAAACTATTACAATGTAAATTCTCTCTAATGTTCAAGAATCCTGATTTGCAAGATAAATCCAGTGGTGTAGAGTCATCATTAATTGACAACTCTTTGAAGTGACGCTAAAGGGAGTGAGGATATATCATTTCACTTGATTCAATTCCTCCATCCTCACATCTTTTCCTTACATCCTTCCCTCGCATCCTGAAGGGGTGGAGCTAAGATGTGAGGAAAGGAATTGAGGATGCACAAATAAGAATTGAGAAGCACCAAGGTCTTCAGGATCACTACGGTTTCCTAGTTGCTAAAATCCTTTGGCTGCGTTCGTACCACTGCTATACCCTAATTCACTATTCCCTACATTACTCCACTAATATAGTCCACTTGAAGGACTGAACGAAATGGAGTAAGTGAATTCAGACGCCGAGTGCGCTAAAAGGGCTGCCGCTTTTGCTTAGTTTGTGCTTGCCGTATAATAATCATTTGACGCTTTGCCTACTGGAGCTGCCAAAATGTAATAATCAATTAAAAAAGGAATTTAAACCTGTATGATATTATGCTGTACACACATTGGACCAGCGGTTTGGAAAGTGGATGATTTAACTGAGGGCGCCATCTTTTGGCGAGATGTGGGAATTTATTCGACGTACAACTGTCACAGTGCCTTATGGGTATTCTCTAGTCATTGAGCGTCGGTTCTGTACTCGTCATTGCGGTGCATTGTGGGATGGAATGAGTGCACTTGATAACCATTATAGTTTCAGACACCACTGCAAATGGCTGTACACTCAAATAGTGTGCTATTTAAGAGCTCTATCTTGTGGCTCCAGTGGTGATTTCGGACACAGCCCAATTATGTACTCATTTGTTTCTATAGCTACCAATTGAGTTCACCTGTTTGGTTGCTCATTTATTCTGTGTATTTGCAGCCCTGTGTTTGACTTTTTTTTTGGTGGTTGTCTTAGCATGCGTTTGTTAAGCTGTTGCATTTTGGTTAGTTTTTGCCTGCCATTAGGCTATCTTCTTTGTGTAAATAAAGGACTACATTTGAACTCTCTTTTGGACCATTTGTGACATTTAGCAGATGTTTAGCACACAGTATTGGATAAAACAAACCCCTAACAGAAAATTAAATTCTTGGTGACCTGTCCAAGCTGACTTCATTTCATAACGAAACGTAATATTAAATAACTATTAATAATTGGACTACTGCAAAAATAAATAAGCTGTTTAAATGTAGATCTATTGTTCTAGCAAATCTCAGTGTTTGTGCTTAGTACTTGCATGAAACTAGTGAAAGGCAAAAGAAAATCTGTGAAAAACACTAAATATTTTCCACCTCAGGACATTATTTTCATAACCCTTAATCTGATTTTGATCTGACTGTAGTATTTACAGTTTGTGTGAACTTTTGTGAAGATAGGGGCCGATAAGTGAATGCTCGTGGCACAGAGCCACAGTAAATCAGTGTGATAATCTGGCATGAGCTTATGTAAAGCTGATTGCCTGTGATGTCAGTCCAAATCCTACAGAAGTCTGAGTTTTGTGGTGTTTATTAAGATCTTGCTACTTCATATCTGCCATTAATACATTAATGAAAATCATAGGTTGCTTATTAGTCCATATGCACCAGAAATAAAGCCAATAAAGTAATGATTAGAGCAAGCAGAAATCATCTTAAAAGTAATCATTAGATTTGCATCACAATGCAAATGTAATTAATAAAATTAGATTTATTTATTAATTTACTTCTTTATTCAGAATACCCAACAACAAGCTTGATTATTCACACATGTTTTAGACAACACGTCCACAAGACTAGTCCATGATTTCTACAATAGTGCTGTTTTTGGGGATCAAAGTATTCTTCTTGTCTCACCTCCAAAGCCAGGCCTCATGGTGAAGTCGTGGTCATCTAACTTAAGGAGTTGTTCTGATTTCGTGACAGGAGCTTTTGTGACGTCTGGGCTTCTCATCAGGAATGTGCTGTTAAACAGTACATGTAAACATATGAACAATAATATAAACAATAAACATGTAAAATCAGTCACAAAAACATTATGTGGTCCAAACACACTAAGGAAAGGATTCCAACAGTCAAAAACATCAACAATCAAAACAAAAGCACTCAGGAGAACAATATCCAAAACAGAAGAAAAAAGTAATAAAAACCAACACAACTGAAAACTAGCTTAGTATAGCTATTTTTCTACCTGCCAGGTTTACGTGCTTCTCTCTCTGTTCTGTTGGTTTCTCGTTTGGATCTGACAAATGCAGGAAGGGACATTTTCATTAGATATATCATCAGAACATAACAACAACTTATTAGACATATTCATGATTATGCTGTGAAAGAATTTTTTATATATATATTAATACCCATAAGTGCAGTGGAGATCACTATAGTCTTAGTATTTGTTATATCCCTTTTTATTTAATGACCCCAGCACTCGTGATGATCATGTTTTCCAGCACGATTTAAAAATTTTCCAAACAGTATTGTGCGCTTTAGTTGAAGGAAGGAAATCTGACCATCTGTACAAAGCAGTTCACATCAACAACGACACAGATTTGTTTCTAATACATTAAAAATTACAAATTGTTATTTGGGCTTCTTTGTTCTATTTTTTTTTAACAATCCTAAAACTTTGACATTATTTCTAGTTTGGTTAGATTTGTGGACATCATTCCTTCTTTTGTTTGTTTGTTTATTAATAATGTCCAGACATGTACAAGAGGCTTTTTTTTTTACCTTTAATTTCTTTCTTTTTTCGTTTTGAATTTGAAATAATTTTTTAGAACAACAGGTCTATATGATGTATTATAGATTGTTTTAAATTATTTAATAGTTAAGCTAAAAACAAGAAATATTCTAGTTAATAAACCAAGTGAATCATGTCATACTCATCACTCTGATTCCATTTGCATCCCATCTGCCCTTCTAGTGCGCGTCTACATTCTTAGTGTTTTTCACTCTTTTCATGAAGAAGTGTTGAATGCACGATTGTGTTGAAGCCCTCACCTGGTTTGGCTGCATGTCTGAAGCACCTGTCCGCGCGACTGCAGCGCTCCAGTGGAGAAAAAGCACGCGCAGAGCAGAAAGCAGACATCAGCGTGCATGATGCCCACATCAACCTCCAGCCACAGAAATCCTTTAAGGAACAATTAAATTCAAAAGCACTGCCGCCGTAACCTCAAAGACGATCCATTCTTGTGGAGCAACCTGTGCCGACGTGCCATCTAATGCACTCCACATGCATCCAGATGCGTTTAATCTTTATGCTATTAATGTGAAGGTCAGATATGCTGTTTGCTGCACCCTTTCTCGCATCCAGGAGGGGCTTTCGTAGGTTAGAGGGTGAAACAGACATTTGCTGGCTGTATATTATGTAATGTTTCGTGGGTATTACGTGCTATTTGAATTACACTTACATAATCCAGTGGTATAGCCGCTGAACATTGTTCTAGTTTCCTCCAAATGGTATTACTGGAATATTTTTTAAAGATGCTAAAATTTGACAAATATAATACTAATATTCAATATTCGTTCAATACATTGAGTATAAACCGAAACAAGCTATTGAACCAGTCAAAACCTTTGGCTTTATAGGACTTCATTGATTGGATTTTACTAAAATGTTTTTCTGGGGATAAATTAGTAAATCATATTTTCTCACAGCATAAAAACCTGTTTTGCTTTACAAAACAAATGAATAATTATTAATAAATAAAGAAATATATTTTTAAATAAAACCAATTTTCATTTGTTTACCAGCCTAACTCTCATAATTCCTTTTGTGGTATTTATTTTTGATGGTACTATTATTCTAAAATGTGTGAAACCGTCATAACAAAGAATAAAATGTGTTTCCAAACTTTTCACTGGTTTAATGTTTTTACAAGATAAATAAACAAACAAATAAGTAAATAAACGAAAAAATAAAAATATACATCATCTAATTGTAGCATGAATTTAGAAATAAAACATTTCTTAAGCTACAACATGACAGAACACAAAAAGTACCACAGTACATAAATATGGTCATTATACAATGCCATAGAATTTAACAAAGTGCCATGGCTTTTACATAACCTTTTTCCTTATAAATTATTTTTTTTCAGCAGACCCAAGTCTGAGATATTCCAAAATGTCTTGATTGTTATAAAAAATAAATATTTTTATGTGTAGGCTAACATTCTCTGAACCGTCTACATGTAAAAGGTATGTAGTTAATTTAAATGTTCTTTCTTTAAATATAATCATACGCTGCATGAAAACACAATGTAGAACTGAACTGAACTGAACTGTTTTCCTTCACCATTCACATGCATTGCATATGTGTCTCTTGTACAAACACATTTGTTCTAACTGATTAACTGATCGATTTCTCCATTGATTAGACTAATTCCATTCACTGTGCCCACTTTGATTGAGCTATTTTCCAGGGCTGATGCTGAAAGGTTTGCCGTGATAAAGGGTAATTAGTTTGAATGTAAGCATTAAAATCTCTAACCAACATCACATGCAACAAACATTCTCTTCAGCAGGCATATCCTACCTTTACCAGTGCTTATGAAATACTGATATAGAATTGTCAAGATTTTTTTTTTTTTTTTTTGCAAACAGGATGCAGAATTTGAATAGGCACAATTAAAATGCAATGCAATTGTAATGCTTGATGCAAGGAAAGCAGGCAATGAAGCATATCTAAGCGCATGAAAAACTACAGTGGACTGCAAATGTGACAAAGAAACGGGAAATAACACAAAAGTCCAAACAAGACACAAGACAATTCTGGAAAGTATATATTTTCTTCTTTTCCCTGACCCTGTAGGACTTCACGCTACTAAGCAGGCAGAGTTACTCCAATAACAGGCTATTATGCAATTAGTTGGGCTACTGTCAATAGTGAGACCGGCTGAGATTGAGACTGTAACTATTTCTCTGGTGTGTCCTTTAATCCATGATTATATCCAGTTCACTGTTGTTCAGACAGAAGTTGTTGTCCTCACACACTGTCCTTGTTTAAACTTCCTCTCTTTATGCATTCTCTGCGCCATCTGTGATCAGTGACATTATATCATCCACAAATTTCAACGCCTTAAGTTTTGTAACAATTATGGGTGCATAAGAAAAACAGAAGTGGACCTCACACAGAGCCCAGAGGGTCTCCACTGTTTGGTGACACTTAAACCCTGGGTATACTTTTTTCTTTCTTTTTTTTTTATGCAGTCTTGCAAAGTATACTTCACTTGATTCGTATACATACACAGGCATTCGACACATGCACAGTTTTGAGCAATCTCTCGCCATGAGTTACAACCATGTAAAAATATATTTGTATTCTTTCATGCAAGAGTTGTACAAATTTCTCCACACAATCTCTCATCTATGTAGGCCTCCATTGTTGCAGTAGCTTGAATGGGTTCTGGTCTGTTGTTTATGGAAGTTTTCTTCGACTACCTTGTGAATCAACGCCCCCCGGGGGGACGGTTGGCAATTTGTGGATAAACTAATTACTGCAAAAAAATTTAATGCATATTTGCGACCTGCGCGAAATTCCTCCTTTCATTAAAACTTTAGGGATACATTAGTATTTTAGTAATGTTGTACATTGGTGAATTAGTGTTACAGACAGAGGCCTATGCTTGCCTCAAAGGATTATTGTTCCAATACCTACACAAGATTTTTATCTGTAGATCTGGGCAAAATTGTGATCACCTGATGGCAAGCTGTTAGGGAACTATGGTGTTAATGTTTTTTTTATTGCTTTGGTGCAAATTTCACAAGCAAGTAGTACATTTTCAAAACTCTTAGTACATACTAATATCACAACAGATAATCAAAATACACCAGCATATTTTCAATTACATTAGTACAATACACATAACAACAATATATTTCATTCACAGTAACAATAAATTGGGTTCTTACTATCAGACCCTTCATTTACGTCTCTTCTTTTTCAGTTTACTACACTTGTCTATTGTTTAATCCAAATAATCTTAATGGTTAATCAGTTAATCAAATGATATGTCTATAGCAGGCGTGTCCAATCCTGCTCCTAGAAGGCCACATGTCCTGCAGAGTTTAGCTCCAACTCCAATTAAACACACCATGAACTAGCTAATCTTACTACTCATAATAGAAACTTGAAGGTAGGTGTGTTGTGGCAAATTGGAGCTAAACTCTGTAGTATAGTGGCCCTCAAGGAGATTGGACATCCCAGGTCTATAGATTTTAAACTGGTCTGATTATTGTGTGTTAAGGAATAAATCAGAATAGACTGTTCCTAATACTAGAATTTCAAATTACTCATTTCTTTCACCTGGTGATCATAATTGACCACAGTTTGATACCACATAAGTAGGGTGCAAAAAAAAAAAAATGGAGCTGGATAGACTGGAAAACATGTTGGGGGATCAAAGAGGTTGACGTAGCCTTCGCCAGACAGGTGAACATGGGCCTCAACAAAGAGGAGGTTATCAGAGGATTACAGGCAACATACTGATGTAGTACAGGCCATTATTCTTGCCAGGTTAGTTTCACTGTGAGCTCCATCATCAGAAAAAACAAAACAAAAAAAATTGTATGTACTTTGTACTTGTACATATACAACATATAAATATTAGTATGAGGGGAAACATCTCGATGTGAGTGGCTATATCTGAAGATGGCGTGGCAGGCTGTACACCATTTCTTGGATCCTACAACACTGAACTATGTTTTTCTAAATGAACTTGAGCAAGTCTGTCAGGGTGAAAAAATCACCTGCCCTATGTTATAGTGAGGGAAAATGTCAGTTTATATCATGCAGAGCTGGCTTGAGAATAGTTTCAGGATTACCTTCAGTTCATTACCCTATATTTCTCATTACCATATCTCTCATCATTTTCCGCTTTCCTCAACCAATCAGGCTTACAATGACAACTGCAAAGCAATGTTAAGCATGAATTCATCATGCCTGAAGGTTTTTTCCCACAGTGGGATATTCAACGAGGATATTCACTGTGATGTTGATAAGTATATGGCCAAATGTTAAAGGCTTGATTGTTCATTAATTTCAGATATATTATTTACAGTAAAGTATTTACATTTATTTTGACAACCACGGTTGTAAAAATACTGTGAAAAAAAACAAAAACAAAAAATGACTGCATGTGTGTGTTTTTTGTGTTCTTCAATGACACTTGTATAAATATTTTTGATTATTTTTTAAATATGTCAGTTTGTTTGGATAATGTAAGTGTACACAGCATCTGTTTTAATACAGTACAGTAACACCAAGAGTGATATAAACTATGTAAAACAAAGAGTTTTGAAAATGAACCATTTAATACCAAATGTACCAAAATAATATTAAAAAATGAAATCAACAAACAGAATTCTCACATACATTTCTTTCTTATCCAAGAGTGTGGGGTACATTGGGGCTTAAAGGCACGACTTAAGGAAAATGTGGTCACTAATCCCATGTTTCACTACTCCAGGGGTCTCCAACCCTGCAATCAAACATAGTATAACAGCTGGTCCACACTAAAAGATTTTTAAAATTTTATCAGCTTTTCAAAATGTGAGAGACCACAAACATGATAAAAAAAAACAAAAAACAATAGATTTAACAGTTTTGTTCCTATATTATGTGGTGTGATGTGCCTAAGACAGCACTACATACACTAACAGACTCCATTCACAACCAACCAGAGTCCCGACTGTGATCACGGGAACTCTCACAAAATTTCTCACGGTCAAATGAGACTTTAAAGTAAGCATGACAAAGCAAGAAGAAATTACGACAATAGTGCTTTTTAAAAAAAACTACATTTTACAGAAAATCTGTAGAGGAAAATAAAATAAAAAGGTTTGGATGAAGTCGTGTTATGCTTTCGTCTTCTGTCAGATTAATTTCTGATTGGGTATTGTTTCGTTCCATGTGACAATCTAAGGAGTGTGTACATGAGTGTGTGAATGTGTGTGTGTGTGGGGGGGGCATGGACAAAAAACAGGATTTCTGATTGGAAATATTCCACATGCGAGCATTTGATGAAAATTTGAAGAGATAATCTGTAACTATTAAGATAATCAGGACTTTACCTAGGATTATCTAATAAGCCTTTAGTGTTTTGGAGCAGTCTGCAGGAAGTTAGCACTTCAGGAGCAGGGTTGGCTACCCCTACACTTCTTCCCTACTGTATGATTGCTTAAAAAAATATTGAGCATCAATGGAGCAACACATTTTGTGGGAAAATAAATCATAAAAGTGGGTTGTTTTGCTTAAAACCTTAATTCTTCAGTTATTGAAAAACTACTGGTTTAATTAACAAAATCAAAATTATTACCAGGACCTTAATCTCAAATATATTTGGTCATTTTATAGATATCAGATTATCAATTGTCATTTTTAAACAATAAAACAATATTAAATATTTGATCAAATCAGCGCAAAATCATCTTTGCATTGCTACCCATGATCGTATAAAGAAACAAATTTCCTTATTCATCCTGAAACGTGGGCGTTTAGCAAAGTTGTACCATCTAGTGGTTAAGAGGAGAATAAAATCTAACATTTCTTTTCCCAATAGTAATGATGCAAATCTGCAGCTCCATGCATCACAGCTATTTCAAGACAGCAGTGCCAGGCCAGCAGTCTCAAACCAGAAACTAGAGATTATAGCCTCATTAAGCTTACACTTTTAAAAAAAAACGCTGGGTCGTTTCAAACCATGTTTTGGTCAAATATGGACAAACCCAACCATTGGTTAAATATGTTTAAATAAATTTTTTTAACCAAATTGTTGGGTTTGTCCATATTTGACCCAAACATGCATTTAGAGTATGGTTTTGTATGTGCTAAAAAAAAAGGTAATCGTCAATTCTGCCCAAACTTATGGTTATGAGACAACTGGGTTGGAACATATGGTGCTGTGGCTCTACAAATTCCTTTTACTCTGGTGCAACTTTAGCCCCATTGTGCCTTACATCTGCTTGTACATGCCTTCAGCACATGTCCTCAACATCAATGCTAGGACACTTGTGCTGGATTTGAATCCAGTCTCTTACTTTCAATTAATGACAAAGACCAACTTCCTTTGCTTTTGTTAATATATAATATGCTACAACCACAATCCCTTTGCAAGGCAACTCAGCAGTACACAGACCAATAGATGAGATTGAAGAATATAAATACCCCAGGGAAGATCATACGAGAGTAGGCATCAATGACATGAGTGTTTTGGATTATACGGAAGGTTCGGACGGTCTTCTTTTTGGCTGCTGTGGCCTCATTTGCCAAAGACAGGCACACTACCATGTGGTCCTGTTTATCTGCAGTCTCCTCAGAGGAGACAGGAGCCTGGGTATATCCTGCCAGGCCATTGGCATCAGGATTACAGTACGCGTCATCAAGCATCATAGTCCTCGTGTGAGGTAATTCACATGTGCAGGGTAAAGGCTAAAATGGATAAACAAACACTTCTGTTACCATTTAGAGAACTTTTAACATGGCTGCAGGGTGCAAATTATGGGGGTGGTGTTTCCCTAATTTGGGTGTGGATAAGACAAACTTTAACTAATATTACCTAAAGTTACACATAACTTTCAACAAGAGGAAAGTTATAGACAAGACAAACTTTGAATATGACTGTGGACCACAAAACCAGTCGTAAGGGCCTTTTTTTTTTTTAAACCTCATACATTTAAAGCTGAATAAATATGCTTTGCATTGATGTATGGTATTGTTAGGATATGACAATTTTTGGCCGAGATACAACTATTTGAAATGATGGAATCTGAGGGTGCAAAAAAATAAGATTATTGAGAAAATCGCCTTTAAAGTCCTTAGCAAGCATATTACATACAAAAATAATTTGATACATTTATGGTAGGAAATTTACAAAATATCTTCATGGAACATGATCTTTACATAATATCCTAATGATTTTTGGCATAAAAGAAAAATTGATCATTTTAAACCATACAACGTATTGTTGGCTATTGCTACAATTATACCGGCGAGACTAATGACTAGTGGTTTTATGGTCCAGGGTCCAGGGTCACACTATTACCATGAAGATAATGTGCATGCATTTAACTCTTTTCCCGCACTTGACCGAATTGTCTGGCAATCCATGTTTTCAGAGTCATACAGAAGGGGGCGCTATTAAGCAACTTCTAAAAGAGTACAGAATCTCAAAATCAAAACACAGGAGAAGAAGCAGAACCAAGCAATAAAACCATTGCTTATGCGCGTTGTAGTCTTTGACAAAAACGCATTTTTAATATAATACCCATATTAAAGTGTAGATAGAGTTGAGAAGATTTGAGTTGAATAAGAATGCATGAAGCTAGAATCATTTTTTAAAGCAGATGCTCCGTTCTTTATATTACATGTTCAGAAATTCATACAACAAAATATTCTGGGGGCCATGAAAATTTTGTGAAAATGATCAAAAATGCTCACAGTGGCTGACAATTTAAAAAACATAAAACACTGGTGGGGAAATAGTTAATAATAGACATTTATTTCTGAACTGCTGGTAACTATTTATAACACCATTAAAAAATAGTGAGTGAAATCGGCCATTATTGTGGCAGCCACATGTGTAAAATTTTAAAATATGTATTCATTTATATAATTCAGGGCAGATTAAAAATATATTAATTAGGTTAATTAGGTTTTTGTAATCATTTTGCTTGTCCAAGTAACCAGGTCATATGTAACCACATGAGTAAGAGGTTGTGTTAACTTCATTCTAGTCATTTCCACATTTTTTAAATCACATCCACTTTGGAGAGATTAAACCATTAAAACCAATTTTCCTATTAATAATTGTTGAAAATCTTTGGGGTTTGCAAGGTGTTGCTAGACACCTTAAAAAAAAACCCAAATACAGTATGTTTTGTCAACCCAACATAATAAAGATGACAAAATAAAGGTAAATAAATATAAATAAAGGCAAGTAATAAATCATTTGTGTATTTACCTTCTCTCTTAACTTGCGATCTGTCCCATCATGCACTGTGGTCAAGTAGTTTACGGCAGCATACTCAAGTACAGATAAAAAGACAAAGACGAAGCTGACCCACAGGTAAATGTCCACAGCTTTGATGTAGGACACTCTGGGCATGGAGGCATTCACTCCAGTGATGATGGTGGACGTGGTGAGCACCGTCGTGATGCCTACAGGAAATGACAATGAGATTCTTCTACAAATGTGTCTCTTTTTCATCTCCACACCAACAACCTACTGGCATTCCACACGACAGGAACAAAAATGGTTATTTTGAATTTTAATGATGATCTGTCTTTCCCTTTCTTTCTTTCATCTGCACTGTGACATGCAAATAAAACGTAATGGTAGACTGTTATAAATTTCATTCGTATTTCTGAAACTAATTCATAAACAATCTTTGCACACCAGGAAGGTTGGAGACACAAGAAAGTGCCGTCCGCTTCGAATCTACACTTGTAGATAACATTGTTATATTTGGCATCCCAACTAATTTAATATTCTTGATTTTAACACAATAATGTCAGATTATAAATTAGAATATTTTTTATCAAGAACTGTGAGATGCAAGTGCTCATCAATAAAAACTGATTGATCAACAAAATCCTGGACACATCCAAGCATTCAGTTATGCAACCCCACTGGTTTCACCTAACGAGACTCTGGCAGGAACAGCTCGTCGGTCGATCCAGAAGGACACCCATGACAGCATGACCATCAGGGTGGCAGGAAAGTACGTCTGAAGCAGGAAGAAGAAGACATGACGACGCAGAGTGAAGTTGATGTAAAGACGATTGTACCAACCTGCAGGAGATATGAAATGAGAGCATAGGTAGATTAAATCAAATGAAAAGAACCAGTAAAAGAAAAGTATTCTGAAGACTGAGCAAGGACTGACTTAATTCTTAATTGTAATCTATATTGAAATATTCTTCCCATCATGATGCGTACAATTGTGTTAATTTTGAATATTGGGAGTGATTGCAATAACAAGCTTTGGACTTGGTAACAAGTTAGCTAGCTCAAATAAGTCAGATGGCAATTGATTTTAAGACCATTTTAAAATTAATACAATTTTTCAAACTCACTCTGTTCTCTTTTTTTCTGTTCTTGTTGTCTCTTCAGGGATTCTACTTTACATAACTCAGCAGTAATTGTCATACAACACTTGTAGAGAGAACCTATTAATAATTAACTACAAACCCCACTCAAAATGTTACATTTACTCTCCGCTGACTTCTGTTGATTTAACACTGTAATGAGCAATGATGGGCATTACAATGAGTTATGAAATCAGATTACTTTTTCCAAGTCACTAGTATAGTAACGTGTTACTTTTTCAATTTACAACAAAATATCTAAGTTACTTTTTCCAAATAAGTAATGCAAGTTACTTTTTCACATTTTTTGACTGACAGTTCTCCTGTCCCCATGTTGAGAAACAAAGTGCCGAGGTTCTGTGTGCGCTGTGTAAACATGATGGTTATTGTAGTTCTAGACATTCAGTATTGAAAAAAAAAAAAAAAAAAAAACAGGGAAATGCAATCTCAGAATTTCATGCAAACCTAATAATTAACTATATGAAATTACACAAATATACTTTATGTATTTAATCTCACTTTATAAACTAAAGCCTTTGCTGCTGACTTTTAATGATCTAATTCAACCATACTAATAAGCAAAAATGATTTAGATTAGATTTAGAAATAATAGTGTTGAACTTTCTTCTCTTGTATCCTATTCTTCTATAATCCAGAATGGCAGCACCTCTAAGGGGTTTGTTTGAGCCGCACCATCTACTGTACAGAAAAAAATGAATTTATTTTTGTTGTTATTAAAAAACAAATAAGCAAGCCCAGCCCAGGTGAGAAAAAGTAACACAAATGTAATGTTACATCACAATTAGTTACTTTTTTAGGGAGTAATGCAATATTGTAATTACATTACATTACATTTAAAAGTAACTTTCCCCAACACTGGTAAAGAGTATAATCACATTAACATAATTACAGTGTTCTGTTTACATGAGCTCCAGCTCCAACTTCAACAGGCTTAATCGCATTAAAAGTGTGTTTATAAATTGCATGCAAAAATGCATGATGGCAAAATTAAAAGGTAAGAGGGATTTAAATGTAAGTCAGTATCAGGCTTAGAACTACTTTTAAATTTGCTCAAATCAGGTGCCATATAAACAGGTTTGAAGTTCATATGCATGCAACACAAATAATATTTGTCAAGATGTCTGGGAAACTAATAAACCATAAGAGTGCAAAGCGACAGCATGTTATGCACCAGTAGACAGCCTGTATCGTTGGAAACTGAAACCGAACTTTGTAGTTTAGTCTTTAAAAATAATCGTGTGCACCTGTGCTGCTGTAGAAAGCCAGTCTGGAGGTGGTGTGAAACTTCTGAATGAGGAACTGAGACAGAGAGATCTTGTCATCTGTGCTAAGTGATTCATCTCCACTCTTCCAGTAGAGCATCAGGTCTTCATCAGTGTAAGCATCTGGACACACAGCAGATGAACGAATGTTTGCAGAGACTCGGATGTGATACTGGACATCAATGTCAGGAGAACTGTACATCACTCACAGCTCTCTAGCTCTAATGTGCAGGTCTGCGTGTCCAGCGGGAACCGACTGAAGTCCATGTTACATGCTGAAGTTACAGTCACCCTGACACACCAAAAAACACTTTCAAACAGGATTGTGACAGCAGAATAAAAACTAAAGTTACTTAGGCATGTAGGTTCAGGTTTGCAATGCTTTGTCCAAGCATTTTGTGTTTGTTGTACAAACCTAAGGCTGTAGAGCACATGTCCATCAGGGTAGACCCTGATCATGATGTTCTCCGTGGTGGTGTCATGGATGAAGGATCGTTTGGAATGCACAAAGAACACGTCAGGAACCCAGATTTTTTTCACCAATCGACCATCAAAAGTCATGCTTTTATTGGTTTTGCTGGGGAAAGACAATCGTTCGTCCTTCCAGTAGTGTCTCAGGTACAGGGTCATGGTGAAGTCCTGTATGAGACGCACAAATTTGGATTGACTTTTAAAATTCATTGTATTGTTTTTTGTTAACAATAATAAATATAAAAAGGAGACTTTTTATGTTTATACACAATCACATAATCCAAAGAGGGAAATGTGTTTAAGGATTATTTTGCATAAATGTTACATTTCAATTAAACCGCAATGAAATCCTCCTGTGTCCAGAAATCCCATATGAGCAATTTGTATGAGCATCAAAGAGCAAATAGGCTCAGCAACTAGTTTCTTTCCTGAATTAATCAATGTTTTCGAACAAATTGGTTCAATTAATGATTCAATTGACCCTTTGAACACTCAAACACAGAGGCGGTAGATGCAAACACTAGCGGAGTGATGCAAATGGTGAAAAGTCCCAGTGCCGATACTGGGTAATTATCACACATTCGAGGACCAGATTTACGAATATATATTCATACAATAATACGATTATTATTGTTACTATTAATATATTTATAATAGGGGATTGTGTTGTTAAATTGAGCCTATAATTTCCATTACAACACTATCTGTGTTAGTTAGGAATGCATTTTTATAACGCTAATCTCATCCTGGCCACAGTATGCAATACCTTCTCTTCCTCTCTCATCTCCATTGCCTTCTCTCTATCTTCTCTCAGTCTCCTTACCTTGACCTTTATCTCTCCTTACCAAACCTGAGCTTGATACGGTCTTTGCAAGCAGATTATTTCTGTTGGTCGTTTAATACTTCTATCATAAAACAGCTGGTTGGTTTAGCTACTTACATCTTATCTCACACTTAATGACCATTAACTGGGCGCTTTGATTTGATTGGTCATCTCAAACATTTTGACACTGACTGAGGCAGATCAGATGAAACGTCAGTCATGTCAGCCTCTATGGCGGACATGGCCATGACAGATAAATATGTAGAATAAAACAACCTTTAACAATGCAAATACTGTTGATGTGGTTGGAAAACAAATTTGCTTTGTCTGATTTAAACCTGAAAAAAAAAGCTTTTATGCAAGGTGTTGACATGCATTTCCAAACTACTTAAACTCTTGTGAAATATTACCATCTGTTGGCATTACTGAGGGATGTCAGCCAGCCTTTACCTTTACCAGCCTTCATCAAGCCAGATGGACTGCACATTCTGATTGGCTGATTCCCTATGATGTCACTGGGTAAAGTTCATGGATTATCCTTTATGTGACTCATAGCATATTATGTAAGATCAAATCCACGCTCACTCGTAAACATCAGCAGTGATATACTAAATAAAAGCATATCTAGACACATCTCTGATGCTTTCAGAAGGAAGGTTAATCACAAATGCTTAGATCCATATATAATCCATGCAATCTCCCTGATGGCATTTGAACATCAAGTAGCCTACATTAACATGAACAACAATCACATTCTCATTACAGTAATGGGTAAATATGATGCATAAATACTTTACAGTTGAAATTTGAGTTTGTTTTTGCATTAGCTTACCATGACAACAAAACAAAGTAAATACATAAAAAATAATGATAAATAAATACATGGCTTTATTTTATTTATGCAAAATTGTTTGTTTATGAATTATTTAAGATTAATTAAATACAAACGAACAAATCAAATATTTCTTACCATATCTACTTCTGAGATGCTGTCCAAACTCTCTACCTGTACATCCACACCCACTGGTACTGCTGGACCTGAAGAGAAGAGAACGGTATTGGTTTCAAAGTTTTTATAATGTGCGTTTTTACATTTAAAGGGGGTATTAAAAATCAGGAAATACTTATACCCCCACGCATGGGGCCTGGTTCGATTCCCACTCTGGCAGGAATTGAAAGTAAGGATTGTGAATGAATAGCACTCTCTCCACCTTTGATACCAATAGCTTCCCACTGCTGTGTGTGCATTTGTTCACTACTCAGTGAACAAATTATGTGTGTGCACTTGGATGGATTAAATGCAGAGCACAAATTTGGGTCACCATACTTGACGTCAAAACTTAACTTAAATATCACTGACATGTTACGGATAGAAGAGCATGTTTACTATATGCCCAGCGCTCATAGTAACTAGAAATGTCACACAGCAAAAAAAAAAAAAAACTCCAGACCTCACCTCATTTACATTTTGTCAAACTCTTTGTCTGTCTCCACCTAGTGTCAGCCTCAGACGTCACGCCTACACACTGTTGGCTGACCGCCTGGTACATAAGTCATACAGAACACTTTGCGAAGTAGCCATCTGATTAAAATCTCCAAGATTTCTGGGAGAAGTGTTTGTGGCATTCTTTAATGGTCCGCCTGGAAAAAAAAGCTGCTTACAACTGTGACAATGAGCATTTATCAACTAAATGCTGGATTTTCAAAAGCATGTGAATGGTGTTAAGTTCATGGCATAGAATCATGGTTACTCTGTGTATAATCCAAAAGAGAAGCGTGATACAGAATGACGAATAAAGACACTTTTTAATCGAACACCAAGAACATGAACACTACACAAACTGAAGGCTTGAATAAGAAATGATAATCAACAGAACAGGGAACAGATGTGAACAAATCAGAAACCATGACAACAAATGAATGAATGGAAATGCAGACAAGACAGTGACAAGGAAAAAATTGGAAACAAAACTAAACAGAACATGACAATGAAACTAATAAAGAAAAGATACTGACATAACTCTTTTATACTGCAAATAAAATTCTTTTTTTAAACATCAATGTAAGAACGTCACTGACTAATGAAAAATCTGACCACAAAGGCTGAAATTTCTCTCTGAAGGTGCACTTGTGGTGGGATGTAAAGAACATATCTTGCCAGGTTGCTCAGGACAGGGAACTGGGAACTGTGTGAACGCCACCACTGTGGAGTTTTACTCACTTCATTCAAGCGAGAATGTCCTGTTGTCAAAGGATGTCAGGAGCGGCCGGGCTATTGTCTGACCACCCACTCCTGTCCAAAGTAGGCTACACCAGAGTTACCGACCGCTACAGTCTTTCAATTGGAAATTTAATCCTGTGCCGCATAAAATCTGATTGGGAGCTGCGGGAATGTAGACCGCTCATTTGCTGCCTCCTAAAAAGAGTCGATTTGCAAGTAGCAGAAAGCCACCTTCATGCGACGCACAGTAGACCCGTGTTGTTCAGTTTGCTGCGCATTATAACACCAAACAATAAAAAAACAAAAACAATATTTTGACCAACTTTCTGTTTTATATTGTGTGTCATGCATGTTTATGATTTAAGATGAAAGCAAAGGCACAACAGTTTGATAGAATCGAGTGAAGTGTGAAATCAGACTGAAACTGCAGTGGGCGCTGGGAACAATCACTCTTGGATTCAGACCACAGCACAATGTACCATGTGTGAAAACCCTCAGAGTCACCAAAGATGCTGAAGCTGCTGAACCTTTCTACTGGTGTTCTGTTGATTGGTGTGCTCTTTGTATTGTCTCCTAAAGTTCAGCACAAGCTCCTTGGTCTTTTTTTTCTTTTTTTTTTTTTTTTAGTGAGTGTTTTTTTCTTGGCAACAATGATCTTTTCTCTCCATTTTGACCACTTGACATCTGCCTAACAGAAAATCCAGAAGCCAGTGAGTCCAGGGAACAGATGTAATCTCTGACCAACCTCTCAAATCATTTGATGAAGACGGGGGTCAAAGCAAGAGGGTGCCAGTCATCTACACCAGTTATTTTCAAATACTCTGGTTCTGTAATGTCACACCATGACTAGAGATGGAGAAGAACCCAGGAGTGGAAGTTTATTAACAGAAATAGAAGACATATAGAGGAAGGGAGGTCAGTATGCAGGCAGTAAATACGGCCTTTGAAAACAAACAAGCTTAGCAATGATTCAAAATGTCTCAGGGAAATACAGGCAAGTCAACCATCTTAAATCATCCAAAAACCAGGATAACTTCTTAAAATGACGAGAAAGTGTGTGAACCTTAATGTTTCATGTAAGCCATCCAGGTAATATTAAAGTCTTTGTCAAAAAATAGGCAACTTATCTTTGCAGGAAACAACGAAACATCCAAAAACTTTAAAACATAACACTGGCAAGTTATTAGTTGCATTTGAGTGTCATCAGAACTCTGGCGATAGTGAGTGAGTGACAGGTTGAGGCACGATAATAGATGTTTAAAATTTTAAACATATTGGACCACAGAAGGAGAGATTATATATAGGAAAATGTCCTATACATAATAAGTTACTCTACAACAGTGGTTCCCAAAATGGGGTCCGCATAGTACACCTGGGGATATGTGAGATGACTGAGGGGGTACACAAACAAAATGCTGAGTTTTTCCATTCAATTAATTCTACCCCACTTCAAAATACCATTAAAACAGAGCATGTATTTCTAACAAGCAAAGTATTGTAAAAGATCAAATACACTAAATTACCTCATAAAATACATCAAATTACCTCATCTTTCGCGGTCAAAACTTCAGTTTCAGTCCTCAAAGCTAACGATAATTTGTGAGGTTACCTGCAGTGTTTGTCAGCTGTAGATAACATCCAGGACAGAAAACCAACACGAATTATCATTGCCCTCCTGAGAAACAACTACATTTTCAGGATAAAACTCCCACAGGGATCCATGTTCAGGTTGTAAATTTTAATTATATTGAATTGACTGCTGTGATAATGAAGAGAGAGAAACATTCTGAAGAAGTCAGTAGCGAAACGAATGTGTAAATTAGAAAAGCCTTCACAGCAATATGCATGTAATTGAATGTCCCATTGGGCGCTGCTGGTTCAGTTAACACAGAGTAACTTCCAACCATCCAGACATTGCCTAGAAAAGGTCATACAGTACCTCACACTTTTAACACAAATCTCATTGTTCCTGCAGAGATTTGAACCCCAGTAGCTGAGAACTTTTGCCAAAATATGTGATAGTGACCCAGATGTGATATGGGAAAGGATTTTGTTGAATGTTTGCTGATGAGACTAAGAAAGACTTTAACCATAATTCAGTGACATGAAGTGAACCCTGGTGTCAGAGTACTGATATGAATCTGTATGTGTGTTATTATGACTTGGTTTTGCTCTGTTTTCCTTTTACTTGTTCGCGCTCTTGGTTTGTCTCCTTGGTTACTGATTGATTAGTTTGGTCTATTTAAGCTCTGTTTTGTCCAGTTCTTGGTCTATTCTCATCACCGTAGGGTTTGCTTGCTCTGCTCATTGTGTTTTTGGTTTTTGATTACAACTAAATACAATTAATAATTTTCGCAGATTTTTAAAAAGTTATTCTAAGTTAAAAAGCTCTATTTGAAACATACACCTTAAACAAAGCCATATGCACAATAAAAATGAAACAAGAAACAAACTTACTCCTGGGCACCTTCAACAAAACATTAAAAATGGAGTAAACATATAAGTGAATACAGTCATCCATATTACATAAGAGCTCAATCCAATTTCAACTCTTATAAAGATACCCAAAGAAAGAACCCCAGATTTTAGCAAATTTAAAGAAGCATCAATGTTGGAAAAAAGAATCCTGTCAAGCTTGAGGGAAGCAACCATCTCAGCCAGCCATTTGTGTAAACGTGATGTTATTTAGCCTCTGGGACCCCAGAACAATGAATATGTTTAGTGTTGATCACTTCTCTGAGATCTTTTCCTCTCCCTTTGGCATCACGCCTCCTTGGCGCTCTACCCCTCGCTGGAGGTTGAGTGCGAGAGGCAGTACTCACCTTCTGGTCCTGTCTCTGGTCCATGAACCGGGAAGAGCCAGACCAGTTAGAGGCTTAAGGCAACCTGAACAAGCACGGTATGAAGGGTTTAAAAGCAGCAGACCATGCCTTAACCTCCCTAAACTTTCTGACCACCATCTCAAGGAATGTGTTGAAAAGTTTGGATGGCCAAACACTGCATTGAGGCGAAAGTTTATCTCTTTCTCTATTTCTTATCCCCCGATGTCGGGCAGGTTTATCCAGAGATGTCTCTCCGTAGCCACCGTAGATCGGCTGATCGCAGCAGCAGTTTGCTTTGTGGCACAGTCTGTAGTGGTACAGCTTCTCTGCCTCAGGGGGGAGCCCCTAGCCCTGGTCTTTCAGCAGGTCCGCTTGGTAGGCTGAATATGCCTTTCCCCAAGATCTTTCCACCTCAGAGTGAAGATCTGGGAGAAAGGGAAGGCTTGTACGAGCTGGACAGTTATGTACGGACCAAAAAAAGCTCATCCAAATGGCTGTGAGCAAAATCACATTTCTCATGCTTCCACGGCAGATCTAATCTGCCTGTAGCGCGGGACACAACATCCAACAGCTCGTTATGCAGGACAAGCGGACTGGGAGCACTCGAGACACATCTTCGATCTCAACAGTCTCATCCTGCTCATCTTTGCTCGAAGCCAGGAGTGCACTCACTGCAGGATCAGATGATGTGAGTGATAACACATCATAATCCAGTAGCTCACCCGAGTCAGCCACCGAAGAATAAGAGATATACATACCTTTCTCAAACTTGTCAGCGAGCCCCAGGATTTCAGTCTCCTACTCGCCTCAGCTGCAGCAGGTCTCAAACTGCGAGACACAGATGATTGTCCCAATTTCTTCAAGAAAAGGGACAAACGAGAGCAGAGATTCTTCAAGAGACTCTCACAATGCACACATTCAGCCCCCTCAAGGACCGAGCCTGCACGCTCCTCATCCAGGAAAATAACGCACATTTCATGTCATCAGGTGTCAGATAACTCTGTATTCACACACTTCCTAAGACTCTTAGCACTTGTGCTAATCATAATTGCCTTTAGACACACGTTCAAACAAATGGTCTCCTGAAGACAAGAAAGAGAATGACGTGTTCAACAGGTGTCCCTTTATACTCCCAGTCACACCAGTCACACCATAGGCCATCGCTGGCCAGTGTTAAGGCTCAGCCCCCAAGTACAGCCAAGAGAAGGCTCCAGCTTCCGAATACAGCCCAGTGTCATCTCCAGCCTTTGAACCTGCTCTAGCCCCAGAGTTATTTTCAGAGACTGTGCCCGCTTCAGCCCCAGAACTCAGCCTGGAGGCCTGCTCTACCTTCCTGGCTTTCTGTAGTGTTGGTCCCTTTCATGCTCCCTGAGCTGCCGGCACCTTCCTGGCTTCCTGAACGGGCGTCACCCTGGTGGACCCCTGAGCTGCCAACATCACCCTGGGCCTCTGAACTGGCTGCACCTCCCTGGATCCCTGTACTGTGGGTACTGCCCTGGAGGCCTCCTGTCTTGCCTAAAACAATGCTAGCCAGCCTCCAGGGCGCCCACACTCCAACCCCAGTTGACAGTTTGTGGAGCGGTGATGCGCTTCAAGAAGGGTGGAGTAAATGACACATTTTCATTTCGTGTTTTGATATGTTCCTGTCTTCCTTTGTTCAGTTTCCCGCCACTCCTTTATCTGTCTTATTGAGTTCATTTGACACAGCTGTGTTTGATTATTTTGTTTTTGATTGCCATTTAAGATGCACCCTTGCTTTCAGTTTCTGTCCAATCACTGTCACGTTAGCATGTGCTTCCTTGCCCGTCTGCCTGTTCCTGAGAATTATATTTAAACTTTTCGATAGTCTTGAGTTTGTTCCTGAAATAACCACATCATGACAACCATGCTATTTTGTTAAAGTACAAATAATTGATGATAAAAAGTTACAACAAGAGAACATGTTTGCATCTGTTCCTAAAACTGACATTATTCATAAGTTGCAAGGCATTTATTTCATATAAATAATGAGAATGAGCTCGAGCACGTCTGGAAGAATGAGCCCAAAATCGCAGTTGTAAAGTGTGAGAAGCTAGAACATACTCCACAATATTCACAGCCGATATTCTGTCAAAGGATCGCTTCATAAAGTATTAAAATGTGTAGATATCCTATTGTAGGGTTACATGTAAAATGAGAGTATTCATTTATAAAAAATTTATTAAATTTGATGTCCTCATACAATAAAAATGAGAAAAGAATATGCATAAAGAGTCTACAATCAATATGAATTGACAATATATACACAACTATGTAGCATGCTAGTAAGACACACACACTTTACCTGCAAATGCTGGTCTCATAGTGAAGTCATGATCATCAACACGCAGCAGATGGTCCGATTTCACCTGATGTGTCTTAGTTTCATCCAACATCTTCTTGAAAAGTGGACTGTAAAAGAACATCTCAGTAATTCAATGCCAGTGCATACAAAGACATCTCAGTGAGATGAAGCTACTCCAAAGTTCATGACATTGCTGCAGTGTAAACTGAGACACTACACAGGCAAAAAGGGTGTTTCTTATTTTGCAATGTCTTCAGATATTAAGACAAAACAGTAATTAAAAATAAATATCTAGAATTAAGCGCAGTAAAAGTTTATTTATATGCACTACTTATTAGCAGTGACTTTAATCATATTAAATATTTTAACATTTAACAAAAATACAAAAGTACTATGGGACTGTATTAATAGAGATTTATTGACAAGAGATTTTAAAGCTATACAGTGTTTTGAGATTAATGAAGTCCATTATTTTATATAAAATGTAAATAATACATAATGCACAATTTATATAATTTTTTTTTTTTTAAATAAACATACTGTATCTTAAAAGTCTTGAGCAACCTGCAATGGCCTACAAATAATAGTTTGCCCTGACTTTATCTCCTTGTTGTTCTCTATGCTTACGTACATTCCGAGCTTATGTTAAAACTGAAATAAGAAGTTAAAATGATCTTACGTTCCGAGTTTGTGATGGTGTACTGATGTTTTCCTGATTCCGTGCTTCATCTTCCCACACTGACCGCATATACACATGCACAACAGAAGAAAAGCAACTTCTACAAAGTCAGACATTGCGAATGAAAAGATTAGACCGTCATCCGCGCTGGAGAGCATCTCGTCGCATCACCTTCCAGTCAGCAGCCGTTCATACTGAATCAATTTAGTTCGGCTCTGCGCTGCTGAAAGCTGGAGCAGAACGCGCGCTCTGATTGGTCCCGCACATCTCGATTCAATTGATATATCGAGTCGTTCACTAGTACACACACACACATAGCAGGGGTGTCGAGATTTACGCCTTTAAAAAAACTTAACTCGATATATCTTCTTATACAGCAGTAGACCACACTCAATGGTGCGTTCAATGGAAATTTTAATGGTGAGTTTGTTAGAATCCTGAAATAAGTTTAAGTGACTCACTAGCTATTTTTTTTTTCCTCACCGACGTGTCTTTGTATTTTAAATTGCTTTTTGAGCTCACAGTCTACAGTAGTCAGTGATTTTATTTCTCATGATCCCATGATGCACATGATGAAGTTCACTGAGTGAATGTTCAGAGTAAGCAGAACTGCAATCTAGCCAAAGAAGATGATCAGATATAAGTTTTGACTTGTTTCTAATTTTTCAGTCAAGAATATAATTACCATACTATAATTTCTATCATTTCATAGCTTTGATGACTTTACGGTTATTCTAAAATGTGGAAAGTGGTAAAGAAAATGTTAAACTTCTGCTACTGTATGCTGCGTGAATGTGACTTCAGAGGTTTCCGATCTAGCAGTTTTCCTGGTGAATTTTACTCAAGGAATAGAGAGAGCAAATGGAGAAAAATGCAACTGGATCTGAATCGGATTCATTTAAATGTTTTAATGAACATCTGTTTAACAGTAGTAGACATCAATCACAATGCCTGACATTAAATGTCAAAGCCTTATACAGTATGTTGATATATTATATGAATGATTTAACACAATTTTAAAGCCAAACTATTTTTGCACAGATTGATATATGAAGTAAATGGAGAAAAATGAAAATTATAAAAACACTAGATTCAGTTCTTGTGCCGCCACAACTCTATGGCGCTTTTGGGTGGTTACTGGCCAAGTATCTGTTTTTTGCTCTTGTTATGGCCGGTGGTTTTATCACCCACCAGGTGAAAGTCTGAAAAGTAACAACCAAACCACACACTCTTACCAGTCATATCAATAAAATAAATGCTGCAGGTTGCATGCCCAGTTTAATACTAATCACTTCAATGCAGCAAAGTGCTTCAAAACCTACATGAGAGTGAGTGAAAAGAGCAAACAGTTAGTCAGGTTGATTCGTTATTAAAAGAAAATTATTGGTTGTTGCTTAAAGGCACAATACGTAAGATTTTTTATATGAAAATATCCAAAACCGCTTGCACAGTGTTATACATTCTGTTCAGCTGTGTACTTGCATCATGTTAAATGTTTCCAAGAATTTGTAAATTCAAAGGAACTCAAAATTTGAAATCGTGTTATTCCTGGTTTACGCTTGTCCTGCACAACTGCGTAACATCTAGTGGCACGGAATGGCGTTTCCGAGATGGCGAGAGCTTTGCGACAAACTTCGACTTGACAATACAAAGAAATGTAAGAATATCATCAGTATGATACTGTAATGTTGATTGCCAACAAACTAATACAGAATAACATTATAACTTTCAACACACTCAAATGCAGTTTAGTATGACAGTGTAATGTTAGATCAAGTGAAACAGCACTGCGTTACCTCACAAAACAAATAAACTGATCTGTAGGAGTAGTATTTCAGCACTTGCGAGTAAACTGGAAGAATGAATTGTCCTCTTTCCTTTATCCCCGGGACTCGTGTGTGACACTGATATCTTTAGTAATCATGCCTGCGATTCTCAGTCACGGCCAGCTTCATACCACGGTCATGTTAAAAGACATGCATTCATTCATCCATAAACATTATTAGATCAATCGGCATGACGACAAGTTCCATGTTCTACTCATTCACTGCGTCATCAAACTGCGCCTTTGTTATTGTTTTGAAGAGTTTAGCAACCCCTAGCGGTGAAAAAAATACATATTGTGCCTTTAAAGAAGTAAAACATGATGTTGTCTATTAACATAGCGGCAGCCTAGCTTTTGTCTACACCATTAATTCATGTATTATGAGATATATTTGTAAAACAAAAAAACATTATCGTTGTGACTGCTTGAATGTTTTTCTGAAAATTAGCAACCAGAGAGGTTCATCTCTCCAAGTGGATGTTTTTTATGTTTTTGTTTAAAAGTAAAATACAATATTACAACCATGCCTACATTATTATAGTGCGTAAACGGTCAATTTCGAGACAGACATGTACATTTCAGAAGCACATCAGAAGATGTTTGCAAATTCTCAGGTTTTTAATTTGTTTCAGTCTAAGACCGAATTTTGTACATTGGTACTTTTAATTTTTTTTTTTTTTTTTAAAAGCATTATTTGGCAGTCTCAAACTATCAAACCCTCAATATATTGCAGTATCTGTAGGAAGCCTCTTGTCATATTTCTCTACAAAACAAAAAATAATTAATTTTATTAATTATTTTTTGCATAAAGAAAACAGGAACAGTACCCAGGTCTTATTACATGCGATACTTTTCAGTAATGTGTCTAGATGGTGTGCCTAGACACAACGATTTTTTTTTTTAAATAAAATTTTCCAAAATTAAAAGGCAGTACAATAATTACCACCATAATTCATAAATACTTTACAGTTAAAATAGCTAGGGGATAATAGTCATTACAATCAATAAAAAAAAAAAAAAACCTTAAATGGTCCAAAAACAGACTTCACTGTCTTTAAGTAAAATATAAATTAGTAATTTTCAGGGATTAAATCTATGGAAGCTTGTTTCTGCCACCATATAAAATAATAATAAAAAGGTAACTGCAACTTCATCACAATTTTTTTTTATAGTTATAAAGTCAGAATTTAATATTTTTTGATTTTCTTGCTCAGAATTGCGGGAAAAAAAATTCTGAAATTAACATGCAATTACCTTTTTTCTCCCGTGGCGAAAACAAACTTCCATTGACACGTTCTTGACAAGCTCACTGAGATTTGCCCCCTTCAGGTTTTGATCTGAGGATAGATCAACAAATCTTGTTCTATATTATGAAGACACAAAGGCCTGGGAAGCTGTCCAGGAAGGACAAACACACATTCTGCCTGACGAGACAGAGGGTGCGCTAGATCTGGACGTGGACAGAACGACCGTAGCGGGTTTCTGGTGGTGTAGAAACAGTTCACAGCTCGTAATCAAACTTATACTCGTGGGCCAAATAGATTCTGCGGAAAATGAGTGCAGCAAGTGCAAGTGTAAGGAGAACTATGAGGACGGCCGAGCCCGTGTGACTGGTGTCCTGCGGAGGGTTCTGGGCAGCGGGGGATGCCGTGAATGTGGGGTATCTCGGGGACTGGTTCTGGTTCTGTGAGCGCCGCTGACGTGGACTTGGAGCTGTTGAAACGGATGGACCCTCGCTTGATGCCTGAGCAGCCACAAATGATGATGATGATTCAGTCTAAACCGGAAGAAAGAGACTGACGATCAAAAATCTACCAGTTTCATCATCTTCAAGTATTTCCCAATCATCCCCAGCAGCAAAATGAACAGGAAATTACAATGTGTAAGAGGATATGAGTGTTTGTTGTCCCACCTGCTCAGCTGAAGACAAAGAAGTGTCTTCTATGTCTCTCTCTTCTGTAATGGAGCTCTCACTGTTACTGGAATCCACCACTGCTGCTGCTGCAGAACTGCCACTGTCTGCAGCTGATGAGCTGGAATCGGCCTGATGACAGATTTTTAATAAAGAAAAGAGAATTGGGGTGTAAATGTGCTTAATTCTTATGAAAATTGTCAATGCAAAAACTTTATTGGTTCTATATTGATGTGAGGCAAAACACTAACAGGCAAAACATTTCGTCATGCACTAGTCAATTCTGAGATTCAAGCATTTTATTACCATCTGTAGATTTCATTTAGTCAAGTCACCTTTATTTCTATAGCTCACTATGCAACAGTTTGTTTTGAAGCAGCTTTACAGTGATAAACAGGAAAATAACAATCAATGATGCAAACTTCAAATTCTGCCGTAAAGCAGCTCTAAAAAGACAATAGTAATTATTCAGTTCAATGTGGATTTAGTTCAGTAATGCCAATAATGAAACGAAGTCAGTTCCCATTCAATAGGGTTTATATTACGGAATATATATATATATATATATATATATATATATATATATATATATATATATATATATATATATATATATATATATATATATATATATATATAAAAAAAATTTTATTCCTACAAATATGGTGAGTTATCATCATGGCGTGATAAAGAGAAATCAACCAAATGAAACAAGAATTTTGAACTCTGTTCTGGAATTGGATACAAAGTAGCACAAGTTTAATTTGATAATGCCTCATTTGCATATTTATACAACATTTCAGAAAACTTTCAATACAATTAAATGCAATGCTTAATGTAATCAATCAACAAGGAAGTATGGCGATGTTTAAACTTTTTACACACTTTGTGTGTCTTGCCGTAATTACCTTTACGAAAACATAATATTCAACTGGATGTTGAGGTGGAATGTCATGAATAGTCTCACCTTAAAGCTGATCTGCTGGGCTAGTCTGTGTGCCTGAGGGTCAACAGGTCGCGGGTCACCGTCAGGAGACAGTGCCAGCAGAGCAGAACGCATACAGCTGCCACACGTTTCACAGCAGAAATCCTGAGACCTGCCAAACAAACCAAACACACATACAGAAGAAAAATCAATAAAAATAAACTCAACAGCCTAAATTATACTAATGATTTCCCTAATCTGATAGAAAAACAGCGAATATAGAATACTGTAAAATAATTGTGATTCTTGATGTTAAGTGGTCAATCCACTTGTTAAGTCATGAAATTTTGAAAAAACTTTCCTGGTCCAAGCCTACTATCTCAGAACAGAAATTAATAGTGTTCACAAACAGCTATTGCTGCTGCTGAAGAGCAAGTACAGGATTTGCCCCTGCCAATACATACATGACGCGCTGCTGTGATCAAGTTCTATAGCATACATGAATGACCTGTAGCAGATCTACACTTGTTAACAGACTGAATGGCTATAGAGTCAGTGTGGTAAAAACCCACAGAGTCCCACAGATTTTGCATGTAATTTTCATGTGCTGGTATGTGTGACGGGGATTGACGTTTAATCAGCACGTGTTGATTGGAGAAATGTCGCTGAGAATAACAATCTGTCACATCTTCTGTCCTCATATGCATTTTTTGTGTTTAGAAAGGATACAGCATGTCTATACTTGCTGAAATGAAGCCTCAGCTGGATATGATAATGATTTGTTAGTCTCTGGGGAAGTATGCGGTTGTTTGACTAGAGTGAGCATCTAAATTGAAAACACCCAAAAAAATAAAAAAAATAAAAATTATTCGGTGCCAGTACTGTAGTACAATAATGTATCAGATGACAATACCATCCATTCTCCAAACCACTTGTCTTATGTATCCTATCATCCCAGTGTCTCAGGCAGCAGGCCAGGAAACCCCCTGGATGAATGGCTAGTCCATCACAGGGCTCAAACAGAGTCACACACACATTCACATTCATGACAACACCATGCTACTTTATTTGCATATTTCATGTTTACAAATTTTACCCAAAAAAAAGCTGCAGGAAAAACCTGTTACATTCCGAGTGTCGTATTTTGGTTGCTGTATTTCCTCTCTACTTTAACTCTCAGGCTGTTATTGGTCATTCATCATTAGTCAACATTACAACACTACTTGATGAAACAATGCAGACAATCCTGAACGGAGGAATGCTTTTCTTTCGTTTTGCCTTATGACTTTGTTAGCCCTGATTGCTTCATTCTTTAGTGAAACACTACATTGTGATATTTTTGTGTGTGTTTTGTATTGTTTAAGACAAACCATATGCAAATTTATCAGGTCAACAACATTGCTGAGAATTTTGTTCCTTTGAAAATCAAGTTAATGACTTTGTAGTGTTTTAATATGCTTTAAGACAAACCATATGCAAATTTATCAGGTCAACAACATTGCTGAGAAATTTCTCCTTAAAACTGCAGTGAACCAAAGACAGTCTCAAATGCGGTTTGAAATCGCCCTTGTTCTCCAAGTCACAAATATGTTGTAACCAATGCAGTCAACTTGTGGGCTTTAACATATAATTAACTATGGAGTCTCAAGAGAATATTTTTTTCTGTTTTATATATATTTTTTGTTTATTAGTAAGATTAGCACCACTCATTGTCCCTCCCTCTTGTCTTCTAAATTTTGTTTTTGCAACTTGTATACATTTTTTAAGTAATCATTTGGTTGTATTTCACTACTGTCTTAAATATAATGTACCTTATCCTTAAGATTTATTACAATAATGCAAGAATCCATTAATCCTCCGATTTATTTAACTGTATCTTTATTTAATATCATTTACTTATTTAAATATAAATATCTTTTTATCATCTTTATGTAATATCCTTAATACCATAATATGGTATTATATGTAATTTTACAAATACAAATATACTGTGTGAAATGTAATTTTTTGCAAGTAAAACTTACAAATTACCATATAATTTAAGGTGAAGAATTCCCAGAAATCCCTGCCTGACACGTCACAAATGATATGCACTTTGCATTTAGTTTTCTGTGTTACACTGATGGTGTTCCGTCTTCGTGTGTATGATACACAAGTATTGACCATGTTTTTCAAATGAATGTAACATAAAATAATATGAATCTAATATAAAATAAAGAGGTAGAGGACGGACATCTTACTTTTTAGCGAGAGCTCTTCTCTCCTCAGGAGTGTAATCCAGAGATCCTATTGCGCCTTCCCCTTTAGTTGGCATGAATCCAATGATTGCTATTAAGGCTGTTCGAACTGACACAAAGAGAAAAACATACAGATTAATGTTGGATAAAAAAAAAGGCAACTAAAGGATGAACATTGGACCACATGCGCAGTAAACCAGCTGTGTATATGTGTGTCACAGGAGCAAGTGGATTCATTTCATGTCGAGAACATGTCTGGGTCATATTTATATTTTGTATATGGAAAATAGGCTATATTAATATTCATTCAATAATCAATGTAAAAAAAATATTGCAAAAGGACTTAGTAGTATAAATGCAATTCATGAAGATACTCACTACTCCATGACGGTTGCCATGTCTCTGGATGGTGACCAGAAATGCTCAGACAGATCTTCTTCCCAACTTCAAACCTTCCATTGGGCTGAGGAGGTGAGAAACATTTTTATTAATTACAACAGTAACAGAGAAGGACAACAGGAGAATGATTAGAGGAAGAAGTCAGTAGGACACAGAAAAACGTCCACTCTGAACCTCTTCCAAAATATCACACGCTAATATAAAAATGTGCATAACATTCAATATCGAATAGTAAGTGGTTTGTCTAAACTGGTCAAGGTTTAGAAAAAAATTCTATTTCAAAGATGAAAACTGGCAGTTCCATTAATGGGTTATAGTTCACCCAAAAATGAAAATTATGCCATAATTTACTCACCCTCAAGTCATCCTAGGTGTATATGACATTTTTCCTTTCAGCTAAACACAATCGTATTAAAAAGTCATATTAAAAAAAACATTCTGGCTCTTTCAAGCTTTAGTGTAGGGAGTGTATGGTACCCCATATTTTGAAGCCCAAAAAGCACATCCATCTATCAAAAAATAATCCATATGACTGCAGGTGGTTAACAGAGGCCTTCTGAAAATATCCTTATTTATAAATTATAAACTATAATTACTTGCTAAAGTGAATCTATAAATATATGCTACCATGCAAACTGAAACAAAACACAGTTGCAAAGGATTTCGGTTTTCATAATTTAGGTCAATGTTGTATTGAAAAAGTTTGACTTTTGACCAGTGTATTCAATTCAAAAAGCACAACAACACTATACAGGAGTTGATCAAGTAAAAGTTGCTGAATCATTAATGCCCTGAGTGACAAAAGCTGCAATCTTGTACTGCTAGGGTATCGAATGGCACACTTACAACAAAATCAATCGATAGCAAGTAGTGCAGTATTATCTGCTGTTCTTAAAGTTTAACATTTAACGGTAATTTACCATTATTTAGAGAGTGACGCATTTTCTGATAAAGTGTCATTTGTGTGACAGATTGAATATTTGGTGCTAATATGATACGAGGGCCTAAAACTAATAGCCTACTGAAGCACAATTTTTTTTTTTTAATAATAGTTAAAAAAAATAATTATTTAAGACTACAATGCAGAATAATTTCCACATCTTGAAATTGTTTAAAAAACAAAACAAAAAATTTTTTAATTGATAATATTGAGTGTAGGGGCAAATGTCATGAAGAAAAACAGTTTTTTAAAAAAAAAAAGAATGGCCCTTTGTAAAAACTGCACAAATGCCATATTACTTTATGTAAATAGCAACAAACAAATGACCACTAACTCCTTTCAATTTCAAATACAGTGAAATGTAGTTAAAAAAGGAAGGCTAAAAAGAGAAGAGAGAGATCTTGTAGAAGATTCCATTAACTTGAGGAAACCCCAATCATTTTTCCTAACTATATAAAAATGGTATCATTTATGGTATTATTTTTGTTTAATAGATGCACATTAATTACTGAATGCATCTTTTTAAGTCATTAAGTCATCAACCGGATAATGAGATGTCTTACATATAGTAGTTCAAGAGGAGTCTTTCATCATTCTTGGTTTGTTTCATTAAAAAAGACAAATGTGTCAAAAAATTGGATATTACTTGTGGTTCATTCCTCGCCCTGCAAATGGAAGGTCAAGTTTAATACAGCAAGCCGACAACAAAGAACTAGCGGGAACAAGAGACGACTGTTTTGTTACCTCGCGTTGACTGTATCTGGGCTAAAAAGCTGCACTTGATCACACGAAAAAGGACTACAGGCGACTGTCAACTACCATGCACGCTCATATAAAAATGTGTCTATTTCAGCAGGTATCAATAGTTTGTAATCCTCATTCAAAAAGAGAAACTGAAACTAGAACTGCAGATATACAAACCACAACCAAAGCAGCACTTGCTTGCCATTTTGAATATTAATCATGCTGATCATTTTCTTCATTTCAGTCAGCTCACGTTATTACACAATGTATGTGTGAGGAGAGGACAACACAAGAGAAAGAAGTGGAGCCTGTCTTGGTGTCTTAGTATTATATGGTGGTACAATGAACATCGTGATTTCTTTCTAAAACCTAAAACATTTTTTTCAAAGCACTGTAGACGCAATAGCATAGCAGAAAACATGGTAATTCAAGCACCATTCATGAAAACGAGTGTTGTGCAAATCAACACATTCCAGTATTTTTTTAATGGAATATGAATCACTTCGTGATTCTCAATCCTAGGTAAAAAGAGTGTAAGATTTGAATAACAGCATTAGGACCTTAGAGTTGGTTTAAGAAGTAAAAAAAAATAATAATTGTCTTACAGTGAGAAGAATGATGCTGGGGGGCTTCATGGGGTAATCAGGAGGCAGTACAATCCGACCATGATAAACTCCACCATCGAAATCAGAGTCTGGAGGTCCTCTAACGGAGAAGTGCCACTCAAACAGGTTATCCTGATGAACACATGAGAGTCATTCATAGAAGACTCACGTTCACAGAGTATAGCAAAAACACGATAATTCAACATGCTAGAGACCAAACTCACCCTCCTTTAACAATAATGTTTACATGGTGTACTACAACTTAATCTTGGGTTCATGTAAAGCCTCGCAAGATACAAAAAAAGCTCCCAGACAATAAATATCCTATCAAATTTCTTAAAGGGGTCCTATTATGCTTTTCTCCATAGTCATTTTCTTTAGTGTGTAATTGTTGCTGTTTGAGCATGAAAAAAGTCTGTAAAGCACAAAGTCACTCTAAAGGGAGTTATTTTATATATCCGTAAGCACTACAGTTGCACGATTAATCATTAAAAGATTGCGATCTCGATTCAAACACCCACGCATTTTATTCATAAATGCTCTTTTAATGCAATTATAAATGCAAACCTTTACAAAATCGCACCGGAACATTCACGTGCGTTGGCTCTGCTGCTGACTCAGAGAGAGCAGTTGTTATATTAGGTATGAAAAAGCTTCACAAACAGTCTTTTCAACCACAAAGTATCATTACTTTTTCACATCAAAATAGAGAAAAGTAAATTGGCGCTTCAAATAATGATTGTATCGACTACATTGTTCACCACTAGGTGGCGAGAAGTGACTCAAAATGTATTTGTCTTTGATGTGCATAGCACAGGTGCACTTAGGGTGTGTCCGAATCTCCTTTTGCTTGTTTAACGACAGAAAAAATGGTCGGCACGAAAAGGGTTGTACCTAGTCTCTTAAATTGTTGGGGTCCAACTGACCCCAGTGTTGAAAAAATGTTGCTGGTTTTTGAGCTTAATGGGAGGGTTAATCAGTCGTGGGTGTGTTTAGGATGGAACATGCAATAAACCAATCGGTCTCATCTCCCATTCCCTTTAAAAGTCAGTTGCGCTTGCACCATGGCGGATTGCTATTTACATGTCGGAATTAGCAAGTGGAAAGACCAGAGAGAAATCCTTTTATTTTTAATATTTGGCATGTTTGTGTGCTGCAGTGCGAGTAAGCAGAGTGTACTCGCGTTGTGCACCCGCCATTTAACTAAAGCACCCTTTAAATAAAAAAAATTTAAATAAATAAATACTCTACTTTAGACCAGTCACATTGCATATGATAGTCCCCTCAATGATTCATTCACAAGTGTCATTCAAAAACGCTGATTCATCCAGTAATAAAACAAGTGAAGCGAGTTCAAATCGATTTTTTTTTTAAAACAATTTAAATTAAAATTATTTTAAGTAGATTAGATGTCATTTTGTTTTGTTGCCTGAATCAGAACCGTGGGAAAATCATCATCTGATCTCAATCTGAAACAAAAAAAATTCTGATTCTCAATTTTTCCAGAATTGTGCAGCTCTAGTAATCACTAGTTCTGAACTCCTGGAATCATGTATTGAGTTTTCTTATGGGAACGAACACGTCACAATATTTCTCATTTAAACAATTCACGCCCAAGGTATATACAAAATAAAGCGGAAGGGCCAGGTTGAGCTGCGCAAGTAGTGTGTTGTTTCCATGTTCAAAGAAGATGCTGTTTTTTCCATCCCTGGACAAGTTGTGCTTGCGAAGTTGGTTTGGGTTGTTCTTCTTGACTGTCATTATTGGGCTCAGGTTCAAACAGATATGGTATAACTGACAGCATAGTCAGCATAGTTACAGTGGTGTTTACAGCACCTCAGGAAGTTTCCAGAGCTGATCGCCGTAAGGGGTGTTACATTTCCGACACAAGCTTCAAACGATCACAACAGACTGAGGCCAACTGACCAAAGAGCAGACTGTGCTTTTTGGAAGGCATGTTTTATAAGAAAAATAATGATTTTTTTTTTTGTTTAACACTAAATGATGTAAACCTATTCTAGTAGACCCCCCAAAAATGAGAAAAATAAGACCCCTTTAAGGAAGTTCTTTGACAGGCACAAAAGGTCTCATATTAAATGGCTAGTTCTGCTACTAGATGCTGATTGGTTCATTAACACATATGGTAAAAGTATAACATAACTTTCACATAACTTGAAAGTAATGATCAAACTTTAGTTAAATAAATTAGACACACAAATTAAGATAAAGAAACAATATTAAAATACAATTTTAATTAATAATATAATTAAATAAAATAAATTATAACTATAACAATCAAACTAGACATTAGTTATGTCTGACCTCCAGTGGCTGAGCATGATAATGTTCAGTCGGATCCCGGAGTTCTGCTGCCTCTTTCATCAACCTCTTCACAGCTAATAAACAGAAAGAACAAAAAAACAGACAAAAGACTGCCACACTTATTTGTCATTGAGATGTGCTCTAATGTCAGTATCTGCAACAATTAAATTAAATACTGTGTTGAATACTGTGCCTCTGAATGGCCCAAAGAATAAGGCCTGGGCTAATGACTGATGTGTCTAGGATGTATTACAGGAAAGTTGTAGTAGATTGATTCACATATCAAAACTATGTGGGGTCAAAACCGAATCATTTTATTGTACTCATTATGAACAATTTATGATTTATAAGTTGTCTTTGCAAAGGCAAGCATCATTTTGTTACAGTATTTCATACTGAAACATGGACTCGGTTTTCTGCATTACCCATCCCAACTGCACAACATACAGAAGTGATTTCTCAAATCACGTGTGCTTAGACTTAAATGACGTTACAGGACATTACTTAATAAAGATGATACAGGACAACTCTGTGTGTACTATAAACAATAAATATATAGACACAAGCCTAAAGATTTACAAATTTACACGCCACTGCAGTCTCCAAATGAATAATGAAATTTATATATATATAAAAATGTAAAGCTTAAAAAAAAAGGTTAAAATGTGCCGAAATTGTAGGTAGCACATTTCACTCAATAATGTTAATACATTTCAATGTTTGTATTTAAGGATATTTTTGTTTACTTATAAACAATTTTCATATTGATAATTAATATTACTCAGTACTCATGTATAATTAACGACATGTACTTACTATAGGGTTTATATAGGGTGATTATTATATTATAATATTATATATTATAATAAGTATTATAGGGTGATTTGATTATTACAAATAGATTTGATTGGAAAAATAATAATATATTGCAGCCAAAATGAAATATATTACAATTACTGTCTCAATGTTTGCTGGTTCCCTCCCCGAAAAAAAATAATAAATTATATTGAGGCGGTAGTACCACAGCATAGTTATGGTATTATGAATATAGAACATGGTATCGAACGAGAACCATAGTCATGTACCATGGTACTTTTTTGTTAGTGCTTGCTCGATCACAGACTGCTAATAAGAGAAAACGGTTAAGATGCATTCCAGCACAGTATGGCGGGGGCTATTGACACTTGCATGAGCTGTTGAGACTGAGGCTAATCATCTAGCTAGCTCGTTACTAGGGCTAAATGTACGTATAAAGCCTTTTCAGAACACATAACTCATGACATTTTATATCGACGATGTAGAAAAGATGTGCTGACATACCTGGACTCTTTAAGTTATATTTGCTCTCCATGACGGAACAAACCTCGCGTTTGGCTGATGTCTTCTGTTCTAGTTATTTGGTGTGTGTCTTATGGGATTTCGGCCAGGTGTTTATCTAGAGCAGTAATCCTGACGTGGCAGCACTGAAGTTTTTTTCCCTACTTTCGAGATGAATTTTCTGAGATGTCACATGAAGAAAAAAATGAAAACAGGAAGTAAAATTACCATTTGAATGGCAGAACTTTATTTGTGCGATTCACACGAACAGAACTATGTGACGTCAGTCCCTCAGAACGAATTGAATTGGAATCTGTGTTAACAATTATTTTATAGTGAGTTCTTGGATGAATTTGGTTTTCCAAATTGTGAGTATGCTGTTTATACAGCAGCAAATTATACACTTTGAAAGAGGACGTGATTCCGATGCAATATACAGTATGTTACATGTTCATTGTTTATTTTCTTAAACACAAAAGAACTAATGTATATTAGAAATACTATAATAGGTGAAAGAGCAAAGGGTGAAACAGTGTGATATACATATATCATAAAAGCTTATGTATTTAGAAATATAAATTGGACTGGAGAATTTGTGAAAAATACTCTTTAAATAACATAGTAAAAGAGGTTACATTTAAAAAAAAAAACGCAGCTAAAACTTTGTAAGAGAGATTTCATGTAGATATTGATTGTTCCTGTGATTTTCATTCAATAGAGAAAGAAACATTATATCTTTTTTGTAATGTATTATTAAAATGAAAATAATTTAATGAAAATACTACTACTACTACTAATAATAATAATAACAATAATTGTATTTTTCTTGTACATTTACTTTTCATTATTTTGGAACAATTCCACATAAGCCCACAAAATAATATATATGGTCAAGGTCCAAGCTAAATTTCATTCATTTCCTCCACGAGACCAAGGATAACAACTGTTTGGAAAAAACTGTTAATAAAAAAGCAAAGACTTCTTGTGTATAAACTGTGTATGTTTTTGGGATACACACAGGCTAAATGAGTTAATTAATAGAACAACAGGGGAACAGAATCATTAAACTCATCAGAGACCAGTCCCGAGAGATTGGTTCCCTTAGTAGACCATCTGACAGAATGGAAATTTCTGCCGAATGTGTAACAATGGGTCCTGCTCACATTAAAAAAAGAATACAGAATTCAGTTTTGTTCTCGTCACTACGGTGGGCCCAGAGTAGGTTCTAGTTTTGGAACAAGAGGTGAAAGCTCTCTTGGTCAAAGGGCCATAGAACATGTTCCTCCACCAATGAGAGAGTCTGGTTATTACAGCTGGCACGTCATAGTTCCAAAGAAGGATGAAGGGTTGCACCCAATTTTAGATCTGTGCCGTCTAAATCATGCGGTTAAAAGGCCAAACTTTGAAATGTTAAATTTAAGGCAAATCGTGACTCAAATCAGATCCTAGGACTGGCTGTCACTATAGACCTCAACGCTGCATATTTCCATATATCCATCCGTCAACTTATCAGGAAGTTCCTCAGGTTTGCTTTCGGGGGCGAAGCGTACCAGTACCGGGTTCTTCTTTTCTGCCTATATTGTGACCTCGCACTTTCACGGAAAGTGTGGATGCTCACTGGCTCCACTGCGACTCCAGGGGATTTGGAATGATTGATCTCGCACATATAAAAGAGCTAGGGTTGAGACTGAATGCCAAGAAGAGTGTGCTTTCTCCAGCACAGAGAACCACTTTTCTGGGCATGATATGGGACTCGTTGATGATGCAGGCATGTTTGTCTCCTGCACGCATAGAGATAATCCTATCAGCATTAAAACACAGAGTTTTCCCCCGATCACTCTGCTCCCTGGAGTTCTGGAGAGAGTTCGCCGGAGGGTGCCCACCTGTTGTTAGCGGGTCCTCTTTGGCCAACTCGAATGTGGTTCTTGAACTTTATTTCCCTCCTCAATGTCTCCTCTTGGGAGATTCAGATCAGGAAGGACCTTCTATCTCAGGCAGGGGGCTCAATATTTACCTGCCACCTGGTGATATAGAAGCTGCCCCAACTCATAGAGGCTGGTCCGTCAACTAAGTATGTTGAGATCATTCTTCACTCCAGAGCTCCCTCCATGAGGAAACTTTTTGCTTTTAAATGGAGATTGTTCTCTTCATGGTGTGCAAGTCATCATTTAGACCAAGTTAGCAGCCCAGAAGGTACAGTACTGAAGTTTCTGCAAGAGCATTTCTCTGCAGGGTTATATTCTTCTATGCTAAAGGTGTATGTGGTGGCCATAGCTGCTTACTACACTCCTTTGGGTGATGTATTTTTGGGGAGGGACCCATTAGTGTCCTCCATGGCACTTTGAGGCTCAGGCCTGCAGCTCACACAAGGGTTCTGACATGGGATTTGGTACTGGAGGGCCTTTAGGCTGCTTCATTTGAGCTTATCGAGGAGGTTTCAGAAAAGTTTCTGACTTTGAAGGCTGTATTTCGGTTGGCCATTACATCTCTCGAGAGAATTGGAGATTTACAAGCCCTTTCGGTTTCCCTTTCATGTTTGGAGTTTGCACCTGGCTTGGTGAAAGCTTTTCTTCACTCTAGGCTAGATTATGTTCCTAAGGTCCCCCTCCTCTTTGGCCAGATCTATTGCGTTGCTTCATGACGTTTGTGCTACAGTGGGCTGGTCCTCTCTGCATACTTTTGTCCAATTTTATGACCCTGATCTGGGCTCCACTCCAGGGTCTCTGGTGCTGCAGACTTAGTTCTGCTCCAAGCAGAATTCCCTCTGGATAGGCCAGTCAGTATGGCATAGTGGGTATTAATGTTCCTACAGTGTTGTAAACTTCCGACGAGTTCCCTTGAAAGGGACTGCCTTGCTTACGACTGTAACCTGAGTTTTCTGTAGAGGGAATGAGACACTGCGTCACCCTGCCATACTTCTAGAGCGCCTAGCTGTGACCAACTTGCTTCAGCCTATCAGAATCTGGCATTGTTTGGTTTTGGGATGCTTTATACTTTCCTGGTCATGACCTCACCTGCCTGACGTTCCGTCACACCATTGGACTGATTTCACACATGCTTCAAGCAATCACGCAGAGTCATTCCCACAGTGTCGTAAACTTACGTCGCATACGTCATTTTTACAATGGAAATGAGACAACACTAAACTTACTTAAGCTGGACAATGACACTATTTTCTTCTGGAACTGCTGTAAAGCCAAAACAAACTTTGTTCCATTATTTTCCTGTTATCATTGTAAAACTGCTTTGAAACAATTTCACTATAAAATTTCTTTTGATGTGCAATTACAACATTCAAAATTCCTGTCAAATACATTTTTTTTTATATCAATGGTTTAATAATGGCTTGCTTTTTGACTTACACTGAACTTCTTTCAGATATAACATACCAGTTACCCCAAAAGAATTTGCCACAGTTAATGGGGGCGATTCCATCCGGAATCAGTATGCTTTTAAAAAATAGCAATCAATCTCCTCTTACAAATCTGCTATTCCTGAGCCAATAGACTGTAATCTTTAACTGGAATAATTTATTCATAAATTTATATTGGAAAAAGATTTGGTCCTTCGCACTAAACAGAAGTGACTTTCACAAAATAATAAATACATTTTACCCAGTCAAACATTTCATGATAAAATATAAAACTGATACAAGATGTTAATTTTGCCAAGTTCACACAGAAACTGTCTATCATTTATTTTATATTTATATTTGGTTACTATACAATTTTATATCCACAAGTGTAAGTTCAACACCAACAAGCCAATCTTTCTGTCTTCTTGAAAGAATTTAAAATACATCTTAACATTATTTCCTCTTCTGTAAATATGGAAGCAAGTAGAACGACTTAAATTTCCATTGACTTTAACTTGTATACTTTAATTGATGTATAAATTAATACCTAGTGTTCTTTTTTTCTGCCTTTTCTTATTTTCTTTTGTTGTCTTTTTCAATCTTTAGCCAATTATTGTTAATTGTTTTTTCCTCCTCTGTATTCTGATGACATTAAACATATTGTTGATACAAAGTTGTTCATAAACATGTAATACTATGAACTAATCTCTGTATTTTTTATTGATAAAAAGAAAGAAATCTTTCTGAGGCGAAAGCTTTGGTTATTAATATTAATTATGTCATGTGATTGGACACTCCATCAGTTACCACCCAACGTCAGTGTCGTCTGATTAATATTCATATAAGCTCAAGCCTTCGCCATAGTAGTGCGAATTCGCTGCGTGGTTGTAGTGAAGTCTGTCTCTTCACCGCTGGATGGCACATGTATACTCCTCCTCCTCCTCCTCACTTCATTGCGCAGTTTGGATCATGTTTATCAAGCGTTACTCTTTTCCCACGCACCAATTTTCGGAGTTTTGCGCGTTTCGGGGGAAATCGGAATAACACTTTGTACAAGGAAGAGTTCAAGTGACCGTGCTCTGTGTGAGGTAGGTTTTATGAATATTAACAGAGTTTTGCCTTGTTTGCTTCATTTTTTTGTTTCTGTGCTCATCTTTGTTCAATGCTGTTTTAAACCGCTGTTTTCAAATCCATACAGTAATAACTTCGGGTAGTCAGGGGCACATGATAGTCGTTTGTTAGGAACATATCACTCTTCTCTCACGAGCTTTCGTGAATAATAATCAGGCTGACGTGCTGTGGTTGCTGGGACAATCCAGAAGAATGTGCTATACAGCACTAGCTCACACAATCTCTCTCCGCACACACACACACACACACACAGGTTTACTTCTAAACGGGAAATTCAAATTTAATTGTTTTTGTATACAGCTATTAATTATTTAACCTAACCCACACGACTTCATCCTAACAGCAAACTTTCTGAATTTGTAATTTAAAAAAAAAAAGAAATATCTTTTTTTACCACCTTTAAAAACAAACAAACAAACAAAAAAAACTAAAGGTGACGTCCCCAAAATAAAGTTTTTGTGTTTTGTCAAATTTTACTCACTTCTGGGTACAAATCTACAATAATATACATTTCACTGCTTGGTACGAGCCACCAAGTTTAATATATATAATCAGTTAAAATTAAGGTTCTTTATTGGCTTTGATGGTTCCATTAATAAACTTAAGCATCCATGGAACCTTTATATTCCACAAAAGGTTCTTTGTAGTGGAAAACATTTAAGATACTCCTCACGCAAATAAAAAATAAATAATAATAATAAATAAAAGAAAATATATTTTTTTAAGAACTTATCGTTGAAAGGTTCTTTGAGGAACCAAGAATGGTTCTTCTATGGCATTCCTGTATTTTACAGCCTTTATTGTACTTTTGCCAAACTGTGGTTACCATGTAAGAGTTTTCAGCAAGGTGTGCAGCATCTGGCTAAGGTCAGATACACATTATTTTCCATGTCAAATATCTGACCCTTATTCAGTTGTCTTTAAAACTGTGAATGAATTTATTTCTTATGAACACTGCTGAGCTCAGTTTACCACAATTCAACCTTATGCTGATCAGTATTAAGTGTGGAGACATTTAGCGTCTCAAATAGTTTGGAATGGCCCTATATTTCTTTAATAAGTACATCTTTATCATTATCAGGTTTTTCCCCCCTCTATTGTTTCGTTCAAATCCTTTTGTCTGATTGAGGGGTTTCTGGCTCAGATAAAGGGTGTGGTGATATCAGTCAGACTCTCTATGTCTGTTGGTCATCTGAAGCACAGGTCATATAACTGGCTTCCATCATATTTGATGACCCATCAAGTCAAGTGGTTTATAGATAATGCTTTGCAAACTCATAGTCGTGTTGTTATTATTATTATTATTATTATTATTTTCTGTGAAACATTTCATTAAGGTTGTAGGAGAGACAGATCTTCAAATCGGTTTGCTTGAGTTTCAAAAGGTTTTGAAACTAACAATATTCAGTGTTTTTCATTTAAAGAGTAATTTAAAAGCAAAAATACTGTCTCACCTTAGGAATTAATGTTATACCATATTATTTACATTATACATATTGTCATCCCATTACAGCACATATCTTCAAAAGATGCTGCTGTATAACACCGTGACCGGCTGGTTAAATGGATGTCCATGGATAGATAGATTTTTTTTGCAACTAAAATGAGTCATGTTGTAACTTTAAATGCTATTAAAGTGAAAGTGATTAAAGTAAAATTAATTAATAGCTTAATTGACATGAAAATAATCAGACAATGGTAATGGTCCTAAGAATTGGTTTATTTTGAAAATGAAATATGAGTTGGACATGTTCTTGACAGGTTGCGTGTGATTCACCCTTTTTTGATAAAACTCGGTCTCATTTAATAGTATGCCTCTGAGCTACACAAACTCCAGACATTTTCTGCCAAGAACTTTTAGCTGAGTTCCACCTCAAATCCTCTGAATAGAGCTGAAAAATGAAACTCTAGCTGTATGTCGCCACAAGGAGAAAGGATTATGACTAACCATCGTAGGGATAAGGTTTCAAACAGGGAAATAATAAAGACCTCTTAGGAAAAGGTGCCTAGCATAGCTGTCCACACTCTTCATACATGTATATAAATTCAATCCCTCTCTCTCTCTTTTTTTTTTTTTTTTGTTTTTTTTTTTTAAGATTTACGCAATTTAATTAATAGTGAAATTCCATCAAGATGCCATCAAATTGAAATGAATAATGCTTAAGTATTTTAATTGAATAAATGAACAATCCTTCGTAAATTATTCAATTAAAGTACATGATGATTATTCAGTTTAATTTGATGGAATTTTTTTTACCGTTAATTAAGTTGTAAATTTAAAAAAAGGCCATTTTTTTGTGTAATTAGGTTTCATTAGTTAACATTTGTTAATGATAATTTAAAATTAATGAATGTGTCATTAAAATCAAATGTTATGTTTGTTACCATTAGTTAATGGACTGTGAACTGTCATGATCAAACAATGAACAGCTGGGTTAATAAATACTGTAACAAATGTATTGCTCATTGTTAGTTCATGTTCGTTAATACATTAATTAATGTTAACGAATGAGACCTTACTGTAAAGTGGTGTTACCATATTATTATTTTCTCAGTATAAGGAGCACTGCTTAGTCTGACCAACAAGCCCCATAAATAAATCAAGTAAAATACTTGGTTCGAGTCACACAACTACTTCCACATTTTTCTTACTATGACTCAGGTATTTGAAGAAGCAGTGTCCGGCTGCCCTCTCATTAACGGTGTGTTTAACGCGCCTCAACAGGCCACACCACCTCTATTCTAGTGAAGCTGGACTCAACAGCAAATGTTCTGGTCATGGAAGTTTATTTGCCAAGAACCTCCCATTTATAGAGGAAGAATCTGCCTGACAGGTTCTAGGAAAACCTTTTTTTTTTTTTCGCATTGTGAGCAGTTCTGGGGTCAGTGGATATTTAGGTCTTTAGCTCAAACAATTGTGTATGTGTATGTCCCATGTACAGTACTGTGCAAAAGTTTTAGGCAGGTGTGAAAAAATGCTGTAAAGTAAGAATGCTTTCAAAAATAAACTTGGTAATAGATTATATTTATCAATTAACAAAATGCAAAGTGAGTGAACAGAAGAAAAATCTAAATCAAATCCATATTTGGTGTGACCACCCTTTACCTTCAAAACAGCATCAATTCTTCAAGGTACACTTGCACAAAGTCAGGGATTTTGTAGGCATATAGTTAGGTGTATGATTAAACAATTATACCAAACAGGTGCTAATGATCATCAATTCAATATGTAGGTTGAAACACAATCATTAACTGAAACAGAAACAGCTGTGTAGGAGGAATAAAACTGGGTGAGGAACAGCCAAACTCAGCTAACAAGGTGAGGTTGCTGAAGACAGTTTACTGTCAAAAGTCATACACCATGGCAAGACTGAGCACAGCAACAAGACACAAGGTAGTTATACTGCATCAGCAAGGTCTCTCCCAGGCAGAAATTTCAAGGCAGACAGGGGTTTCCAGATGTGCTGTCCAAGCTCTTTTGAAGAAGCACAAAGAAACAGGCAACGTTGAGGACCGTAGACGCAGTGGTCGGCCAAGGAAACTTACTGCAGCAGATGAAAGACACATCATGCTTACTTCCCTTCGCAATCGGAAGATGTCGAGCAGTGCCATTAGCTCACAATTGGCAGAAAACAGTGGGACCCTGGTACACCCATCTACTGTCCGGAGAAGTCTGGTCAGAAGTGGCCTTCATGGAAGACTTGCGGCCAAAAAGCCATACCTCCGACGTGGAAACAAGGCCAAGCGACTCAACTATGCACGAAAACACAGGAACTGGGGTGCAGAAAAATGGCAGCAGGTGCTCTGGACTGATGAGTCAAAATTTGAAATATTTGGCTGTAGCAGAAGGCAGTTTGTTCGCCGAAGGGCTGGAGAGCGGTACACGAATGAGTGTCTGCAGGCAACAGTGAAGCATGGTGGAGGTTCCTTGCAAGTTTGGGGCTGCATTTCTGCAAATGGAGTTGGGGATTTGGTCAGAATTAATGGTATCCTCAATGCTGAGAAGTACAGGCAGATACTTATCCATCATGCAATACCATCAGGGAGGCATCTGATTGGCCCCAAATTTATTCTGCAGCATGACAACGACCCCAAACATACAGCGAAAGTCATTAAGAACTATCTTCAGTGTAAAGAAGAACAAGGAGTCCTGGAAGTGATGGTATGGCCCCCACAGAGCCCTGATCTCAACATCATCGAGTCTGTCTGGGATTACATGAAGAGAGAGAAGCAACTGAGGCTGCCTAAATCCACAGAGGAACTGTGGTTAGTTCTCCAAGATGTTTGGGCCAACCTACCTGCCGAGTTCCTTCAAAAACTGTGTGCAAGTGTACCTAGAAGAATTGATGCTGTTTTGAAGGCAAAGGGTGGTCACACCAAATATTGATTTGATGTAGATTTTTCTTCTGTTCACTCACTTTGCATTTTGTTAATTGATAAATATAAACTATTAACATGTCTATTTTTGAAAGCATTCTTACTTTACAGCATTTTTTCACACCTGCCTAAAACTTTTGCACAGTACTGTAAGTCATATATATATATATATATATATATATATATACACAGACATGAATGACACTAGACAGAATATTTGAGTGTTTTTTTAATATGATAATGTCATAATTTAATAATGTCATTCTTCAGAGTTAAATGGTTTTCAGGGCTTTTAGTTGTTGCTTGCAGAGAATGATGTCTTTAAGATTAAATTGAAGTGCACTTTTACACTCTGAGCCTTTCGATACATCATACTCGTGTTTCTCTCTCACAGGACCATAACAAAATTAACTTGTGTTCAGATGCGCTCATCTGATTTTTCTGTTCATATTATGAAGAGGAATCTGATTAGCGGTATTGTCACATTGGTGATGAGTGAAGATGGTGGAGGGCTTTGCGATTGTTAATGGACAAACCAAGCACCATCTTTCACGGACGCTAAGAGAGATTTGCGTTACTGTTATTTTCTTCATGTCCTCTAAGAGAAATGTTATTTTAATATTCCATGATTAAATATACTTAAAAAAAAGCCAGAGAATGAGTTACATTAGGAAAATTAAGCGAATAAGCTTCACTCCAATTAAAAAAATACATTTTGGGGGGTGGGGGGTGATTATATCTGAAATATCAAACAGACATAGTTTTCCATTCCAATTTCAATAACATTTTTGTTCCATTGCCTATATGCACTCCTGCCTACTTTTTGTAGCTAGTTTTGTTACTAAAAGTGTTCTTTGTGTTTGAAACATGTATATCAGCAGCGAACCATGCTGGAGTTCACATGAACTGTACTCCACACCTTTTGAAGAGTTCATACAAAAACGTTTACATCATCCAAACTAACCTGCACATGAGAAGTGCGAACGTGAAGGAACTCTGAATCGGCACTTACTCAGCCACTTACTCGAGTCAGACTAGAGGCTCATTAAAGAACTCAAACAACCAAGTTCAGTGGCCAGTTGCATTAACTGCTTCGACTAGTCTTAAAAGTTAGTCATCTCATTTTTTTTCTTCAATACTGGTCCTAACCTATTAAAGTCAGTTAAAAGGTAGATCGGTCTAATTTGAATGGGAAACGTAAGTACTTGTTATCTAACTGATAGTTAATGCAACTGGTCCCAGCAAACTGAAATGTCTTAAAAAGAAATGTCAATATGAGTAATAATGTCATAAATCAATGAATTTAAACTTATACTAATAAGTTAACAGTGAGTGCAGCATATATGACAATGCCATTAAAAATAATGATACAGTTTAAAGATAATGTGTGTTGTGGGGTCCTGGTAAACCCCACGTTATGGGTGCCAAATGTCCCCACAAAGATAGTAATACCAGTCATTTTTGACCTTGTGGGGACATTTTTTGGTCCCCTTGAGGAAAATGGCTTATCATACAGAATTATGTTTTTTGAAAATGTACATGCAGAAAGTTTTTTTGTGAAGTTTGTGTTTAGGATTAGGGGATAAATATTAGAACATTATGAAAATCATTTTGTCTATAGAAAATCCCCATAAAACATGGAAACCCAAAGTGTGTGTGTGTGTTAATAAAAGTTCTTAAAAGTTAAGAAAAGAACGCATAATTTTATTGTGTATTTTATTAGCGATAAGCTGAATGAATTATTTTGGAAGTTACCACTTTTTTACACAAACGGCTCATTTCTCAATGCTCAATGTGCTTTTCTGTTGTTTGAGCATTAAGCTTTACAAATACAATTTTTCTCCAACATTCTCCTAAAAAGTTAAGAAAGTTTTTCTCTTTTCCTTTTGGGAACGCATGATACAGCTGTATTTATGAGCCAACAATGTGACATTGTTTACGGTTTGCTATTGTCTGGGACTATAACATGAAAAGTCCTCCTCCTGAGACCCCTTCAAAGGCATGGAGGGCTGAGGTGTTGAGGATCTGCCTACACTTGCTCATGTCAGTTCCCCTCTGAATTATTACCATAATGCATCTGTGGCCATTTCAGTGGTCATCAATATTAATAATAAATCTCTCAGCTGACTTTGAAGTTCTTGACTAAAAGGACTGGGGGGTTTAGACTGGTTTTTGCTGTAGCTTTGTACATTTCAAAGCACTTATCTAATCAGAGTTGTATGTAGGATCAGTTACATCCATTTGTCGATTTTAAAGAATTAATGCTAATGTTAATGCTGCATAGTGTGTGTTAGGGATGATAACTATTTGTCGATAATTGAATCGATAAAACGATGGTTGATTAAGTAAGGTCATCAACTATTAATCATAGTTACGTATTATAAATGCATTAAAGTCTTCAAGCCATGCAATGGATTACATATGGATTACATATTTCAAAACATAATTAATCAAGGGTCCAAAAAACCCTCCAAACAAATTGTTACTGAACATAACTACTTGCTTGTGTAAACGATAAAAGTACACAGAATAAACAACAAGATCCTGGCGGATGAGTGATCATCTTTCAGCTCTGCTTCAGCTGTGCGCTCCTATTCTATGTCACTTGGTAAATCAAATTGAAACGATCAATTTGTGCGATCAAACAAATCCAAGCACGCTCCAGCTGTAAAACCGTGTCTGAAACATTGTCCCTACCCACTATCCCCACCCACCGCACCCGAGATCACGTTTCCATTGGTTGAACTTACCAATGTGATCACAATGCAAGCAGCATGACATGTCACTCTGTGATCTACGCATTGTCTTACGTTGTTTAAGACCACCCGCTCTAAATAAAGATATCTGATCTACTGTGGTTTACTAATGTTGCGCAAAGTTACAAACAAAAACATGGCACTAAAGCATCGTTTATGCTTTTTCACACTTAAACTAGAAAGAGTAAAATGGTTCTAACGTTCTGTCTCGCAGTCCGGATGGAAACATGCCAGGGTCCGGATGCGGTCTACGGTCTGCCATTTGAATATAAGTGGTTTAATTTGTGTGAAACATCTAGTTGACTATAATTGTTTGTTTACTGTTTAAATTGTGTTCATTGAGCAGTTTTGAATGTAATTTGTATCGTGATCGGGAACAACAGTGTTCAGCAGAGATGCTCAAAAATCACTTAATGCACCTTTTAAGGTTAACGATTAATTGATAGTTATTTTAAACAATGATCGATTTATGGGACCTTATGTAAATTGACATCCCTAGTGCGTCTGTAGGACTCCAAATACCCCGTGCATTTACTCTCATAACCTTTTTATTTAAAAATAATCAAAGTAAGAGAAGTAATGTTTTTGTGTGTGTGTGTGTTTCATTTTAATTGGCATCATTTGCAATTAATGTATAACCGTTAATGTTTATAAAAAAATACAACTTTTTTTTTTTTTTTTCAATGAAATGTTATTGTGTGCATCATTTCCCTTTGAACTGAGGTGAAATTCTGGCCTGCCATGTAAGTGCTGTGTATAACATACATTGTGTAGAAGTTTAGAAAACATTATCCATATAAAACCGTCATTTACAGGCAAAGCATTAAGAAATAATTCATTTACAGTTTGTAGTGTAGCTGCTTTTTATATTCAATACGGTTTCATCTTTCAACAAGATTCTTTGCGAACTCTCCATAACACTGTGCCTCGTTTACGAAACAAAATGCTCTGAACAAACATATGGCTCTGACGCGATTTATGAAGGCATTAAAAATAAACCATCCACTTTTTTCGGACACTGGGATCCTTCTGAAATCTGTACAGAGAAGCAAACGCGCTGTTTGAACCGGACGCGTCAAAGCAAACATTCTTTTACTCTTCCGTTTTTCTTGTTTTCGGCAGACTCAAGTGCGTGGAGTATGTCAGAAACTGAATGTGTATATGTATACTGTATCCAGTGTAGACAGCGTCTTGATTATAATGGGTTCTGTTTGCTTTTGATGTGACGCTCACATCCAGTTTGATTAAAGAAATGCTTTGTTTATAACGAGGAGGACATTTTAAGCAATGAAACTTGAAGGATGTTTTATTTTTTTTTGCACACAATTCTATTAGTTGAGCAATATATGTTAAGTTGAACTGTTGTCATTTGCTGACCTTGGGGCATCACCCTTTGTAAATCGAGAGACCGTGTCAAGAAAATTCATGCACACAGGAAACAGTGCATGTGCCCCAGAGTCAAACACAACGTGATCAAATGACATATCCCGAGTCTTTACCAATACCAGGTGTAATCAGGGTCAGCATGAAATGAGTCTGTCAAAGCTTATGCTGCTTCAGGCTGTCTGTAGCAGCTGCCATTTTGCAGATCCTTCTGAAGTGTACTAAAATGTAACTCGCACAGCTCTATATCTAATGTCTGTCTGTCTGTCTGTCCAACTTTATCAGACATACAGTATACTCGCATGGGACGATTATATTCTATGCAGCAAATTATTTTAGCTAACATGAAGAAAAAACAATATTTCTTCTGTATTCCTTTTAATGTTAATGTCTACATTAACTAATTTTTCAAATCAAGTTGCATTTAACATTAGTTAATGCACTGTGAAACAACATGAAGAAACAATAAACTGTATTTTTATAATTAAAAAATCAACGATTAATAGATTACTCTCTGTTAGTTCATGTTAATACATTAACTAATCTTAACAAATGAGATGTTATTGTTACTGACATATCGATAGATGTAGAGCTGACAACTCCACAAACCTTTCTCTTCTTCTGTGTCAGATTGCCTGTAGTCACATCCACTCTTACTCTGGAAAACTATTGCTGCTGATGTGACAATTATACCATTTCCTGTTTCCTTACAGGCTTCCCCAAAGGACATGAGGGTTAGATCCCTCCAGGAGCTGGACATCCCACGGTAGAGGGACTCGTTCCTGCTTCTGATCCCAAAACCTCCCCTCTCCCCAAGTCTTTCCCTAATTCATGACCCAGCAGGATGCATCATCTGTGCGAGCTCTCTCTGAGCGTCTCCTCATAGCCTCGCACAAGGGCCAAGCTGATCATGTGGTTCAGCTCATCAACAAAGGGGCCAAGGTAGCCATTACCAAGGTCAGTATAATGTTTAGCAATCTTAGATGTTTGAATGACAGTAAAATAACTTCCGAACCTCACTATATAACTGTGTTCGCCACCTATTTTAATGTGATTATGCTTACTCCGATTGTGAGCTTACTTACAATTTACTTTACAATTGAAAAATTGCTTTAATATTTGTCTATCTTGGGTTTAGTTGCAATATTGCCAAAATCCCATTATAAACACATTATGAGAGTCCATGTGAACGCATTGATTGATGCAGTTTTTGTGACAGTCAGTGGATCAGTTTGGGCTGCTTGGCGGCTTTTGCAGTTAATAAACAGCCCTTGAGAGAAATGTTGCTGCATAGAAAAGATGGTGGGTGATTGTTGCTGTAGTCCTGTCCAGCTTCAGGATGGCAGTGGCAAGAAGAAGAAGCTGTGATGGAACAAATGGGGGAGTCCTGGACAATGCTCGCTTTGCAGATACAACGTTTGTGGACGAGGTCTTTTATTGAGGGCAGAGAGGTTTTGAAATGCTTTGTAGTTCCGTACCAGACAGTGATGAGGCTGGTCAGCACACGCTTTATGGTGGTGCAGATAGGAGTAAGTTGTGCCCTGCTACATAGGAATTAGAAACACTACTGCGGAAGTCATGTTGAGATTCTAGGTGAGGTATTTGTGATCTGTACAGCAAGGGATTTCAAGGCCAACATGTAGTGCCACATCCCACAGAAACCATTAATAATAACAGCAATACCATTTTATTGCACCAATAATGGTAATTAGCAATAATTTTGTCCCATTTTAAAGGTAATTTTAATCTAAATGTAATTTATGTAAATGTAATTACATTAAGGCAAAGTTATAATGTTCTGCCAGTGGGTCTGAGTTGGGACAGATTGTTTTTCTTTCATCAAGCTCTTAAAGTCACCATGAAACAGGAGGTGTGATAGTCTTTTCTTCCATATTGTGGCGGTTATACTAGTGAAACGGCTTCTGGAACAAGAACAAATGTGTTGGGTATCGGCAACATCTTGGTAACAAGCTACTCATCATTTCAAGTTAATGTCATTGCTAAATTGGACTACAAGTAAATGCGCTACAAGTGTTTTAATAAGAGGAATGACTTCATGTCTGGATAAAAAATGTATTTATCAAATGTCGTAATGACTGCAATCTTGTATTGTTCTTGGCCCTGTTTTGAATGAAAGTAAATGGAAATTAGTAGATTCTATCGAATCCTACGGTGGGATTCGGGAAACGAAGTTGACTCTAAAAACCTGGAATTTAACACCCCTACCGTTTCTCACATGCAGCCTTATTGTTACCTCTCATGTAATATCAACTAAACATTGTTTGTTTTAATTGTTACATGCATTTGCAGTTTTTGTTTCTGTCTGTATAACTGGAAATGGGAGTTTGTGAAATCTAAACTCTTATTATAATTTGTCAGTATACTTTCAGGCAGGACTAGAGCTATGTGAATCCTTAAAGACCCCACCAAATCTGGAAAGTGGTACAGACGTAACCGAGCACATACCTCCAGTCTCTTCCTTTGAGTCATTACATAATAACTCCCACTAGTGCTGCACGATGCTGTTTCTTGAATCTCCAACTATAAGGTTGGTTTTGAGGGGTCTCACTGTGCGAGTCTATAAGCAGTTGTAGGCTCACCCAGGCGCTGGTATGACACAGAAGATCTGCTGTCTTTTAATTACTGCTTGTTGTTTGCTTCTTTCACTCATACATTCTGGATGATTTGGACACACTTCTCTGTCTCTTCTAGGCGTTTCGCTCATCCTGTGAGGTGATTTTAACATTCACCTAGACTAGGGTTCCCAAATGGATTTGTGAGTTCATGAAAAGCTACTAAATAATTAAATTAAACGTAACATTAAAAAAAATGGTTAAGCACTATTAAGCAAAATAAAACACAGATTGTGATAAATTAAATCAAAGGCTATTGCTGTTGCTCTGCGTGTTTCAGAATGAAGTGCGACACGTGGAGTTAAACACAATTTCCAATATTTTTTTTGGACAGATATTTGCAGCGTTTTAACAACTTTCTGCCAAAATAAAAACTTGATAATTTGAGTTAGTTGGTTCTTGTAAAGAGAGAACCCAAGTGTGAGCGCCCATATTTTAAAATTAAAACCATCAAAATAAAATGCATCCTAAAAAAAAAAAAGAAGATTAACTGTTTTATCTGTTTACATGTCATGTGGCCATTAATCGTCATCTGATATCTGTGAATGTGTCATTAATTTATTGAAAATCTTACCTTTTTAAAAAAAACTTTTAATAAATCTCAGGGGGTACTTAAGGTATCTGTGACGAGCAGGGCGGGCGAGAGCCGTGAGGGAACGGCGCGAGGCCGGTGACGCGAGTGTTAACGAGCTTCGGGTGCTCGGCGCACCGGTCTCGAGTCCCCACGGAGGAGCTCCGGAAGCATAAAGGAGGAGCGACGACAGTGGAGGACGAGAGAGGACCAGGCCTGGATTTTATGTTGTGTTTTATTTGGTTTGTGCGACTGCCGCCCTTATACTTTTTGTTTCGTTGTTGGTTTATTTGTTAATTAAACTTGTTGAATGTTCGCCGGTTCCCGCCTCCTTCTTCCCATATTTACGAACTTTGTTACAGTATACATTTTACATTTTAAGGGATTCGGCTGCCAAAAACGTTTGGGAACCCCGGAACAGGACTATTTCAACACCACGTTTTAGTCCTCTACACCCCCTTCATGTGTCTGTTCCCCTGCCCCCATTTGCAGCCTCTCACAACCCTACTCCATCTCTTCACTTTTGTTTTCCACCAGATTCTATTTTTGTTTTTTCATGTCTGCAAACGTTCGCACATTACAGGGTGGAATTCTGGTCAGATGCAGCGATGCCCTGTAGTAATAAAGATCGACTTCCATTTAAGCAGCCTATTCGGTCACTGTGTTACTCAGCAGCACCTTTTGAAGATATGTGTTATAATTTAAGGAATTATTTATATAAACGATATACCAGATATTTCAGAAATATGCTCAGATCAAACTCAGGCACTTAAAATGTATTCATTATAACTTGCAATTCTTTCACACAATAGCAATTCAGTGAAAAGGATTGCTTGACAGGAAGGAAATAAAGAGTTAAAATTAGCTGTTATTCCTATGGGTTTGAGAACTAGATTGAGGTTGTTGTGTTTTTTTTTTTTTTTTTAAATATATTGATAAACAGATTTGTGTAATTTAATCAAAAACATGAAACAGATCAAACAATAAGTTTTTAGAATGACAATCTAAATAATAGCACAGAACATAACAGAATTCAAGATCTAATCTATAATAAGTTTTCATTATAAGTTAATAAGATAAGCTTATAAGATTTTATTTTTAAAGAAATTAAATAAATACTTTTATTCAGCAAGGATGTATTAAATTGATCAAAAGTGACAGTAAAGATTTTTATAATGTTAAAAAAGCTTTCTATTTCCGATAAATGCTGTTCTTTTGAACTTTCTATTCATCAAAAAATTCAGAAAAAAAATTGTACACATTATAATAAATGTTTCTTGAGCAGCAAATCAATATATTAGAATGATTTTTGAAGCATCATGTGACTGAAGACTGGAGTAATGATTCTGAAAATTCAGCTTTACATCACAGGAATAAGTCACATTTTACATTTGAAATAGAAAAGTTATTTTATTTTAAATTGTAATAATATTTCACAATATTACTGTTTTTACTGTGTTTTGGATCAAATAAATGCAGCCTTTGAGAACAGAAAAGACTTCTTTAAAAAACATTACAAAATCCTACCGATCTAATACTTTTGAATGGTAGTGTATATATTTTTAAAAATATTTATTTATGAATATTCGTTTAATATTTTATCAATAGAATTAAGATATGGGGATGCACTACATAATTAGAATGACCTGATACGTGACATTTGTTTGAAAAATAGGACAGTGACAAATAAGGAAAATATCACAGAAGGCCTTTGAGTCATAATTGAGTTCAGACACGAGACAATTTAACAATCTTTATCTCACACAGTTAAAGGACAGATAAGAAGATAAATAAACGGCTAAGAACTTGCCGACAGCCTCAAACCAAAGATTTATCTTTTATCTTGTGCATTAAGGTTTTATTATTGTGCTGCAAATATGCTAACATTACAATATTAAAAATGTTCTCAATGCAATTATAATAAAAACCATGCAGATTTCTAAGAGAGGACATTTACATCATCCTTTGTTTGCATATTATGTCTAATATTTGGGCTGATGTTCCATTAATGCTATACATACAGCAGCCAGAACTCGCCGTGTGAAATGAGCAGCCTGACATGAGTGTTGTGTTACATAAGTCACAGCTCTGATGATAATTACTCCTGGCTGCCGTAGCGTAAGGCTGGTCCTCTGGGAGATTAATCAGTGAGCTAAAACCGTAGAAAAGAGGACTGATGATGAATATATTCATCCTGTTGGCAGTTGTGAATTCAAGTATCCTATTTTTATTGACTCTCACTTATTATGCTAATGGTTTTCGTGACATCTGCAGATTTTCTTTGCCTCACAAATCTCACTGTTTGATCATTTCTGTTTTGTTTCACACACATTCACTGGCTTACCCTTCCTTCAGATTGACTGTTAAAGTCTCCCTGTGTGTGTTTCAGTGCCTGATTGTTGTTTTCTTGCAGAACGGCAGAACACCTCTGCATTTGGCTGCCTATAAGGGCCACATTGCTGTTGTGAGGATTCTGCTTGCAGCTGGTTGTGACCTGGATATTCAAGATGATGTGAGTATAAAATGTTTCCAGCATTTTCTCTTCTGAGCAAAATGCACATAGATCTGCTCTTGTAAAACAATCAGATCATTGATGACCAGTGCCATCACTAGGTTTTCTGGGCCCTCTGTGCAATTTTATTGGGCAAAGTCACTGCTGATGACTAAACTTTCTAAAAAGAACTTAACTATAGCTAAGTTCCAGGATTATTAGTTAACTGAAACTAAAAGCTTAAACATTTTTTTGATGCTCGAAATAAAATAAATGTTATAAATTATATAAAACAAACTTATTTTATTTCAGCTAGTTGTCAAGGCAACATTTCTAATATTCAACTGTTATTCATGCATTTTTAACGTCTAGGTTGGACTACTGTAATGCACTCTATCTGGGTTTGCTAAATCAGCTGTAGATCGTTAGCAAATGGACAAAAATGCGGCACTAAAAAATGTGAGCACATTACATATGTGCTCGCTTCTCTTCACTGGTTAACGGTTAAAGGGATAGATCACTCAAAAATAAAAATTCTGCCTTCCTTTACTAAGTTGTTCCAAACCTGTGTAAATTTCTTTGTTCTGTAACCAAGCAGATCTCACCTTTTATTGAGGGTGAAAATTTTTCATGTCCTTTTTTGGTTTCTGTCTAGTCTTTTAATTTGTTTTAATGGTGTTTTTATACTTTTTTTTCTTTTACAGTACTTTGGTTTCAACATTTGTTGTTTTTAAATGTGCTTTATAAATCAATAAACTAAACTAAAACTTAAATAAAAAATGAATTAAAAAACTATTGACAAAAACACAACAAAACTACTATTGTAATGACGGGTCAGTGAAGGGAAATCCAAATGCAAGCTTTTATTAATAGAAGGTATGGTCAAACAGGCAATGGTCAGATATCAGCAAACAGGAATGTCACAGAATAGGCAGAGTCGTAAACGAAGAACAGGCAGATAGATCGGTGCAGGCTGCAAGTTAACACAGTCCAAAAATACAAGGCAATAGGTCCAAGGGCAGACAGATGAACATCGAGAATGGTGGAAACAGGCAGGATCAAAACGGGCAGACTAGGCAGAAATTAAACGCTCAAATGTAAATCACAGGGAAATAGCAAGACCTCGCAAAGGTGTGTGTGTGCAGGGAGCTTAAATAGTCAACGTGATAAGTTGCAGCTGGTGATGTGATCAGTGATTAGCTACAAGGGCTTCTGGGAAGTGTAGTCTGCGTGAGTGAGTGAGTGAGTGTGTAGTGCTGAGTCCTCTACTGTTTATAGCGCTTATGGCACTTCAGCTGACGATCGTTACAACTGCTTATTAGCACGCATATAACTAGAATATTGGCTATTACTTACTTACTAGGCACATATTAATGCCTTATTCTGCATGGCCTTATTCTACATTCTTAGTATTACCAATACCTAAATTTAACAACTACAATACTGACTATTAAAAAGCAGTAAATTGGGGGATTATTGAGGGAAAAGTCGTTGTTAATGGGTAACACTTTAGGAGAGGGAACATAAACAAACTAAGTACTAAAGTGTTAGTATAAAAACTAATTCGAAATATTAAGCTTTAATAGTATCTCACTGATACACCAACTCCAAGTGGAGGGAATTGGTCAGCTGATTTATCTGAAAGATTGGTGAGATCGTTAACTTGTAGAGCCTCTTACTGTATTATCAGCACAATGAAGACACAAGTGTAATAAAATGCATTTTATTAACAAAAAGATCAACCAGAACAACTAACACAGCTACTAAATCAATATCATGAATGATAAAGGGATAAAGTGCATAAGATGCATAAACTACAAGTGATTAAGTTGAGAGTGGCTATAGAAGAGTTACGTTACCATATGGAAAGATGAGAAACTGTTGTTTCTCTGAAAATAATAAGGTGAAGAACGTTATTATGCATCAAACAAATAAATGAAAGATTATTTATTAACCATCATCTGCTATATTACCTCTAACATAAATTAGAAAGTCATATACTGATAATATACAACAATGCCAAGGTCTCTTGAAAGAAGTTTGGTAAAGTGATATTTACGTTCCATGTCGAGTCTTCCACCGCTTGACAATGCAGTGGGTAAAAGAAGCTGGAATCCTTTTCAACAGCCTTCAACACGAAGCTCTGTGGGAAACTGGTCTTCTGGAGCGCCGAGAAGGGTCCTAAAATCTCGAACACACAGATGAGGCACTGAAGTAGGTGCAGAAGGTCCTTAACAATCTGGAACATGCAGACAAAGGAACCTTACTGTAGGTTTGCTCTACTGAGCTTAACCTTGTTGCAAATGACTTCTTCTGGGCTAAACTCTCAATCAATCTGGACTCAACCTGCTTTTGTCTCTTTGGCATGGAGACTTGGAAAGTGCTGCATCTGCGATTGTCTCACTAGACAAAGACTCAGGACGTAGCGTTTGTTAATTTATCTTTCCTCACATACTGGAAGGCTCAGAATGTGGTCGTATCTGTTGCTGCCTCACAAACTGTAGACTCAGATCATGGGACCTGTTGTTGTCTCTCTGGACGAACCAGAGGCTCACATTAATTATTGTTTGTATTAATGTCTCTTCCCTTACAGTACTGAGACCCAGAACTCTGTTGATATGCTTCTGTCTGTCCCCTTACAGAACAGACTTAGAACAGCTTATCTGTTATGTCTCACCCGACAGGAGACTCAGAACGTGGTTGATCTGTTACAGACTCACCCTTGATCTTTTCCGCTCCTCAAATACATAAAACATTAGCCTTTACACACACCATGTTTTGAATAAAGAACTTCAGAGAATCGGTTTTTTATTTATCCTTGCATTGCAAAAAAAGCAGAGATGGTCTCCAAAATGTATGCAGCAGGACTTCATTCATGATTGATACGAGTGGAGCTACTGACAGTTTGAGGATCCACTCGAGTTAAGAGGTTCATTCACAAGCTCTTAGTATAAAGTTCAATTCAAGCTCTGGTGTGAAGTATAGGATTTGAAAAAAAAAAAAGCGTTATTAACCTGTATTTTTTTTTTTCTAATCAAACCGTTTTTGGAATGATAATGTTACCGAAGTCGGAGTGAACTGACTACTTTTTTAACATTTAAGTCCTGGTTTTAAGGTTTAAAAACATGGTTATGAAATTGTGATTTTTCACCCACTGCTGCTGGATTCGGAGTTCCTGAGGAATTTTTATGGCGGTCACATACCAAAACCTTAGGAGTTAGTCTCCAGATGGCTGAAGGGCAGAAACTGCATATGGACCAATGCGAAGTCTTCTTGTCCTACTGGAGGTACCAGAGGTCTTCTTCTTGCCCTCTAAGAGGTGTCTGACTTTTGTCCAAGTATCTTTATCTGATGGTGTTGGACAGTTTGTTTGTGTAAGTTCACCAAGATCCAATCAAAATGGAGGAAACCTTGGTCCACTGTTATGGACAGAGATTGGTCTGAAATAAACTGGGCCTTGGAATGTTCTGTTCACCACAACATTATCTGTGGTCAATCTCAAATTCGTGTGTGAACTGGTCATGGTCCTAAACTGACCTGCATGCACATAAAACACATTTCATGCTGTCATATGGAAGTAAATGCCACAGTGTTTACGCTTTCATTTATACAGTGATGCTCCACAGAACTCTGCGAATTTGTGTGTAGGCGATAAGGACGACGAAGATAAGAATGACCCCTCAAGTTTTGCTTGTACAGATCTATCACCATAATATTTATGACTTCAAACACCTCACTTTCACTCCACCAACTACCTTCAAAGTGACGTAAAATTTGGATCAATGGACTTTAGTCAGGGTAGCACCATATTTATTTTCTGACAGGCATGAAAATGAGGCTGTGAGGGATACAATTACAGCGTATTCAATGGATTTACTATTTTTTTTAACAACATACCAGTTGCTCAGCCGACGAAACGTCTTTCTGAGAAAAAGGATTCAGTATTGTGAGAATTACATGATCTAGGATGTGTGCCTTTGTAAAGACAATAAGTCTATCCCTCACATCCTCACATGGAAGTGGCCCAAATCCGAATCGAAAAGACCAGATTCCACGTAGTTTGTGCTGTTCACACTGACAAGAAAAAATGAGACACTTTTGTCTGATTGTAGTCTGACTACATTAAAAATAATAATCTATTAAACTAGTAATTAGGTTTTTGAAACATGATATAGTGCAACTGAAGAGTCATAAATGGCTATATACATTTAAAAGAATAATTCTCCCAAAATTCTGTACCAGATTCCTTCCAAATCCCAATGACTTTCTTCAATGGAACACAAAAAGATGTTTTGAAGAAATCCCAAATAAGACATAAAAGCACCATAACTCTTGTGTTGAAGGTATTTTGAAATGTAGTTTTAGTATTTTTCATTCACCCTACCTTTAAATTTGTTTCCATGAACCTTATCTGTGTTTGGGCAACCATGTCATTTTTTTTGTTGTTTGTTTTGCTTTCTCCACTTAATTTTACAGAAGGTCCTCTACAGAAAACTGAAAACAGACAATTGTTGATCTTTAACAGTGTTTCCTGCTCTTCTGTTTTGAAACTATAGCACTACAGCAAACAAAACCGTGTTTACACAGTATCATTTTTAATGTCTAAATTGAAATTGAATCAAGATCTGTTGTATTATTACCAGAACCAGAAATCTGTAAAAAAAAAAAAAAAGACCGTTCCATAACAAGATTGCTAAACTTTTTTTATAATGGCAAATCTTAGATCCCTTTGCAACATGGCATGGAGCCAGTGAGAGTAACACACATCATTGCGCCTTCCTCTAATGTGCTACCGTACCTGCCCCATAAGTAACACACGGTGCATCCAGACAGCAGAATCCCTTAAGCATGGCTTGACTGATGTTCAAATTCTTTTTTTTTTTTTCCTTGCTACCAGGGTGACCAGACAGCCTTACACAGAGCAGCTGTGGTGGGAAACACTGATGTCATCTCAGCTCTCATTCATTCAGGAAGGATGTGCACTAGATAGACAAGACAAGGTAAATATACTATTACCTCTCATTCACATATGCACCAAAAAAATTACTATTGCAGGAGTTGCGTTGCAATGTTTACATTACTATTGCTCCACATCAGGGCTGTAACCAGTTGGGGATCCAATAATTCGAAATGGCCAAATTGTCCCCCTCAATATTTGAAATTCTTGCACTGCTCTGCTGTACTCTATTATGCAACTACCTTTATTCACCCCCCCCCCCCCCCCCACCACCACTCCAATGTTCAAAACATGGTTGCAGCTTAGCTACACATATATAAAGAATAACGTACAGTAATCTGGTCAAATAAATGGAATATTGAAATATTGATTGATGTAAATAATTTTATGTGAGGAGGAGAACATGGAGTGACATGAGAAACATGGAACTATCACAGCTATGTTGGCAGCTATGTAGATTTGGGGTGTAGCGGTACACAAACATGACGTACGTACCTCGGTTTTAAAGTCACGGTCGGTACAGCATGGGGAGAAAACGAAACATAAAATATTGCTTTTTTATTATTAAACTGTTTTATTATTAAATTTGTTTTTAACAAGTGTGTCTCTGAGTTTAAATCAATTGAATTGTAATTAACATTTTCTTAAGTATGATAAAAAAATCGTTGCTAATGCTTTAAACTTTATAGTTTACTTACACCTTAATAATTTGGGCTTTGTTGTTAATTGTAACTTTTAATTATAGTAAATTCAGTTGCTATTTATTTTTGGATATTATATTAAACTCTCAAATAAAAAAATGTTAATTGGACATAATGCTGGCTTTACTTTGTCTTCTAAATCTAATTATTAAGTTAATTTTCTACTCCCATTCATTTTTGAAATATAATAATTGACACAGTTTTTACTGGTAGCAAACAGCATTGTATTACTGTGTGCGCCCCCTTCTGGATTGGAGTTTGGATCGCCTGTACTGACTGTATTTATCATGTGACATCCGTATCGTACATACATGTAGCGTCACACACCTAATGTGATTAAGTATTTGTGTTAATGGGGAAGCAAATATATATAAAACTGCTAATTATTATATATATATTGCATTTAAAATCGAAATTGCAAAGTAGAGCTACGTTCCAGCAGTTTTTATATTTCCTCAGGATGGGAACACCGCTTTACATGAGTCTGCGTGGCACGGCTTTAGTCAGTCTGTCAAATTGCTGGTCAAGGCTGGAGCCAACGTTCACGCTAAGAACAAGGTAATATCTGCCGCCACAGCAAAAAAAAAAAACTCAACATTAAATTATTTGCATGTGTAATATATGATTAATCTCAAAATAAATGAGGGGAAAACTAATCCGTGGTTCATGTTGGTTGTTTTCCGACTGATCTTAGGTGTTTGGATGATGCCACTACATAAGTGCAAATAGTTAATGTTAGTCTTAATACAACTCTCATGATTCACAATACAGCACAGCCTCAAGTGCCTTTAATTAAACCTTTATTGCTTTAATAAAACACTAAATACATAATTTAAATAAATAAATGAATAAAATTGTCAGTATGCTTTTTTTTTTTAATTGGTTAGGGTTAGGTTAGTTATGTCAGTATGGTTTTTTTTAATTGATTATGATGATTATTTTATTCATTCATGAACTGGCATTCTTTCATCAGAAGATCAAGCCTATTCATTTAAGATTAATATTTAATACTCCATGGGTGCTGTGCAGTAATAGGGTGAACACAGGTGTTTTATAGCTGTATTGAACAATAAACATTCAGGACTGCACCTGGATCCATTTTATAATGTGGAATAATTCTATCAACGTTCTAGTTGAACAGACATCATGACATGATGTAATGTCTCTCAGGCAGGAAACTCGGCTCTTCATCTGGCGTGTCAGAATGGTCATGCTCAGAGCTCTAAAGTTCTGCTACTGGGCGGCTCTCGGCCTGACAGTAAGAACAACGTAAGTGCTGTCAAACTCTCGTTTCTGCCTGCTTTCTCTCTAATATATTCATAGGTGTCTCTCTCTTTTCTTTATCTGTGTGTTTGTTATTTAACTTGGAAACAACATGAAACAAATGTGCTATTCCAATAATATTCAGTTGACTTGTTTGCCTCAGGTAGGCGACACGTGCCTGCATGTGTCTGCCCGATACAACCATGTGAGTGTGATTCGAGCACTCCTCGGTGCCATCTGCTCAGTGACTGAAAGAAATCACGTGAGTAAAGAGTTGAAATATTTTTGGGACTGCTATATTCCTTCTAAAGGTCATTCCGTGTCAGATCAAACTAATTTTAAAAACTTCCCTAGCTAAACTTTTTGTTTTGTTAATATCTATCCTGGAGAAAGACAAACATGGAGATGAAATTCAAAATATTTTTGCCATGGACGTATATTTACTGAGTAATCCGCTATTTTGTAAAGGGGGGATCAAAATGATAATTTTCACTTGGTATTGGAGCCAAATTACAGGAGGAGGGAAAATTATTTTTTTTTAAATTTTTTTACAGAGGTTTGTTGGTCTATTTAAGTCTGCTGACTTTAGCGATCATTTTACAGCCCTGTTCCGCATGTACATACTATATACTTATTATAGCAATTAAAGTAACTAAGTACTAGCCCTGAACCTAAAAACAACTTCTATATAGAATACTTCTTGAATTACAGGCATGCAAATTTTGAAAAAAAAAAAAAAAATGCCAAACACATTTAATATTTTCACATATATGTACTTTCACTAGGAAAAAAAGACTTTTTAGCTGAGGTCCTCAGGTTAAGTTGACACTGAATGACCCCAACAGCATTTTGCTCATTCTTGTGTAAGTTGTGATTCTGATCATATGAATTTTCATTGATGTCCAGGCAGGGGACACAGCTTTACATATCGCAGCTGCTCTGAATCACAGGAAGACTGTACGGATGTTACTGGAGGCTGGGGCGGACAGCCGCATCAAAAACAATGTGAGCACCTTCAGAAATATTTCATGAGCTTAGTGAAGCCCTGAAATGTACTCTACACACGCACTTGAAAACAAATGCTTTCACAATGTGTCTGAGCGAAATTCATATCGCAACACAAGTAGGCATTGCATTCTTAGCTGAATCTTATAGAGCACGTTAGTTAAACTGTCTAAATGTTTATAGCTGCTATTTGGTTTAATGGCACATACATGCTAAAGGAAATTCAATCCCATTGAGTATTGAGATTTGTCACTACCACAGTAATGCAAGAACACTTTAAAGGGGCAATGTGTAGAATTCACAAACCCTTGTTATCAGTGGCCGTTAAGTGAACTGCAGCCAGCAACTTTTTGCTTTTGTTTTTTCTCGTGTAGAAGTTACGCAAGAGACTGAATGTGATTCATGGCCCAGATAGAGCCTATACTCACGCCAAAGTTCTTTTTCCTTCTTCGCATAGAAGTAAATGCGTTTCATTACAAGCTGTTCACACATTGGCAATAAAGCAAATAATACATGCAAAATTCTTACATATTGCCCCTTTAAGTATGTTCAGTAGGAGCACATGCCTGCAAGGCATTGGCCAAGCATTTTTATACTTGCTTAGAGTATGTTTTTGCTCTAAATATGTTTCTGGCAATAGTTAGGGCCAGACAAACTAAACCGGTAGACCATCTAGCTCAAGGGTCCTCATTTCTGGCCCTGGAGAACCACTCTCCTGCAGAGATTAGCTCAAACCTTGATCATACTTGTTCAGGTGTGTTCGATTAAGGTTGAAACTAAAATTTGCGGGGCAGTGTCCCACCAGGACTGGATTTGAGAAACCCTGATCTAAGTCTTGGGTGGAACCGAATTGCCAACCCAATTTTAAGATGTCTCCAACAAACTGCACCTTGTGCAGTCCTGTTGCTCCAATAAGTAACATGTAGGGCCCTATCATACACCCGCCGCAATGTGACTCCAGGGGTGTCGCAAGTGTTTTTTGCTAGTTTCAGCTCGACACAGTTATCATTTTCACGTCCAACGCCACATTGTTTAAATAGCAAATGCACTCACGCCCATCTGTTCGCCTATGGGCATGCTGGTTTGAAAACGAATGATGTTCAGGTGCATTGTTGTGTGTTGCTGTTTGTGAGGCAGCTGAAAATGACTGCAACCTAAAACCTGGTCTAAAGTCAATGGTGCAGCATTTATTTTTTTGTTATTTAAAGAGTGCGTTAGTAATATGTGCTTATAGGTGAGTTCACACAGATGAATGCGCAGCAGCACACATACATTTTTAAATATTAAAAATAAATGGATCCCCTCTGGAGAAGTGTTCAGTCTTCTGACTTGCAAATTCCGCCATGTAAATAGTGAATCTGCCATGGTGCAATCTCAACTGGCTTTTAAAGGGAATGGGAGATGACACTGATTGATTTATTGCACATTACGCCCAAAACACACCCATGACTCATTAAGAGACTAGGTACAACTCTTTTGGACCATGCGCCTGAGGCGCCGTCGTTAAACTAGCAAAAGAGGATTCGGCCTCAATGAATTGATACACTTAGATTGCATTTAAAATTACGTTCATATATTTGCATTTCTGAAAAAAAACACAGACTCGTCCCCCAATAGTATCTATAGGACCTAGGGGTAGTATCGGCACTTTCCGCAGTTATTGTAAACCTTGTCTTGAGGAACATGGTACTCTTTGTTGGCCTACAGCAGAAATGACACATTTAACTGTGTAAATATGTGCATGGTTCTTACCTGTGTGTATGTTTTGGGTGAAGACAGGAGAGACGGCCCTCGATCAGGCTAGAGAAAATGATAATCCTGAAGTGGCGCTGCTGCTCACCAAAGCCCCACAGGTAAGAAAACACACACACACACACACACACACACACACTGAAGAGCAATTTTATGGCAAGAAAAAGTAGTTGTTTTTTTTCTCCTACATTTTCATTATTTTTCAACATCAAAAAAAACAAAAAAAAAAGTTTCAGATTAGGAATTAATACAATATGAATTGCTCTTGCTCAGTGGTTGCTTGCACATGTGCACATCCTGCATAAATCAAACGGTAGGAATTTCTTTGCATTCACTAATCTTCCATGAGCCAAAGGATGATTTCACTACAGATTTAACTTCATGCAGAACAATAAAAACATTTTTGAATTACGAGGACAATTACAAGTTTTTAGTTGTAGGTCAGATGACCGAAGATCAGATCAAAGATGCAATGTGTGCTAGATGATTACATTAGATTTGGTTGACAGGGTGGATTTAAAACACTTTAAAGCAATGGTTCTCAAACTTTTTTTGGTCAGGCCCCCATTTAAACCTTTAAAAAAATCTGTCAGTACCTGCAACATTTACCAGCAACATTTGCCTTAATATCTGTGTTTGCATGTAGAGCTTCACTCGAGGACGCACTGTGAGGAAGAGGAGGGACAAGATGAAGACTGAAGGTCGAGCACAGTCAGTCCCTCGTGAGGAGATGCTGCCGAGAAAGGTAAAAAAGCAAAACTACACTCCCTCTCAGTCACAATCAATACAGAATGAGCAACCATGCTAGAAACAAATCAAGTTCAAACATGCTGTCACTGAATTTTATGCAAGCAATAATTAATGACAGAAAGTTTTATTAATCGAACATTTATACTCTTACAGTAATAAGACACTTCAGATGTGCATAACAGCTTCAATAATGAAAAAATTCAGATTGTTTCATGTGTATCTTGAGACCAGGGGCGCCTGCTGGATTTTATCTCGGGGTACGCACAGAACTAGCCACCCCCACATAACTTGAGCTATAGATTAATTATTGCTTTGATACCATATTTTTTCCTGTGTACACACTTGAACATCTGACACGTAACTGAGCATTCTGATGTTCTTGTGTAGATCGATGTTACTTCTTTGTACATTACCAGTCACTGAGTGGCTTTTTTTCAGAGAAGCTCGTGACCAACAAATACAAATCCTCGTTTTCTTTCCAGTCACATATTCTGCCATATAAACCGTATACAAACCATAAAATAATTAGAGCACTATTTACTGGCCTCAAACAACTATTTTGGTATTATTATAATTAGTATAATTATAATTATTGTTGTTGGTGTTACATTTCATTTATTGCCACACTTCAATATGTGAATTATATTATTAAAAGTCTAAAAAAGGCATCTAAAATAATAAACTAAGTGCAATGTAATGTTGTCAAAAATATTGATTTTTCGATACATATCGACACTGAAATGTCTGAAGTGCTTCCAAAAACGACTGCTTATTTTCTGCAGAATAGAAACATGATACTCTCTGCGCTTTCTGGCTTTCTGATCTCTCTGACAGCGAGTTGACATGCAAATATGCCTCACCTCAGTCACTGTTTCATTTGCTCCTGATGAACTGTTGCTGTTACAGGGCTTGAATTTCGGCATGGGATTACATATATTGCGCATAATTTTACTCCTTTCCAAAGATTTTGTGCTCACATCCAAAGTGTGTGCACATAAAGCTGCCTCTCAGTACTAAATTGATTTCTTTTTCGCTGCTTATTGTGCTTAAACAGTCAAATACACACACAATAATCTCAAAATCCCAGTCTTGGCAAGTATTGACATAAACACAGTTATGTTTTAAGTGAACGTAAACAGTTGAGAAAGAAAACGCATTAGTAACAGTATAATGGATCAGTGGATCAGGTCTTAAAGTGACAGCAGCCTAATATACCTGCTGCCAAATTATGAGATAATATTAAAAATCTATATGGCAGGTTTTCCCCATGGTATCGATGTCAAAATTGTGACCAGTGAAAATGCTTAGTAGCAAGTAACTTTGCCACAGAAAACCACTAGCCACAGTGATTGCTGAGCAAGACATTTAATGTCAAGCCCTGCTTGTAATGTTTAATCAAAATGCCCTAACTGGACCTTCCAGTGAAAATGACAGACTTCACTTTGGTGATCTGTGCAGGACTTCATTTTGTGTGCTCAAACCCCAAAAGTGCATGCTTACATTCATCTCCACTTTTGAGTGCCAAGCCCACACCTTGAGTGTCAACATCCAGTCAACAACTGATGCATAAAATCAATTCCCAGCCCAGCATTTTCCAAACGCATTACGATTCTCTCTCAAATCGATTCTGAGCTTTGTTTTTAACGGCAGATGGCATGCTTTACAAACACCCGTACTCTGCTTGCTTCCAATTCCTTACACACACCAGTGGTGTATAAAGTACTTGAAAGCAATACTTGAGTAAAAGTATACCAGAAAATTACTTTGGTAGAAATACAAGTCACTGTTTAGAATATTGCTTGAGTAAAAGTTTTAAAGTATGTTATATTTTTTGTACTTAAGAATCTTTTAATTTAAAAAAAAAAAAATACTTATAATACTATATAAGTACAAGTAAATACAAAAGGAGCAAAAAATATTACTAAATATTACAGTTTGAGCAGCAAGATTGTGTTCAATTTCCATTTTGTTTGCAAACTGTTTATTGTAAGTTTTAAATATAAAAGAATACTAATATATTAATTATACCTTGATCATTCATGTTAATTCCTAGTGCATTATGATTAAGAAGAGGCAACTTTAAAATATTAAAATGTAAATGCTGAAATTAACAATGAACAACGCTTTCATTAACCTTCAGTGTGACAAATGGTATTGTAAAGTGTTACCATTTCATATAAATCCAAACAATCATGCTTAAAATGGCCATCTTTAAGCACAAAGACATATTATATGTATACTTTCACTTGTTATTTGCTTCTATTTTAGAACACTTGATGATTACCTAATCAAAATAAGTGTTAAAGTGCCGATAAAAATACTGAAATTAAATACATTTCTGATTTATGTTTCTGTCAGCTGCAAGATCAGGATACAATTTAAATATGCAACTTCGCTGGATAACAAATGCATAAAATCAAACAAATGGATATCAACTAGGGGTGTGACGAGATCTCGCGAGACTAAAACGTGACGAGATTTCTCGTCGAGGTGAAAAGTTGTCTCGTCGTGCTATCAGTGTGAGGGTGAAATTATTATTCAAGATGCCCCCGCCACTTTCAAATCGTTTGTGTGGAAACGTTTTGGGTTTTGGCGCAAGAATAACACACAAGACACAAACAATGTGTAAACATTGTAAGAAAACTATGCCGTACACCTCGGCCAAGGTTGTACAGACTCTTAGGGGCCGTTCTCGCAAAATGGAAGCGACGCGGTCGCGACGCGCATATGGTACGGCGCGCTCGTTTTTTTCCTGGCACGCCTGTGCCGCGGCGAGATGAAAACATCTCAACATTTCAGAATGTCTTGTCATGTGACAAGAACCAAGCGATGGTCGTGGAGAGCACAGTTCATGGTTGCATAGCAACGACAGACGCTACAGAAGCGCGAGCTCCCGAATGCTTGCAAAAGAAGGAGGAAGCGACGCGGCCGCGCTTTACACGCTTTATTAGGCGCGATATGTGAACGACCCCTAAAGAAGCAGAAAGCATCGCTATTACTGCTAATAGTTGGACTTCTCGGTGTACGCAGAGTTATATAACAGTTACAGCCACACAATCAGTAGTGACTGGGAAATGGTCAACTTTGTACTGCAGTTAAAGTGACACTTAAAGTGTAATTTGAATTTTTTATGTTTATTTTATTTATACTGTTTAATTTATGTTCAATCTATAGAAAGAAGTTCAGTGAGATTTCTCATGTGAAATTATACAGGGCAGAAAACAATTGGTTGATTTTGTGGCAAAACATTTAGCAGTGTTTGCATGTTGTTTTACTGCAAATAATTCATTAAAATAGAAGTAAAATGACATGCATTACAAGTTGATTTCCAAATGCACCAACATTTTTGTATTTTATGATTTTCAGTTGAATAAAAGACTATTTTCCCTTCATACGTTTCATTATTGAAGATTTCTTAAAAATACTATAAAAATCTCGTCTCGTGAACCCAATCTCGTGTCTCGTCTCGTCTCGTGGGATAGTGGTCTCGTCACACCCCTAATATCAACTAATGCAAATAGATGGTAACAATCGTGACATTAAACAGTAACGTTACCTCAAGCGGTTAAAACAATGTGACAAAAACACCAACTATTAACGTCAGCATCCTCTCAGCCTCAACGGCAAACATACTGCTGTTCTCCACTAATGCCGCATCTAGTCAACAAACTAATTACTTTAGTGATATGAAAACATGTACTGTAGTGTACTGCATAGCATACCGCTTTGTCTATGTTTTAAATACGTCACAAGTCAAAACAAACTGTACCAGGCACCAGTGATTTTTTTTAAATTTTTATTTCGCTCTAGAGGCCGCTCTTGTGCCGCACTCTCCTTCAACCTCTCCAGCAATGGACGCAATCCAGAAAATGTTAACAATCGTGGTTGTGCGAGCACTTGTTTGCACATGCCTGCTTGCAGTCTGTGTAGTAAGTAACAAAAATGCTTTGGGGAAATGTATCTGAGTAAAAGTATACTTAGGAAATGTAGTGGAGTTAAAGTTGACAGAAATATAAAAACTCAAGTAAGTACAGATTTTTTTTTTTACAGAAGTATTATTACTTGCGTTACACCTCTAACACGCCACTTAAGCTTTCTACAACATGCATTCATAAAATTCGAAAGTTTGAAGTGAATTACAAGGATGTTTGCAGTGGGCTGTTTACATTAATCTTCCATCATAAAAGTATTCTGAGGTGCAAGTACGAGCGCACGAGCACTCTCTTCTTCGTGAGCATGCGGTTAAAAACTAGCGTAGAGCGCCATCTGTTAGCTTAGAATAGATTCAAAAGAGAATCGCAATGCATCTCAGAATTGATCCACGAATCGAGATGAATTGATTATTATCCCAGCCCTGTTGTTTTCCTTTTTCATCACAATTATGTTTCATTACAATAAATGTGTAGTAGCACATTTCAACATGTTTAAAGGATTAGTTCACTTTTAAATGAAAATTACCCCAAGCTTTACTCACCTTGAAGCCATCCTAGGTGCATATGAATTTCTTCTTTCTGATGAACACAATCTGAGATATATTAATAAATATCCTGATACATCTGAGCTTTATAATGGTGGAAGCTTTATATTTTACTTCATAACTTATTAAATATGGATATTTTTTTACACAAATGCATCGCTTCGCTCCATAAGGCCCCCGGAGCCATGTGGAGTACACGTTTATGACGGGTGGATGTGGATGGAGGCTCTTTCTTCAGCTCATTCTTGCTGGTATTGCTCACCGCCATTATAAAGCTTTGATGCATAGTAATATTTATTAATATATATCCGATTGTGTTCATCAGAAAGAAGAAAAGCATATACACCTAGGATGGTGAGTAAAGCTTGGGGTAATTTTCATTTGAATGTGAACAAATCCTTTAAATCCAGTCCATAGATTTTGCTGGGCATTGTAAATGGTGTGACTTTACTCCTTTGCTTGTGTAGGAAAGTGTATCTCCAGCCAATAACACTCACGGCAGTGACAGTTCTCTCCGCCAGAATGACAATGTGTTCGTTCCAGAGGCACGTGCAAACAAAAACATCGACAAGCAAGTCAAAGAGAGGGTACGTCATTTTTTTTTTTAAGTGCATTTTCTCAATTAAAAAATAATATTTAATCAGCTGGGTATTATATGTGAATATATTATATGTGTAGTGGAGAGTCTGGGTTTATATTTTTGTAATGATAGAAATTGGCTTATAAAAAAACTATTGATCGACTCCTAACAAGTGTTGCTTCCATTGACTGTTTTCTCACGTTAAACGGCTCCCTACATTCTGATATCTCATGGATTATACTGTTATTTTTTTCAGCTGTCACCATCAGATGCCCTCATTCGAAGACAAAATAAACACAGTGATCATAAGAAAAAGAGTAAAACAGAGAGATCATCTCCATCAGCTCCTCCTCCTCCTCCTCATAACTACAAGGCATACCAGCTCTATACTCTCTACAGAGACAAAGATGGCAAGATCATGCAGGCAAGGAACCAACATCGGTTTCACATTCAGATTAAACTCATTCATTTCTGTATGTTTGGGTTACACTTAGTCGTGGCCAAAAGTTTTGAGAATTACATAAATATTGGAAATTGGAAAAGTTGCTGCTTAAGTTTTTATAATAGCAATTTGCATATACTCCAGAATGTTATGAAGAGTGATCAGATTAATTGCATAGACCTTCTTTGCCATGAAAATTAACTTAATCCCAAAAAAACCTTTCCACTGCATTTCATTGCTGTCATTAAAGGACCTGCTGAGATCATTTCAGTAATTGTCTTGTTAACTCAGGTGAGAATGTTGACGAGCACAAGGCTGGAGATCATTATGGCAGGCTGATTGGGTTAGAATGGCAGACTTGACATGTTAAAAGGAGGGTGATGCTTGAAATCATTGTTCTTCCATTGTTAACCATGGTGATCTGCAAAGAAACGCGTGCAGCCATCATTGCATTGCATAAAAATGGCTTCACAGGCAAGGATATTGTGGCTACTAAGATTGCACCTAAATCAACAATTTATAGGATCATCAGCAACTTCAAGGAAAGAGGTTCAATTCTTGTAAAGAAGGCTTCAGGGCGTCCAAGAAAGTCCAGCAAGTGCCAGGATCTCCTAAAGAGGATTCAGCTGCGGGATCGGAGTACCACCAGTGCAGAGCTTGCTCAGGAATGGCAGCAGGCAGGTGTGAGCGCATCTGCACGCACAGTGAGGCCAAGACTTTTGGAAGATGGCCTGGTGTCAAGAAGGGCAGCAAAGAAGCCACTTCTCTCCAAAAAAAACATCAGGGACAGATTGATCTTCTGCAGAAAGTATCGTGAATGGACTGCTGAGGACTGGGGCAAAGTCATATTGTCCGATGAAGCCCCTTTCCGATTGTTTGGGGCATCTGGAAAAAGGCTTGTCAGGAGAAGAAAAGGTGAGCGCTACCATCAGTCCTGTGTCATGCCAACAGTAAAGCATCCTGAGACCAATCATGTGTGAGGTTGCTTCTCATCCAAGGGAGTGGGCTCACTCACAATTCTGCCCAAAAACACAGCCATGAATAAAGAATGGTACCAAAACACCCTCCAACAGCAACTTCTTCCAACAATCCAACAACAGTTTGGTGAAGAACAATGCATTTTCCAGCACGATGGAGCACCGTGCCATAAGGCAAAAATGATAACTAAGTGGCTCGGGGACCAGAACGTTGAAATTTTGGGTCTATGGCCTGGAAACTCCCCAGATCTTAATCCCATTGTGAACTTATGGTCAATCCTCAAAAGGCGGGTGGACAAACAAAAACCCACTAATTCTGACAAACTCCAAGAAGTGATTATGAAAGAATGGGTTCCTATCAGTCAGGATTTGGCCCAGAAGTTGATTGAGAGCATGCCCAGTCGAACTGCAGAGGTCCTGAAAAAGAACGGCCAACACTGCAAATGCTGACTCTTTGCTTAAATGTCATGTAATTGTCGATAAAAGCCTTTGAAACGTATGAAGTGCTTATAATTATATTTCAGTACATCACAGAAACAACTGAAACAAAGATCTAAAAGCAGTTTAGCAGCAAACTTTGTGAAAACTAATATTTATGGAATTTACATTTACATTTACATTTAGTCATTTAGCAGACGCTTTTATCCAAAGCGACTTACAAGTGAGGCAATTAGGGGTTAGGTGTCTTGCTCAAGGGCACTTTAGTCATGATATCGAAGGTGGAGAGAGTGCTGTTCATTCACAATCCCCACTTTCAATTCCTGTCAGCGTGGGAATCGAACCAGCAACCTTCAGGTTACAAGCCCAATTCTCAAAACTTTTGGCCACGACTATATGTATTACACACATTTTTTTCTCGTGGTGACACATCTATGCCTGGGTAGGAGAGTGACACGCTGTAAAAAAATTGGCAAGAATTTACAGGATTAAAGATTATTATTTTACAATAAGTTACTGTAGTCAGAAATTTACTGTGAAATCACTCTTCCCAGCTTTGTAATGGCATTGAATAGTGTGAGTCTTTGAAGCTCCAAAAGGCGCATCCATTCAATAAAACATAAAAGTAAATCCATTGCCTTTTGAAGCAAAGCGAATGTTTTTTTTTTTCGTTTTTTTTTAAAAGAAAAATATGTCTATATTTAAAACTTTATTAACTATAATCACTGGCTTCCGGTCATGGCCGTACACAAGTTCATGAGAGAGTCGAGTTCCAGCAGAAGGGTGACCTCTGACCCTGTCAGAAAGCCCCAAGGCTTATCCAACATATTCTCCAAAAAGTGAAAAATAGCAAATATCATCTCATGCAGTAAATTGTTTGATTTTTGACTCGTGTCTATGTTATTTTTATTAAAGGCCCCATTGAATGGCTGCAGGTGTGAGCCTCTCATTAATAAACTGGAGAATCAGCTCATGGCAACTAAAGAGGAAATGCAGTCAGAGATTCATACTGTACAAGAGCTTATGAACAGCAAGATGGGGCAACTGGACCGCAAGAGCAAACATCAGGTGCACACAGCCTATACAGAACATCTCATGACCTACCAACATAAACTTCTAATAATCCATGTGTCTTCCAAGCTCTGACATTTACTTTTCAAGGCCACTGGCCAATTCACATGAAATTTGTAGTGTATCAGTCCCTCATGGCAAAAATGTTGATTTGTCAAAACATTTCCCAGATACGAGCTAATTAACTTTTTGGCTGTGGCCTATATTGACTTGTTGAACCATATCTGAAAAGATATTCAATCCACCTTCAGCAGCCTATAATTTCAGTTGTTAATGGCCAATCATCATTCTGTTTGCAACTATATTTATCAGTTTGAACTTTTATTTATTATAGACAATTAATTTTAATGTTTTTGCGTTGCCTATGATGTTTTTTGGGGTTGATTATTATGTGTTGATTTTCAGATCAGAGCTCTAGATAAGATCACTTTAGAGAGGGTGTCCGCTGAGAGGATTGAGTGTTTACATCGAATTGACAAGAGAGCCATACAGGAACGCTTGGAAGGAGAAAAAAGACAGGTAATATTCACCGAAAACTTTATATGTAGACCATCACATTTTCAAAAACCTTTTTATGCAAGTTTCACATGCTTTAAAAACATGAAATCAAAGACTTAGATATACCAAGATGGTACGCTCATATTGACATCGCTGTGAAAATGGTGGAATAAGCCCCGCCCTCTAAATAAAATATTTAATTGGTCATCAGATGCATCTGAAATCACACTCTCTTGAGTAGGTAATTATTTTGAACAAGGAATTACTTGTTTTTACTACTAAAAATGATTAAAAAATACTATATAAAATTACTAAAAAAAGTATGTTTTGCATAGTACAAATGTGTGTAGTATGAGTGTAATCTGGATGTACTGCATTCGCCATGCTGTTATTATCACATGACCTAGCAGGGTCAGTTGCATCGCTTCACTGCCATTCACAAATCCTCTCCCATGGCCTCATGGGATAGTAAAGTGTCCATCGAATGCACACTTCAATTCAGAATCTTGCTGGAAGGAATAGTTTATTGAGGTACTTTTTGCCCACTGTTTTACGAGTACTGTGAATTCCGACATACTACTTTTGTCACATACTGTTTTCGCCTACTCTATAGTAGGGGAGTACGAGATTTCAGATACAGCCATAGTGTCACTGCAGCTGCCATTAAAAGCCCCGTTTGCCATAGAAACAGTCCTGACATGTGTGTTTAGGACTGCATCAAGCTGTAATATAAACTTTGAGCAAACTTTAAGGGAATTTATGGGATGTCAGATTTTTTTCTGATTTGAAAGATGTTATTTGAATGTGAGTTTGGCAAGCAGGTTTTGAGATTTTTAGGATTCCCCTATTCAAATAGATAGGACTTGGTCTTAAATGTTTTGGTCTTAAATAGTCTTAAATGTTTTAAATGGCTGTCTGGAGGCGTTACAAATATGCCAGCCAAGGGAACAGACTTTCCTGGACAGGCACTTTGATATAATGCTTTTTGTCTTTGTCTAGATGTAAAAAGAACGATATCTGGCTTTTAAGTGTTCGGATTCATTTACGCCTTGGCGATACAGCTAACAATCTGGAGAGTTTTCTGCCCTGTAATGAGATTTGATGTGTATATCAGATATCTCTGGAGATTAGTTATAAGTGACTGAATGAATAAATCGGTTAAATAGCATTTTACATGGATTCTAGTTTTCATTGTGCTGAATTTTCTTGTCAGGCCTGGATTATTTATTCCATGTCTCTGTTTGTAAGCAGGCTTCAGTGGTCAGTGATCTCAAGAACTGGTGCCTTTCTAAGATCCAAAGTTTGGAGACGCGTCTCTCTGGCGATCGCTGCAACACCAAGTTACGGCGCTCCTCATCCCTCACTGAGACACTTTCAGATTGGAATCCCCATTCCCACACAGCTGTCCCGGACACATCTGGGGGCAGAGCACGTTACTCTCCATCAACAAACCAACCTGAGGCGAAAGATGGAAGAGAGACTGCAGCAGCAACCACGTGTCCTGAGGATGGATCTGCCGGTTACTACGTGATCGAGGTCGACGTCTCACCTGGTATGGCACTAAAGACTGGATGGATGAATGAACAATCACGCGCACACACACACACTCACTCACTCACATTCAGTGTGTTTCTTTCGCTTTTACACACAGATGAGCAAAACAGATTTTCTGGCTCGCCTCACATACAGACAGAGCAACATGCAGCATTAATGGTTTTCCTGTTTGTCCTCATTCAGTTAAAGGCTTATATAAGTGTTATATAATATGAAAATGGGATGTAGAATTATTAAAAGTAAAATATACAACACAGAACATATTCACACACATATGGAGGGATATAGTAAACAATAGCATTTATTAATGTATGTATATTTTCATGTCATTTTTATTATACATATAAATACATCAAAAACTGTTGCAAATGTTGAAGGAACAAAACGTATCTAACAATGTCTTGTATCACCACAGGGCATGTCAACTACCCATATAACAGAACTTGAGATGTGTTTTTAGCATCTAGGTTTTCTCTCCAATCTCTTCTTTAAAAACAGGTTGAAGTAATTTCTCAAGGATATGCCATACATTAAAGAATATTATATGGCTCTTGCTGAAACTTCTTTCATGTCTCTCATTTTGCATTACAGACAGATGTGCGCTCTCTCTCGTTTCATTCAAACGCAGCTGCTGCCATCTTGCGCCTCAGTTATCAACTGTATTTAATGTAAAATAAAACCGTAGGAGAAGTGTTTGTCTTGTTGCTAGAACACATGTTCTATACAGTGTAATGGATTATAACATTATAGGTAGGATTTTAAAATGGTTTCTTAAAGGAATAGTTCACCCAAAAATTATTCCATGATTTACTCATCTTCAAGCCATCCTAGGAGTATATGGTCTTTCTGACAAACGCAATCGGAGATATATTTAAAAATATCCTCAGTCCTCCAAGGTTTTATAATGGTTGTAAATGGCTGGGCAAATTCTGAAGACAAAACAAATGCGTCCATCCATAAAAAAAAATAAGAATCCATATGACTTCAGGGGGTCGTATGAATCCATATGACAACACGTAGTACATCATGTCATTGGGTAGGACGTCATGGCATTGCGTACTACGTCGCGAAAGTTAGCGCTTTTTGGATGTACGTCGTTATTTTACTTTATAAAGTTTTAATTAAGGATACTTGTCTAACACAAATGTATCGATTCGCTTCAGAAGGCCTTTATTAACCCCCCCTGGAGTCGTATGGATTCATTATAAACCTTGGACAATATCTCCAATTGTGTTTGTCAGAAAGAAGATAGTCAGATAGCTTGAGGGTGAGTAAATCAATCATAGGATAATTTTAATTTTTGGGTGAACTATCCCTTTAAATCGGTATTTCATGTGGAGAAAAGCCATCTAATTTTTGATGTGACTGAACGTTATCCCTAATCTTGCTTAGTTTGTTCTTGGGTTCTTTTAGAGAAAACAACTTGCTTGTTGTACATTTACTTCACCACAATAGCAACTGGTGCTAGTGTCAGGACAAAATCTTAAGTTTTTCTCTTTCTTTTCAGATAAGCAGTCATCACAGAATCAATCTGCGCCCCAGTCTCCTTGTATAGTCCGGCCTAAACAACGATCACGGGCCTGTAGTGACCCTCATAGAGTGCAAGATGAGCCTCAGGATTCGAGTCTGGAGCTGAGACGTGTCCCTGATCAGTATTGCGAGCAGGAATGTGCGCTCGATCACAGGAACTTCAAAAGACGTACCCAACAAAGAGCAAAGACCAAACAAAACGCACAAACCTTGACAAGTTTAGGAGACCACCGCATCGTTGAGGCTTCCTTCGCCCAGGAGCGGGAGAACATGCATGCGCTGGAGGTAACGCAGTACTTTTTTGATGCCGTGACTCTGCAGATGGAGCGCTGGTATGAACGGAAGATCGAGGAAGCGCGCCGGCAAGCCAACCAGAGAGCCCAAGCCGACAGAACTGCCCTGCTGGACAGAATAAGCTACCTTGAAAATGAACTCAGACTGCTGAGAACTAACAAGCAGGAGGAGAGCTAGTATAAGAGACCACTGGTGTAGCAGACACTGTAACTCACGAGGTTCCGGATGGATTAGTGAAGTTCGATAGAGCAGCTAACACATGTAGATAACACTGCAGTAACAAATGTCAGGAGTAGCAGCATCTAAACAGTTTGAGCCGAAACATACTCTACGCAAGTGCTTGAATGCAAACATTTCTCGATGTCGCTTGTTGCGTTCTGAAATTTGCCAGAACACAATTCATAATGAAGGGCAAGTAGTAATGCATTCTTACAGTGCAACAGTTTCTCATTCATTTTCTCCCTAGGGGAATTTATTTTTAACAACAGCTTGGCAACCTTTAAAGGCATACCGAGTTGTGTTGCCCACTACCATGATGCGCCGCAAATTACTATCGTGTAAAAAAAATTCTTATTTTTTTTATTTGCTTTTGCTGTTATTATAAATGATTTTTGTGTACATCAGTATTTTTTTTTAAATTCATATGCTCTCATAATCTCCAATCAAAAACGTTCACCTCTCCTTCTCCCCAAAACGACGCGTCTCTCGGTGAAGGGTGGGATTAAATATCCTCCACAACTGACTGGAAGCTGACATTCAGATCTGCTCCACATTTAGTTAGCAATGTCCAACTTCCTACAATGTAGTAAATTTCCAAAGGGGCGAAATCAAGTCCTGTCCTACATTTTACTCATTCCAGAAGCTGTTTCACTCAGATATATATATCACAATGGGGAAGAATTTTTTTTTTATATATATATATAATATAGCAATAAACTTTAATCAACTTTAAATGAGTAGTTATATCTATTACCATTTGCATTGCTTCATGGGATTGTAGTTCTTTCCCTCATTAAAGCTGTTAAACTCTAGTCTTTTTGTCTGATTTTTAAATAATTTATTGCTTCAATTTAAAGTTTGTAATGTTGTGGTTCACCTTGTAGCTGGTTGGCTTGGTTCATGGCTTATAATTCTTTAACAAAGAATTTTTAGAAAGACAATTAATGGAAAAAAAATACTTCTGGAACCAATGCTGCTGAAAAAGTTGACGGGCACTCTATAGTCTTGGCATGAACTGTCTGCTGAGGTTTTTTGCCGCCACAGAAAAACAAGAATGCACTTTATGCATACTTGCAAAGCCCTGTTCAAGAATTGGTGTCTGCATTCGTGTACTTGCATGGATTATGTGTCTGGCTTTACATCTCCAAAGATCTGTTGAAACGGCAGTTTTTAACCTCTTTGGTGAAGCGCTTCTGATTTCTAAGATACATAGACACTTGTAATTCTAATAACTTGTAATAATAATTTTCCTAATTATATAACATAACATTGCATTAATATGGCATGAACAAAATTACTCAAGCAGTAATACCCCAATTTGGTCAAAGGGTCAAAATTATGCCACTATTTTGATGGTGGTTTGCCAAATCATATAAAATCAGTGAATAATGGAACAAAATCTATCACAGCAAACACGTGTGAAACGCTTAAAAACAAGTATTAGTTTATTTTGACTTTATACTTTCTTGCAGAAAATTAAAGGTCTTATCCTGTGATGTTTAATTGACTATTTCGATGTGGTTTGTCATGAAAGTCTAAGAATACGTGATGAAATGTGTTTGCAAACAGATTTACAAATGTGTTGGAGTTGGTGAAGTGGTAAAAAACAACTACAGAGCAATGAAAAGTCAAAGGCAGCAAAATAATATTAAAAAAAAAAAAAAAAAAAAGCCCACTTTTCACCAATCAATCAGAGCCCAGTGAGTGTCATTTCATTTTGACTTCACGGATTCACAAATGTTGACTGCTTCTATCACCATTGTGCACTTGATCAAGACGCTTCTCACCACTCCATGAAGACTGAACGTGTAATCTGTACATTGTTGTTAGTACTGTTAAAAATAAAGATCAAGAAGAAATCATGGTCACTATGATTTCAAACTGCCGTATGAAATTTCTTAATTGCCAGTTGCTATTGGTGTTGATTTTGAACTAATGTAATCAATGTTTTTGACTGTCTTGACAAATGTTAACTAATAAGTAATGAACATACTTTTTTTATGTACATGTACACTACTATAATTGTGTACAGCTGCTTCAAAGGGAAAGACATTTACCATGTCATACAGCTGTATGATCTGTATATCAAAAATTGTTTAATAAACTACATTCATGTAAATTTGCAGACAAACGTGTCAGCTGGAATCAAAGTTGTGACTGATGGATGGGCCATAAAGGCCAATTTTTGTGTCTAAAATATACAAACGCATGACTACATTGAAATTGTATCGTTTCATTCGTAGACTACACATTTCATTATCATAGATTGTTAATATATATATATATATATATATTAAGATGAGTGTGCACTAATCAATTACTTGCCTTTGAGTAGTTTATATAGAAGAAAACATTTCAGCTAACATTTTGCAAATTTCCACCAACAAATGCAGTTAACATCTTTCTGTTGATGTTTTACTGAAGGGATAATCGAAGGGTTTCCTCTTGTAAACTGTGTCTGTCTCAGTATCTCCCATTTCCCAAGTGACATAACTTCCTTATGGCATCTCTGTTTTTTGGGTTATTTGTGGGACGTGGCCAATTTGCAGAGATTTACGGTTGTTCGACATTTTTCTTCAGCTTGTAATGATGGATTTTAAAAGCGCAGCTTTGAGGTAGTCGTGCCCTGACAGGCATTTTTAAAGAACGGTTTCAGATCTGCGAGGAATGATTATTGGTGTTCACAATGCAAGTGTTTGCAGGGATAGTAAAGCCTAACATGGTTGTATTTGTTCTGAAGTGATGCAATATTTCATCTACACACCAATTGATTATTACTCACAAGTCAAGTCAAGTCATCTTTATTTATATAGCGCTTTTTACAATGCAAATTGTGGCAAAGCAGCTTTACATTAATAAGAAAATGGGGTCATTGTGCAGCTTATTCTATGTATTATTGATTCATTCCGTTGCAAATATCAGTAGTTATTAGTCTACTTAATTTAGGTATATCAGCACTGGAGAAAACAGTGACGTAATCGTCCGGCTCAGCTCAGTTTGTATACAACGGCGCCAATACAGGCATATCAAAAACACTGCTGAATATCAAGCAAGTGTCCCCAACTTAAGCAAGCCAAAGGCAACAGCGGCAAGGAACCAAAACTCCAACAAATGGAGAAAAAAACCTCGGGAGAAACCAGGCTTAGTCGGGGGGCCAGTTCTCCTCTGGCCAACAGTGAACACTTGTCCGATACTCAGGCAGAGTTACAGGTCATTAAACCGTTTTGGAATCGCAACAGTCAAAATATTTAATCTAGTTTAAGATCTTTTTGATCACGCCGGTATGGGACGGTTTGTTGGGATATGTGCCACTGGCTGATGAGTCGGTAAGGTCTTAACAAAGGATGAGCTAGTTAACACAGTCTCCGCCGACACCACAGGGCCACATTGCTGCCGCACACAGGCACAGGTTCCCCGTCCGACCCGGATCCAGCCAATCACGTTAATTGGTAAACCTCGGGATAAGCAGAGAGACAAAAAATTAGCGTAGACGCCATTCTTCTTCTGATGTACCGAGTACATCTGGTGTTATAGGAAGTGATCCCGGTTCCGGCTGACCTGATCTATGCAGCCTAACAATCCTTTAACGGATATGAAGACAAAAGTTTATAGAAGTGAATGTTTTACTTTGGTTTTTATTAATATTTAGCAAATGTACTTGTGTATTATAAATATACAAGATATATATACAATAAAATATCAGATGTTTTTCTCATTATAGTGTACTTTTTGTTGGTTAGTTCACCCCCCAAAAAAAGAGCTGTCAACACCTTAATATTGTTCCAAATCCATAATAGTTTCATTCACCTTCGAAACAAATGATATTTTTAATGAAACCGGTTTTCTGAGATTTCCTCCATTTAAATTCCACTCATCAATAAGCCACACCTCAAACGTTAATAAAGATAGCACAGTCTTCTAAATAGACAATCACTTTATATGATGAGTAGAGTTCATTTATTCTTTTATTCATGTATAATCCCAATCAACTCAGAGCACATCAAATATAGTAAACGGAGGCTCAAACATGCTTCACTGATGTGTAACAACCAATGAGGTTCTTTTCTCTCATGCATCATGCAAGAATGTTTATTCTGTTTACCATATTTGATATGTATTATGTACGCTGATCAATGTTTATTTGCAAATAACAGCGCAAATGAAATCTGTTCATCATATAAAGCGATTGCAGAAGACTTTGACTGAATCGGCTGTTTCATATGGATTACTGTCACAATGTTTTTGCCAAAGTATGAACGTTTTGGTTGTGTGGACTTTCAATGGAAAGACAAAAAGGATGAGAGATGATCAAAAAGATCTTCATTTGTGTTGACCAAAAGTCTCATGGGTTCGGGACGACTTGAGAGCGAGTAAATAATGACAGAATTTTTCCTTTTTTGATGAGCAGTCCCTTTCATAAATGGTGAACATTACGTTTCATTTCCAGTTAAACTCAGAATTGGAAGTCTGTGGTAACACGCAGCTGATCTTCTAGCTTCCAGCCAATGAGAGAGATTTTCTCAAGTCCTCCAGATGATTGCGTGCTTGAGTGATCATCATGCGAATGACATCCTGAGGAGGAAAACCATACAATATTTAAAATGAACATCAAGTACAATTTTTGCCAGCAAACTGACAGCATTCATTTTCTATGAGAACTGGTGATTTCCGGCTACATGTGCAACAGCGAACGTTGATGATGTGACAAAGCTGAGCTCAACTTTATGCAAATGAGAAGCAAAGCAATGCACTGACTGCCAATGGGAGCACAGAAAAGGTGATCCACTGAATAATACATTTGGACACTGTAGAGTGGCAGAGTAAAACCATCTAGAAGAAACTCGCTGATTTCCTACCATCAATGGTAAAATATGGGCCATAAATGCTTATTTTATCAAACAGTGGTTTTAAACGTTGGTTTGAGTTAATTAGTTTGAATTTTGTCATATCTTTTGGGTAACACATAAGCACAATAAAACCCACACTGACATTTATTATACAGAAGAAAGAAATTAATACAGGTTTGGAACCACTTGAGGGTGAGTAAATGATGATAAAAACACATTTTTGGGTGAACCGTCCCTTGAAGCCAAGGTTCTGTACTTCTTTTCACAGGACTTCAATCACAGGCGTCTGCAACAGTGCTAGACTCTGTAAAGGGCAAATAACTGACCGCAAGCCATGATCAGATTCTCCGTTCATCCAATTAAAAGACGTTTAGGTGCTTTCTGCCTGTCAATCACAGGACAGCCCATTTACAGGAAGAAGCAGCTGAAAGTGTGTTTGAACATGTTAACTGATTATTTGGAAGTTTGAATTTGCAACAAACTTGAAACAGGAGCAAAATCTACATCGTCCTCACGTGAAACTCCCAATCGCATGGATTCTTATTGAAAAGACTGGATTTCCTTTAAAGAGGAGTTCACAGTTCATATTCTCTGTCATTACATTTAATGCCCATTTTCTTTTTCTTTGGAGGGATGGTTTTGGAAGGAAGGGGTGTCTAATTAACTGCGATAAATTGCTGTTGGTACTATTTAATAAAACCAAAACTAAGAGCAGTAGTGACAGTCGGATCCTTTTACTGACATGGATCTTTGAATCTTGTTTTTAAAAAAAGTTGCCAGGCAGCACCAGCATTTTTGATCATTTTCGCAAATATTTCAGAATGTTTTGTTTTATGAACATCTGAACATGCAATAAATAAAAAGTAACATCTACCATCAGTTAAAAAGTTTCTGCTTCTTTAGTACTTTTTTTTTTTTTTAAATGAACAATTGTGTTTTTTTTGTCCGGATGGGATTCAGAACAATGATGTGCATCGTGTGCATCAACACTCCTAAAACATCGCAGTCATGCCCTCTTCATGGGTCAACATTTCATTCATTCAATCATTCATTCATTCATTTCCCTGTAATGCTTGTATGGCCTCTTGTGACTTATTGCTTCAAATTAAAGATTATGACTGAATGGTCCTAAAACTATGTTATGGGGCAAGAAATCTTGACTAACATCATAAGACTTTGGTGAAATACAGATGTCCATTTGAACAACAAGTAGAGCCCACCTGGTCCGTTTCGCTCTTGTTCCTCTTGAACTCTTCTCTGGCCCAATCTCTCAGATATGCACGATCAGACTCGAGTGGTACTTTGCGGATGGTTCGGAGCAGATCTCTGTACAAACCCAGAACCTTCTGTCTCTGCAAAAACTGTCCACAACACCACATGAAAACACTTTTATCTTACTGCCGTGTGTGGCTGTCGTACACATGGGACACATTCTTTTTTATTTGTCCATCTATGCATGTATTCATTTTTCTTATTATTAAATATACTATGAAAACAGATGACACTAGGATTATTCAATAAGTATTGAGCTATTAAGTAAATTAACATTGGAAAATAACAATCCAAAAATAAAAAGGAAGCTAAGGGACAAAATATTAATAATAATAATAATACAGAGAATAACACATAAGTTTAGTCTAAAAAAGGCACTGACTACAATGAACAAATTCTGATACATTCAGAAGTTTGTCATACAATTTAGGAGTATTGACACTTTTGAAAAAAAAATCATAATTAGGCAGTTAAAGTAATTAATAATTATTATTTTTTTAACTATTTTTGAAGAAAATGTATATTTATGAATAAAATATTTTACAGATAAAATTACACCTTATGTTTTATAATTCCAACGAATTAATAAGTAAATACATGACAATGTTATTAAAGGTAAAATCTGATTCGGGTTTTTGAGGCAAAGAAATCGGACAGATCAAACCAAAAATCTTTGATAAAAGGACATTAAAACTCAAGATTTGTTTTATTTTTACAATTCAAATTGATGTGATATCGTTAGTTGGATATATATGTTACGTAAAATTCGCAAGTGCATTTCTCTAACTTCGTTGGGAATACAAAACTTAAATATTATATTAGCAAATGCCAAATTAATTTTGAGTCGCGTGATTCGCTTTCTTGAGAGAAATACAAATAATCTTATTTCCAACTTGCACTCTCATGTCACATAGACGTCTTTGGTGGTTGAATCCCATTCCGCGGCGTCCAGCTTTTTGAACGCGTCGTAACTGCTTTTATTGTAGAACTTATCGTGCTCTACACAGACATTTTAGTGATTAGTCATGAGAATTGTTTACCTGCTTGAGACTCAATGCAGCTGGCGGTAATCGAGACACTACCATGTTGAAGAGCAAAGGGGGCGCAGCGCTCCGACCCTGACGTTGTTTTGGTTTTGTTTTCATTGGTCAGTGTCTGTGACGTTGCAATGTTCTTCTTCTTTTCCTTCCGTATTTTACGGCCTTTGTTGTATACCGCCACCCACTTGAATAATATCGAACTGCTCGATCAAATATAATCAGAACTGGTTTGAGTTTGAAATTTAACGAAGCTGAAGAAGAGCAGTTTAAAAGAAGTGCTTTTACTTCGCCCAGAGAACACTTGAAATATCAACGGTGGAAAAATATTGATTTGCCTTCTCAAATTGTGGAATTGTTTTTATAAACTGTAATATCGTACATTCTTGTTTTATTTATACTCATTTTAATGAAGGGTGTCACTTACCAGAAACGCCTTTTCACTTTTTACACATTTATTATTGAAACACTTGAGCGGTTTTAACTGATCGCATAAGCAACATAATAATGTATTTCACTTAAGCAATAGAAAGCTTTACTCTATTTTGTATTACATTTAGTCATTTAGCAGACGCTTTTATCCCAAGTGAGGAAAACAATCAAGCGATTCTTCATGAATTGGCAAATAACACAGGAAGTGCTCACAATACAAGTTTCATACATTGCTCAGTACCATAAGCTAGAGTAGGAAGGGAAAAGTTGTTTTTTGTTGTTTTTTTTAATGAGGGGATCAAGTGTTCACGGAAGAGATGTGTTTTCAGCTGTCTCTTAAATAATGCCAGGGATTCAGCTTTCCTGATGAAAGTAGGGAGATCATTCCACCAGCAGGGATAATTTTGACATAAAGGGTCATTTTACATTTATATGTACTTGCATTAAAATGATTATTATACAATTATCTATTGGTATTATTTTTGTTAAAATCAAATCTTTGTCGTTACCATTTTATAGGTTCTGTTCTGAAGCCCCCTTTACATCCTCACTAATATTTTTATTGGAATGCGTGTTATAATCAATGATGCCATGATCGAATTTGCACCAATGCATTTTTATTTTGCTCTTTTGCAGAACACATTCAGTTCTCACTATGACGTTACATTTAAACAAATATTTAAGCAGAACTTTACTATTTTCAAGAAACACATTTTTCACATGCTGTACATTATGAACACACACTTTTTTCCCCTCTCACAATGAAACAGTGAAGTCAGGCTTTGAAAAGCCGCTCCAGTGTCCGACCGCAGCTTCCGGAGAGTCTGGCCTGTTGAAGGAAGATCTTCTGTTCATTCATATAATGCGGGTTAGGGCCGTGCCGAGAACAACATTGTCAAAATGAGTTTTCAGCAGGGTGTCACGTGATCTAAAATGAGAACAGAATTATTGATATGACAGTGTGAAATTATTATTATTTTTTTTTTTTAAATCACACTCCCATGGTATTTCTCATGCAAGGTCTGTGTCATGTTTTACATAATAAAACCACAAAATTGTCAATAGATGTCATGCATGTGCTGATTATTTAGAGTATAAAAACTGGAGTGTTTTGCCCAACTTACTGTATATCGGTGCCTTTTTTCCTGATGAAAAGGATTTACCCATTGAACTCTGGCCATCTTCAACTGACATATTCCCAATCTGCGCTTCCATCATAGTAGTGAGCAGCAAAGAGTGATCTACACATAAAAGAGAGGGGGAAAAAAAGATATATACAGTATTGAAGAGGTTTGAGTGATAGATGTATTGGTTCTTAACATGTTCAGCTGACATAACATGTAACCAACACACTTATGCAATTGAATAATTGCATCCAACTGGTCAAAAGCAATTGGGTCATTCCTTGTCAACTCAGCCAGAGGTGAGTTGGTGTTGATTTACTTATTTTTTCTGGTGAAATAAATATATAAATGAAGAAGAAAGCCAAAATCCTGAATGTCCTGGATGTATAATTACCGAATAATACACCATTTTGTAGAGGGGGTCAAAATGGCAGTTTTCACCTGAGATTTGGAGCCAGATTACAGGGTGGGGAAAAGATTTTAGAAAGATGGCAGTATCATTATTTCACTTTTACATAGAGATGGGGAGGTCGATTAGTAAAGTCTGGTTACCTTCACAATCTTTGTAACATTGTTATCATCATTGGCATATAATGCATTATATGTGCAGTTTAAAAACACAGACAGGGCTTAAATTAAGCCAGGATTAGGCCTTAGTTCAATAAAACATTTTAAGTGTCTTTTATAAATTTGCCTTACTGGTGGCCAGGGTTGGGGAGTAACGGAATACATGTTACATAATCAGGATACAAAAAAATTGATAACGGTAATTCGTTATAGTTACATCAAAAAATGTAATCAGAATACATTTACATTTTGTAAAAAAAATGGGAAAACTATCAGGTTTACAATGGTTTCATTTAAAGCTTAATAAATGAGTATTTTGACATAACGCTGCTTGATTATAGATCCTGGTTCTGCTGCCCTTAGACATAATAAATACATTAATAATAAATACACCCCACTGGCCGCTTTGGAACGTTGCTGTGATACGTCAATGCATCCGGCTGAGGGCAAGACTGCACTGCAAACAAATGCAAGTAAACTGGTGAGCTGCGGTTTTTCTGGATAAAAACGTAAATAACGTTTCCATTTATCAACCGATTTCAGTGGTTTATGATGTACGTGGTGTACAAAACGTTCCAAGTCTAGTTACTTAAAACCTCGAAAGTAGATTTAAAAATGATATTTATTTTAATAAAGGAATAGTCAAAGCTCAGACTTGATTTATTCTTGGATAAGAATTGTGAAGACGCACATAATGAGATAATTAAAATTTTCTCATTAAATGAGAAAAAGTGATTAAATAATTAATATAATTAATTTCTATATAATGTCTTATTGTGGAAAACGCATTTTCTGTCTTTTAACCCATTTTAGCTTTTCTTGTGTTTAGAATTGACCACCATTGTGAAAATGAAGCAAATCGTCAAATACAAATGACACAGGCTGCTTTCTGTATTTTTATAACACTAAAATGATAAACATATTTACAGATAGATACTCCAAAACATACAATAACAAAGATAACTGATGGTTCCTTTATGGTAATACATGATATGGTAAAACTACAGTTGAATGCAAATAGTAAATAAATGATAAAGTGAGAAGTAATAGTAAATAGTTTGGTGTGTATATATATATATAATATAAATAAATAAAAGAAATAGTATAATATAAGAGTCAAGAATAAAGTGTATAATATTGTCAATAAAGAGTATACAGCAAATAAAATAGTAATGAATAGTACATTTATATAATAGTATAAGTACAATAATAGAGTACTACAATATCATATTGATAATAGCATATAGTATATGTATAATACTAATACCGATGGTTTAGCTCCATCCCTAATCATGACAGACCTGTCCTGTCAAAGTTCTCCGGCTTGAAGTGCTCACTACGCAGAGAGAACTCGCTTGCAGAAAAACTTCCCTGCTTATGGCTACTTCCCACTGTCTCCTCAACTCTTTGTCTCTGGGAAACCTTCAATGTGTGAGAAAAGTAAGGTAGCCAACTAACTAACGTTACAGTAATTCACAATATCAGTCACCTAACTGAAAGAGTGCTTGTCTTAAAAGCCGGTTTTAAGCAGGATGCATATTTAACTTTCAGGAAATTTAGTTTACAAAATAAGATCATATATGCTAAAACTATAATATAAATCATGTAAACTCATGTCTCAACTTTCACAGCTACTAGCGACATTCTGACTGACTCCAGTGCCAACTACCATCAACATAATTATATAATGACCAAATACTTACCTGTGAAAGATTATTCCCGAGACCTGTATTCAATTGTGCGGCGATTTGTACCGCCCCAAGCAGCACACGAAACGGACATTTTTCTCAATTCCAGTTATGTGCGTTATGGGATCGTTGCCCTGCACAATATGGCGGCGCTGTTGATGTACGATACAGAGGCCAATGGGGCCTTGCTATGTATTTATTAATGTCTATGCTGTTGCCAGTCATGACTCTCTGACGCATGTGCAAATAACACCTGTCAACAATCATTCTCAGACGCAGGTAAAAAACATTTTCATGTCAGGAAATTTCACAGTTATTTTGTTTTCAAAGAGGAAAAAGGAAACAACAGGGCTGTACCGTGTAAATCATGGTATGAAGATGCTTTCTTTAACAAAGGACTCAATATCCAACTTAAACATTGAACACAGAATGACCCAACTTCATAAGTGTCAACTGTGATAATTGAAGTGGAATACATGCAGTGCTCCAAGATCATAACTAACAAATTCTATGATTACATTAACAGACACCCCAGCTGTCACCCTGACTGTCTTTATTCCCCAGAACAAAAAGGGGATTTGATTTCTGTAGAATATTTCAGCACTATAGGTCCAGCCAAAGGAAGTAAAAAGCTACAGAGCTTTGAATGTCCAAAAGGCACAATTAAGGATATTAAGAGTAATCCACATGACTCCAGTCATTCAATTAAATGTCTTCTGAAGCTAAATAATAACAGGTGTGTGTGTGTGTGTTTTGACTATACTTGTGGGGACCAAATGTCCTCACTTATACTGTGAAATAGTTTAGTGAGGATATGTGACTGGTCCTCACTAAATAAAAAGTCAGCCAAAATAGGTTTTTATTTAAATGAAATGTTTTGCACATGTTTCTGTGATGGGTAGGTTTAGGAGTAGGGGTTGGGCTAGGTGATAGAAAATATCATTGACCTGATATAAAATCAATGGAAGTCTATGTAATGTCCTCACTAAGATAGCAATCCAGATGTGTGTGTGTGGACATTCAATGTTTGATAGTTGTGGACCAACAGAGCACTTCATTTCCTGTCAGTTCTCTATACTACCCTTACTCAATAGTCAAAAATGGCAAAAAAAAAAGTTAAAAAAGAAAAAGAAAAGAAAGTCCTACACAGCATGAGGATGGCATGATCCCTCCCGTTTGAAATTCTATAAACGTTTTAATTTATGAAGAAAAATGACTTACGTCTCACTGTCCTCAGACTCGTACGCGATGTCGGATACGGATTCCTCTGTGCTGCTCGACCAGGTCTCGTCGATCTCGCGATCTTCTTCTTTAATGCGCGGCCTTTTGCTCGTCGGAGAAGACGTTTCATCGAGGACGGTGCCAAGACGCTCCGTAGAGCAGGACATCCCAATAGAGAGGGACGGAGGTTTCACCTGCACCGCTGAAATTTTGACAAACAAATAAACTTCAAACCAGAGGAACAGACATAAAGAACTCCCATTGCTAATAACAATCAGTAGATTTAGCTTTGCCTTTACTCCGTCGTTTGGGCTTTGGAGTTGAGCGCGCCGCCTGCACTGCGGTGCTCTTTAAAGATTTGGGGGAACACTGGCAGCCCACATCCCGTGTAAGTGGCTGTCGAACGGACGCAGCATACGAGACATCAAAACAGGATTTCACAACCTCTTAGTATTGTCTCTAGTTAGCTCGTTTTACTAACCTTCACACTCGGTGATGCTCCGACTGTGTACACAGAAGGAATGGCTGTATCTGACAAGAGCAAAAGCTTCACGAACCCCATTTCATGCTGTCTAAAATTTTTGAAGCTTTCCTGCGTAAAGTGCCGGGCACACAAACGCGTGTTCTCCGTTATCCCTCCTTCGTCAAAGTGTAAAAATTCGAGCCAGCGGGCTCGCAGCCAGGGTATTTTGGGGATAGGGAAGAGGGTTTGGGGAGGGGAACAACCTAAAATACACCTCATCACCATGATGATGTTGTTGTTGTTGTTGTATTTGACGTCGTCTTCTTCTTCTTCTTCTTTAGTTGGTTGTCAAACTAATTGTTGGTGCATTTCTGCCACCTACTGGGATGGAATGTAAAGTTTTGATGTAGAAGGAGAGAAAAAAACAAAAACTTGTTATAATGCGATGTATTTATTTTATACAGCTTATACTTTATAAGAAGGGTTCAGAATGTTCCAGCTGTTTTGGTATGTTTTTGTTTACTGAACGACACTGTCAATTTTCAGTAGTCACTCATGTCGTGTACTTCGTTTTTCCTGTCAACTGTTAAAATTCTGTGAACTGGTTAAAACTTTGCGTGAAATGCATCCTATTATTTGCCAGTGATGAAGTGAACGACTCGTTTTCCAAACAAACAGCAAAGCACTTAACGTTACAAAAAAAAAAATGTTATCCGAGTACCGTTCTGGGAAGTTACTTTTAAAAGTAATTGTTGCAAATATACGTTACTCCCTAAAATGTAACGAATTGCACAGTTACTTTTTATGGAAAGTAATGTGTTTTATTACCATTACTTTTGTGTTACTTTTTCTCACCTAACAAAAAACAGTTTTTGGCCAATGTAAAGGCCTTTTTACACACCAAAAGTGCACAAGGAAATGGAAATTTACGTGTACTACAGTATGGGCACAGCTCAAGCAAACCTTGCTTATTATTAGTACGGTTGAATTGGATCATGTTTTTGTGCAAGTGCCTGCTCTCATTTAGTCTAAAACAACCATCATGCTTACACACAAGACCTCTGCAATAACAATTTAAATGCAAAAACAAAGTGACTTGTGAATTTATCTGAAGTAATTCGGATATTTTGTTGTAAATTTAAAATGAGGAAGTTGAAAAAAGTAATCTGATAACTAACTCATGGCAATGTGTTATCAACACTGATCATATTGGACTCTACAGAGTAAATGTCATGTTACATGAATATGATCTTAAGTATAACATCAATAATGCAGCATTAGCACCATTTGTTTTACATGTACATGTACATGTATATTCTTTGAACCAACTATTGAGTAGCATGAGAAGTATCATGAAAAACCATTTGCTAGATCATGGTAATGACTTTCTTTAAAACTTCTTTTGGAGATGATTGTTTTATGACAATAATGTATTTATTCTAATTACAGCTGCCCTTTTCTTACATGTAGCATGTAGAGTAATTAACCATTTTCTCGTAAGTATTTTTTGAGAAGCAGTTAGTCTTTTATCTAGCTACATTTTTGAGTAGCTTGCCTAAAACTGGTCCAAGACTAGCCACGTCACTTACACTAAGAGTTAATGACATTTAGGTTGTTTCTGTTCAACATAATTCTTTTCCTCCAAGCCCGAACACAAATAGACAATTTGGATGTGTCCCTAAAACGATTTAAAGCTTTACGGGCAGTTTCACAGATAAAGATTAAGCCTAGTCCTAGATTAAAATGGTCTTTTAAACCATTGAGGCTTAAATTAAACTTAATTTTCAAACCATGATTGTGCCTTCTTTGAAACACACTATTTAACATGCT